>CM016626.1:16318098-16724377 GCA_005393395.2 Gossypium australe
TGAACTCAAGAATTGTCTAGTATTAATGGTAATGTTAGGGAATGATTAATGGAAACTTGAAATAATCATTTATGGAATTTATGCATATACAGCTTTTCAAAAGAAGTCTAATATTAAGGAATTTTTTTTTAAAAAATTAAACACAATTTTATGCGATATAAATTGTTAGCATAATTTAATACACATGTCCTATTGGTTTAATGCCAAATGTCAAACTCTCAACTTATACAACAAAGTGGGGTTTACTGAATCGCTATTATTGAGATATATGGTAGCGTTTGATAGGATAGAAAATAATCACTTTTTTAAATTCAATTAATCAAAAAATAATTTTAATGTTTGGTATGTCAAAAAAAAAAAAATCTTTGGATCTAACTCTCTTTTAGGAGTTACTTTCTTAATAAAACTTAATTCATAATAAAAAAATTTATTTCACTACAAAACCTTATTAGTAAACAAACATATGAAATATTAAAATCTTTTGAAAGAAAATAAAAATTGAAATCTTGAATTTATTCATTAAATTTTTTAAAAAAGTGGATTGAAAAAAAAGAACAAAAGTTGATTTCCAAATAAAAAAACTAAAAAATACAATTAAAGCCACTAATATTTATATATTTTATCAAAATGACCAAATTTATCATTAAACTTAAAAAGAATCATATTATATAAATTTTTGTATATGTTATTTTTTTATACCGTTTGTATATAGAATAACGGCACCTGGCTAGTGAGATGGGCCTATTTGAAAGCAACAGTGGGGGTCGAATTCGAAACCCCGTGTGTGGTTTTTGTCTGAAATAGAGATTGGAGCATATATGTTATTAATATTAATATAGCTGATCTACCGACAGATTGTTTTGTCGCCGTTGGATTTGGATTTCAACGATGATGTTGATGTTTGTCTCCGCAACTAAACAATCTAAGATGGGGATAAGAAATAACGACAAAACCCATTTCTCAATCAAACATGGCTAAATGTAAGAGATTTTATTCCTTCAATTTGATATATTAATTCGATTTTAGTCAAATTTAACATTATTTTTATTTAAATTTAATCATAATTTTTAAAAAAAAGTTACTAATACAAAACAAGACAATACAATTACAAATACAAATTCATGTTCGGTCAACCACAATTTAGAATCAATTAATACAATGCACAACACATGAAAAATCAAGCAAAAGCTAGACCAATTAAAAAAGAAACCTGACAAAGTCCACACAAGTCTATGCATATGGTGAAGGGAGACCAATACATCACAACTGAAGATAGTGAGACTCAAACTCAGGTTTTCATAGTAAAAAATATTTAAATGTTTAAAAAATAATAAAAATAATAAAAAATTAGAATTGTATTTTGGAATAAGTCGAGCCTAAGCAATTAAAACATTATTAGAAATTCTATCACACATACATGTGTGTGAAAACTACGTATTTAGAACATATGAGTGTGTTTAAATTAACATACAATAAACAATAAAATATATGGTTTGAAATTAATTACTAATTACGTATGCAATGTGTATGATATTAAAATTAGATTAAATTGCGAGTAAACGAAATTTAAACGTGTAAATACATTAGATTAATAATATTAAATGCACTACAATTGTTTATTATGGTGTTATCATCAATCTTGAGTTGATGTCGAATTAACTTATGACATCAATTTAATTAATAACATTATTAATATATACAACTGATTGAGGTAATAATGTGTGCATAATAAAATTAAAATATGTACAAATATTAAAATAAAATTTTAGGTGTGCAGTAAATTTAAGGTTTTCTTTAATACACTTGGCTTGGATTCAAATCTCATCATATGTATATTTTTATTATTTGTTTTAAAATATAAAGACTAAAATACTCTCTAATAGGATAACTTGTTTAAAATATAAAAATACATTTTAATAAATTTTCTAACCAGATTATTCCCATATTAACTCGTAATACCTATTTAATCAATAATTTAAATAATAATATATATTTATACGAATTTAGTGAATGCATTGTGAACAACCTTTTTGTTTTAAAACTATTAATTGCTAGTTCTTTATTGTCACATTGACTTTCAACTATAATGTTACCTTTGGTAATTCGCATCTTCGGATAATATTTAAAATATATTACATATATATAAATGTTTAAAAAATTAATATATTACTAGAAATTCTATCACATGTGTAAGTGTGTGGAAACTATAAATTTAAAAAATAAAGATTTGTTTAAAATAATATATAATAAAATAATATATAATAAACAATGAATTATTTAGTTTGAAACTAATTAACAATAACATATGAAATATATATGTTATTAAAATAAAAAATCATTAAATTATTTATCATGGTGTTGTCATTAATCATGAGTCGATGTCGACTTAACTTATGACACCAAATCAATCAAGTATATTATTAATATATACAACTGAAGGGGGGAAATAAAGCGTGCGTAATAAAATTAAATATATTAAAATATTAAAAAAAATTTTAGTTGAATGATCGATTAAAAGTTTTTACTAAAGTAAATTGTGTGGGTTCAAATCTCACCATATGCATATTCTTATTGATTTTTTAAGTGAAAAGACTAAATATCCTCGAATAATATTACTTATTTGAAATACAGAAGGGAATTCCCGTACCTTCTTAACCGAGTTGGTAATCTAATTAAGGGAGACACCAACCCAATAAAAAATTTAAATAATGATATAGATTAGTAGTTATTTTGTATTTTAATATATTTATGTTATTTTCATGTGATATAATCATATCAATGTTCTACATTACCCGATCACCGCTCATATTCTTTGTTCAATTAGACCTAAATGATGACCTTCCTTCATTGTTAAGAGGAAAAGGAAGTTGGATTTTATTTTTCAAAAAGTTTTAAAGAGTAAAGACAACCAAGTAGATGTAATTTCGCAAAAGCATCAAATTTCTTTTCATTGATGAAATATGTTGAAAATGAAGATTGTTTATTTAATTAGATTTTATTGAAGTTGTTAGAAATACTCACCCAAATGTTCAAATATTTGTATAAAGCAGCATAATTATTGATCTCCATCAAGAAATTGTCATATGTATTATTTGTGTAATTTCTATTTATTTTTGGAATACCATTTGAGGGTGTTAGGGGGTTTCTTGACTTGATGGTTTGTACATTAATTAATAATCCATTAAAAGGTGAGATTTTTTGAGATATTTTTTGAGAATGACACAATATTACTTGATGAACAAGAAGTGTTGTTACAAAACAATTCTAGCAAAAGAAAAGGAGATTTTTTTTTTTGAGATTATTGGTAGGCAAATAACTTCAACACAAGAATAGTTTTTTTTTAGTATAGAGTCTTTAACTCTTAATATGGTTTAAGGTTTTTTTTTTTGTGGATAATATGTTTATTTACTGTTAATGTAAAAATAACAGTAACAATAAAATTAGGTATTATAACAATATTGTAATGTAAGATAAAAAAATTAAATATATTGTATTAAAGATAAACCTCTTTTAATAACAAAAGAAAAAAATGTAGAAAGAGAGGATTGTATTCCTATATTATGATTTTTGGATTCCAAAGAAAATATTCCACAAAGGCAAAAAGTAGGTGAACCTTTAGCTATCTTGTTGAAGCTCACAGCATTGCCATGGGACCACCATAACTGCATCCCCCACGCATGCATCCATAGCTTCTTCTTCTTTTTTTTCTTTATACATATAATGGTTAAAAAATTTCAAATATTTTATATAGAAGTATTGAAAGACATAAACAGTTTTTTTTAATAATATTTGTTGTTGTTAAATTTTTTATTTGTTTATATTTTTAATAATTCTAATATAATTAGAAATTTTGTTATTAATATAAAATTTTAATTATCATTTAAAGTTTTTTTTTATATTACTCACGAGTTATAATTTAATTGATATCAACTTTATCCATCAATGATAAATAAAACAAAGTGATAAAATATTACATTCATAAAGTCAAATAAACATTTTAATAAAAGATAAATATCATAACAATTTACTTTTATTACTTAATTAATCATTATTATTCTTTAGAAAATTAACATTACTTAACTCATTTTTTTAAATTTTATTTTTTGTATTTTTAAAAAATGTCACGGAACCATTTTGCTTAAGACAATCTAGTTATATATATATATATATGTATATATGTGCATATTATTTAGAGTAAGGTTGTTTGCTATGTGATTTTAATTTTCAATTAAAATCGGATATTCATCGTGAATAATAATGATTAATTTTTTGTGTTAATTTTAATTTTATATATTCTTACATGATTATATTAAAATTCGTGTATATATGTCGTATGCCATGTCATTATATTACTCATATTAATATATAACTTAGTACATTTATTAAACTTTTTTTGATAATTGCGAGAAGATAATAAAATTACTTAGGATAAAGCTCAATTTTTCATTTTTATAACATATTAATTTTAGCATCTATTAAACATATTACGTCTATTTCTTAATTTCTATAGTATTTAGAATTTTCAAATTTATAAATATTACTTAAAATATAAGAGTTTATCATTTTATAATTTTATATAAAAATATTAATAGCTTTGAGTTGTAAAATATTAATAACATCATTAAATCATAACTAATTTATATAGAACAGTATTTAAAATTCTTGTCAAATACTCTTATTTTTCCTCAATCTAGTATTATAGAAAAATAATAATACCGTCCATCCACTAAAACCAAAAGTAAAAAGAAACAGACAACCGACAAATTTATGCTACGAGAAAAAGGAAGAACTAACTAAGCTTCCGTATCATATCACGATATTTTAGTTGGAAAAACGAGCTTCTTCAATTTTCTCGAGATCTGGTGACCGAACTGGAAGCAAACCTTCGGGATAAATTGATTAATAATATAAAATAATATTCAAAATATATAAAGAAAGCGACATATCAAAGGTGGATTAATGGGTATACAGAAATAATCGCGACAAGTGTGGCGCGTGGAAACCACGACTAATTAATGTTCATTAATTAAAAAGAGCACATCTTTAGTGCTAGATTTACAAACAAAAAAACCAACTAATTATTATTCATTATTATTAAATTACATAATTGTTCATTAATTAGTTTTATTATATTCAGGAATGTGGAATATTGGAGCTTGCGTCTGTCACAATCCTTCCATTGTTTGTCGGTTCCTTGTTTTCTCTAAACTAAATAAAACTAGTGGATAGTTTATTCATTGTATCTCGTGTTTTCTCATCGTTTGTACTAATTATAAAAAATATTTCTTATAAATCGATTCAATATTCGATCTAAAAAATATTTATATTAATATTTTTTAAACAATAAAAAATTTTATATAAAATAAATAATTAAAAAATTTTAATTTATATCAAATTTAACATGCATAATTTATATAAATAAAATACGAAATATGACAATTAAAATATTAAAATATCAATAATTAAGTATCTAAGATTTCAACTTGAAATTAGGTACAATGAATCACAAAATTTTATACTGCAATATTAATATTCTTTTTCAAGTCGAAAAAATTCGTAGTTCTTAATTGACAAAAAAATAATATATTTCGTGACATAAGCTTTCTTTAAACTTATATATAATTTTTCAAAATAACGTACCTGAATTATTTCTGCTCCATCAAATACATATCGTATAAAACGCCACAATTTTGTCATGTACACAAGTTTCACATCATCTTTCTTTTCCTTTTTTTAAGGACAAATCATTTTTATTTTCAAATGAAAAAAAAGAGAGACAAAATGGCCTTCTATTCTTTTTCTTTTTTCCTCTCACTTGTTAAAAAAAATATCTTAGTGATTTTTTTTTCTTACAAATTCTTATCAGTTCGAAAAGTGAAAAGATCTTTTCAAGTTTTCCTTTTTATCTTTATTTTAAAGAGAAATTATAAAACAAACACATTTTTAAATAAAAAACTATTTTATTGACGTGACAATTATGAGTTGACATTCCACTAGCACTAGATGGTTTATTATTTACAAATTGAACATGTCAATAAGTTAAGTTTGTGAAATAAACGACCATTCTAGTTCAAAACAAAATTATAAAAGTTATATGATCCCAACATGTTCTTTTAATTATTATAAAACTTAATTTTCATAAATATGAGAATAACTTTAAAATTTACCTTAATTGATACCCTTTTTATTTTGTAATAATTAAAAATATATGAGTTAATGTAAAAAGATTAGAAATTTATAATAATTATATAAAAAATAAGTTACGAAATTATGTGCGAGTATTGTACAATTCTTTTATCCATGTCATTATTTTAATCCCAGGTTCATAAATGATTAGTTGTATGTATAATCATTCATAATTATTTTTAATTCGCCAAATAATAAGATTATTCACGCAATTATTATTAGTTTGTTCTATTTTGATCATTCAACTACTAATTTTTTTATTTTAGTTATTTAAATTTTTAAAATTAAATATTTTAATCACTCTTTTGTTTGTTGTTTAACAGAAGTCTAACGTAAGCTTTATTTTATTGGTCTAATAATAAATTTAGCCTCAAATATTTATACAAACTATTAATTTGATCTTAAATCTAAAAATAAACAAATTTAACCCTTAATGTTTAAAAGATTTATCATTTAGTCCTAATTAAAAATATTTAAAACATCTTAAAATTTGTTGAAATAAATATAAATCATAATAAAAATAAGCTTTTGTTTACTAGTGAGATTAACAAGGGGAGGATGTGATGGTTCATCTTTGAGTAAGGCAAAAAGTTAGTAAAAGTTAGAATGATCTTATGGTGAAAGAGTCTAAAGGAAAGAAGTTTTTGATATGGAAAGAGACTTAACCTCCTTCAACTATTGTCATAGGTTTTTATATTGGAAGACAAGGATGTTTACTTGGTTAGGGATTACTGACAATAAGATCACAATTTGTTCACTTGAAGTGACAATGATGTGATATTCTAATATATGATTCGATAAGTTTGGTTCCTCACGTGTATCTCATGTATGTTTAGCGAATGTCAACTTAAGTAAGCTTTCTGTTATATTGTGGTGTAAGTCTCGATAGATCTATTTGGCTCAATAATTCACTTATTGTGAGAGGTGGTAGGTTCGTCATGAAATGAATCGCATGGACATGTATAAAGACTCATGGTGGATGTATAACCAAATTTTAAAAATGTAAATAGAAAAATATTTTAAAAAGTTTTGTATCAAAAGTGACTTTCAACAATATCTTCCACTTTATTCTTTCATTCTCTCAATTGATGAAGTTTGAAATATCAAATGCTATGGTTTTGTTTTACAATCTCTCGCCAATGTAGAGCTAGAGATGATAAAGACATGAGAACAATAGAACTTGAAACCAACACTACCTTTGCAGCAAAGAGTAAAACCATTAGAGTTTGTGTCATCAAGTGTCAACCCAACCATTTTGTCGGCTTTATAATTAAAATTGTTAAATTTGAGCTTGTTTCTAAGTTTTAATCAGGCATTTGAGATGAACAATGTAACAATAAAAAAGGGACTAAATCAAAATAGATTGAATAAAAAATAATTTTTAATATTTGGGTTTTACATGTTTGGTCGATGAGAAAAAGTAAATATAAATTGTAAAAAAAGTAAAAATATATTATAAAACTTTAAGGAAGTAACTATAAAATTGTAAAAAGAGTTTTAAAATATATGTTATTATTTTTAGAATTAGAATTAGAATTATAAATTTTGTAAATATTGAAGACTATATTTATTGAATTTTTAAAATTTATAGAATGTATAAACATTTAGTGAGATAAATTTATTATTATGGCAATTAACAAAAACCCATACTAAATTTTTGTTACTAAATTAATAACAAAATATTTAATTAATTTTGTACTCTACCATTTTAATTGTGTTTTATTAAAAAGTTATAATAAAAACGAGAGGGGTGAAATCGCACGCGCTCAGTCAGAGAGGCCAAGTCCAAAAGACGAGGGAGACAGTCGCGTCGTACACGTCAGGTTAGATCTGTCCCCTCCTGACTGATGAATAGTGGAACCCACTTGCTCGAATACCAACATCAGCTCGATGAAGCATCAGTGGCTAGTGATCTTCATGCTCCTTCGTGGCGCGTCTGCATTAGAATCTTTACCTTTTCCCAGCTTTTTCCTGATTATTATTTTCTCCTTTTGGTGGCTTGCACTTCACATTTATCCGGCTTTCTTTTTATTTACTATTTTCTATCATAATAATAATTATTGGTATTATTTTGGTTAATACTATATAGAATTTAATTAATTCATCTATTTTTGTTTTCAACTAGGCAGATTTTAAATTTTAGGTTTAATTATCAATATTCTTAGAATTTTTTTAGTTATATTAAATAATATAACATTTTAAAGATACTTCCTTAATACCTATTTAATAAAAAAATGTTATAATAAGATTAAATTTAAATAATTTTTTATAAGATTTATAACTGAATTTGTAGTTTTAAATTCAATAAAATAAGACTGGATTCCTTAAAATGGAAGTAAAAGAAAAATATTCTAACATACAAAAAGTATAGGAGATTTGAACATATTTTAACCTATTATTATTATTTAATTAAACAGTCCTTGACTTTATCTTTAGATTTGTTGAAGTTAAGAATAAGCGAATAACACAACCCTAGATAGAATTCAATTTCGACTTTCTTTGGAGGGTGAGAATTTAATTTGGACTGTGAACATACGATTTTTTATTTATTTTTACATATAATATATATGTTCTTGCAATGTGATGAAATTAAATTAAGAAATATTAATTTTATTATTATATGTATTGTTGTGGATAGGAAGATTCCTTTAGTTAATATTAAAACAATAATTTGATTTTATGCGGATTTCAACGACCATTGATGATGTAATAATCTATCATACTAATATTTTTTTCATCTAACATGAGAAAAAGCGGAAAATCACGATCCTTGACCATGTGTAGCCTTGTCGTTAAATTGGCTTTCAACAATCTTGCCTAAAATTCCATTACATCCTATTCACAAAACTCAAAATTATTATTTTTAAAATTAATACATCAGAATCTTTTTTAAAATGTATTAATATTATACATTCTTTAATTAATCCAAAATCAGACTAATTTTGACTCATACATACTTATTCTAAACTTGACATAATTTAGATTAAGCTTACCAAATTAAACAAACAATGAGACATTTAAACTAAAGATAATTATTCAGTTTTAAAAATCTGTAATGCCCAAATTCCGTCCGGGCCTAAAACCCAAAACCAAAAAATAAAAAAACAATGGCCCAATTTACAGGAGGCCCAAAAGGCCCAAAACCACAAAATTTTTCGGATTAGCTAGGGTTTTCAGAACCCTAGCGCCGCAAGCCTCCACCGACGCCAGCACCGCGCCCACTCGCACCTGTCGGCCACCACACCTGCAAATAAGGACAAAGCAACAGACAACAATGGCAGAAAAATGGGAAATATTGTATTTTTATTCTTTCTTTTCTTCCTTTTTCGGTTATAAAAACCGAATGAAACTATGTACAAGGAGGGGGCTTCCGAAATTTTGAGAGAAAATTATCAATAATCAAAAAAACAAGGTTAATACCTATATTGTTCTACCATTTTTTATCCTTTTTTGTTATTTTATCTTAGCAATTCCAAGTCTGTACGAATAATACTATTAAAAGGAAAAGAAGACTGACCCGAAAACCCCTGGTCACGGCGTCGGAGCCTCCCTTCTCTGTCGACGAGATTCGGCTGAGGGGAAACGTCGAGGACCCGTTCCCTCCATTTCGGGACATCGAGCCTCTGGATTTCGAAAAGGGATCTTGAAACCGGGGCTAAAAGCCCATCTCCTCGCGTCGACGGCTATCGAACGCACTGGTAGCGCGGTAATCGATGGGGAATCTCACTCGCCGGAGAGGGGGAGAATGGATAGACGGGAAGAAGAGAGGATTTAGGTGGCCGTTAAGTTAAAGAAATTTTAGGGTTAAATGATATCTGATTTTTTGGGGGAATAAGAATGGTTGCATAACCATTATATCAAACGGCGCCGTTTCTTGCTGGGGTTACTGCGCATGTCCCTTCAAGGGGATATTTGCGCAACAACCCCCCTCCTTTCTTAGCGCTTCGATCTTAGTCATATACAGCATTTCAGTTTCTTTTAATTTTGCCCTGTTAGTTCGTTGAGATTCTAAATAAACCCCTGTCAGAACGTGCGCTTCCAGAGACGGGCAAAATTGCTCAATCGGTCCCTCTTATTATGGCCCGCATTGTGTTTTAATCCCTGATCCTTTTATTTTGTTTTATCTTACCCCTTTAACTTCATTTTAATTTCAATTTGGTTTCTTTTATTGTCATTATTATATTATTATTATTATCATCATCGCATTATTATTATTATTATTATTATTATTATTATTGTAGTTATATTATTATCTTGTATATATATATTATATGTTATATATATTACTATTATTATATTGTTCTCTCTATATTATTATTACACCATTACTTGCATATACTAACTGTATTACTATTATTGTTACTATATTTGTATTATTATATTAAATTTGTATCATTACTAATATCATTATTTTTATTATCACTATGATATTATTATTATTATTATTATTCTTACTAACATGTTAATATCATTATTACTATTTGTATATACATTTATTATTTTATTATTACTATGTTAATACTACTGTTATTACCACCTTTATTATTATATCGTTAGATTATTATTGTCGCTATTATATTTATATTACATTGTATATATTTCCTATCATTTCCATCATTATAGTTACTATGCTGTTATTTTAATACTTGGCTATTATTATTCCTATACCCCTATCTTGTATATATTTTATATCATTTTTTTATTATTATTACTATATTAATATTAATATTATTATTATTATTATTTGCACACATATTATGATGTTTTATTATCCTCATGGTTACTAATTCTATCATTTTCGACATCGTTTTTTTCCTCGCTTTATTTTTAACCTTTGTATTTTACTCCCTGGTTTTTGTCCCGATATTCTTATGATTATTTTTATTCGCGTCGTTTATGTAAACCGATCGTTTTGAGATGGTCTTGGATTCAAGGATTTAAAATATCGTGTCCTAAAGTATTGGATGCGATATTTTATTCTTTTGGAACAAGAAGATCTTGGTTTTTAATTCAAAAAAGCTACGGGATAATCTCCGATCCGAAGATTTAAATTATCGTGTCCTAAAGTATTGGATGTGATATTTTAATCCCTCGGAAACGAGAAAATCTCGATTTGCAATCCCCGAAAACTATGAGATGATCTTAGGGTCGAAGATCTAAACTATCGTGTCCTAAAGTATTGGATGTGACACTTTATTTCTTCGAAACGAGAAAATTTCGATTTAGTTCAAGGAAAACACGAATATTTCCAAAAGGGGTCAGATTTTTAAATTCCTACAAAATTTTCAAACTTTCGACATTAGGACATTAACTAATCAATTTGGTACCAATTTTGGGCGTGACGAGGGTGCTAACCCTTCCTCGCACGTAACCGACTCCCGAACCCATTTTCTCAAATTTTCGTAGACCAAAAGCATTGTTTTAGTAAATCAAAATGTTTTATTAAAACGAAGGTGATCCGATCACACTTAATAAAAGATCGGTGGCGACTCCCGTTTTTATTCATTTTCAAGGCCCAAGTTCGATTTCCGTTTTTGTCAAAAAATGGTTACGACAAAATCCATATTAAAAAAGTGTCAATTTTTTACAATTACAATTTAATGAATAAAAAGCATATGATAATTTCATAAATTCTCTTTTATTATTATTGTTTAAATTTACTATCAATTATCTGATAATAATCCTGTGAATAAAGATTAGAGTTGAATTGACACGAGTAGACTTTGGATACGTGGAATTTATTGTATTAGGTGACATCTTTTTTGGTAAAATATTAGGTGAGTTTAGCAATCAAAGGAATCGTTATCATAGGCTATTAAGGTAAAAATACAATGAGAAATCCTAATATTCCTTGAGTTGAGTAGCTTTGACTTTATCAACTCATGCATGTCTTTTTCATTCATTCATTTATTTATTTTTGGTAGGAGACCCTGACATGACTTTTACGCTTTCAAACCAATACTATTTTTCTTTACTGAATTACTTTTAATAATGGTGCTTACTTTTACGCACAGAGTAATATCAATTTGGTTCGTCGGATTTCCTTTTACATTTTTTAATCATCTATTATAATTTGTTTTACTTTACTTTAATTATCCATTTTTATATTAATTTTTGTTTTACATTTTAAAATTTATTTTGATAAAATTAACTTTCGTTATAAAACTTTTAAATATTATTTGATAAAATTTTGAAGTCCTTTTTATAAATATTTCTAAAAAGTTATATAAAATTTCAAAAACTTTTAAATTTTTTCACATTTTAAATATAAAATATTTATTTCTATATGACAAAAAATAAAATTAATTATATATTAAATAAAAATAGAATTCGATTTAATTTTGAGTGAATACAATTTTTAAACTTGTATTCCATAAACCGCCTAAACATTTCAGTTCAGGTCAATTTTCAAATTATTAATTTTTATTGCTTAGCCCTAATTACGGGTGTAGTTTAAAAATAAATATTATTCATAGTAAAGATAAATGTTATATATATATATATATTTTAAATATTTGTATCAAATATATACATAGGTTTAATGTCAAATTTGACCACTAACGTTTGCATGTTTTGTCAAAATGATCCTAATTGTATTTTGAGCTTTTTTGGTCATCAACCTTTATTCTTTTTTTTTTCAGTCTGCTTTTTCCAACAGATTTAATGAAAATATGGTTAAAAAAATTAACGGGGATGATGTAAAAATTTATACATGGAGTATTTTTAAATGAGATATAATTTATTACTTAGATAACCCAATAAGATAATTACACGTGGGGAATAATAAAATAAATAAATAATACATTAAATTTTAAAAATAACTCTTAATCTAAAGAAAAGAAACGTAATTATCTAAAAAAATTAACTCAGTAGAAAAACTTCTCAATAAACAAACCTATGAAAGATTGAAACCTTTTGAAAGAAAAGAAAAATAAAAACCTTAAATTTATTCATTAAATCCATTGGAAAAAGCGGTTTGAAAAAAAATAAAGGTTGATAATAAAAAAATGCGTAAATAGAGCCATTTTGACAAAATATACAAATGTTAATAGTTAAATTTATTAGTAAACCAAATTTTAATTGAAAAGGAGAAAAATGATATAAAACAACTAATAAGATATAAAATACGAAGTGATATATAATTGGATTGCTGTTTGAATTGAGGACGAATCTAATTTTTAGAAAAATCTCCAACAAAATAGGAGAGAAGAAAAACAATAAAGAGAAGAGATAGCGGGGGATTACAAAAATAAATAATCACTCCAACTACATTGAATTTAGTTAAATATGTTAATTATAATAATCATCTAAATATGATAATATACCTAAATTCAATTAATATGATTTTGGTTTTCAAACACACACTATAATTTTTTGGAATAAATTAATTGATTCATTATATTGATATATTTTTAATTATTATTTATGAAAATGTTTTTACAATCAATTACTAGGATTATTAAAGATATCCATTAAAAAAATTAAGTTATATACTTCATTGCTATTGATGATTCCATAAAGAAAAGCTAAGTATTGTTTGAAAATTGAAGTAAAATATAATATAAAAATGGAATACATTGGATTGGATATTTTTTTTAAAAATTTCGTGGAATAGTTCATTTTCTTTTTACCGTAAATAAACTAATGTTATTTATATCTTCTCTCCTTTCCTTGTTAGAATCAATCAAAGCTGTGGACATTTTTACCCCTCTGATTATGACTCCAACCTAAAACAAACAATGTTTTCAGAAAGACCCTAAAAAATTAATTATTGCTTGCTTTCAAAACCAAAAGCGACTTCTCGCAGCAACATATCACGATAAATTCATGATTAAAAAATGCAGTGTTCTCATGTTTCACGTTATATTTCTACAAGTCAGTATTTTTTCCCCCAAAAAATTCACCCGAAATGGCAGGTTCCGTAATATTCAGCAATATCTAGGGTTAAACTTACTGGATTCCCCTCGCTACGAGAAAAAGCCTGTCGTTTCTTTGGGGGGATCTGAGAATAGCAAATATAAATATCGCTTTCCTGGCTCTTTTTTCCCTACTTCGCACTATTACAGTAATCTCCATTTATGACCGTTCGATTCATTTTAAAAACTTATAATCGACGGTTTAGATAGAAAACCGAAACACACCTTACTAGATCTCATTACTTGTTGTAGCAGAATAGCTGTCAGCTAGAAATTCCGCGCCGATAAACTCGACAAGTGTAGCCGGCTAAGTGGGGCCTACTCTTTAACTGTACGTATTAATAAGTCCTTCAATTTTTCAAAATAACTTGTCCATTTTAATATAAGCTATCAATGATAAGTAGAACGGCATATCATCTTCTTAAACCTGTCGCCTCCTTCCTATATAATTCGCCATTTCTGAAAGCTTTTAGGTTGGGTATTATATATAAGGGAGTACAATTATTTTTTTTTTCTAGAGAGAAAGAGGTAATATTTGCTTTGTATTATTTAAGAGAAGAAGGTTCATTTTATTTACCTCAGGGAGAGCAAGGTTTTTTTTTATCTCTAATTTTTTGTCTGAAAATCGATCTATTCAAAGAACAAGGTAAGTTTTTAACAAATCTATTTACTTTTGTTCCTGTTTTTATGTTTATAGAATCTGTTACTTTAAAACCTTCAGTTTTCTTTATATCTTTTTTGGTTTTTTTGGGAAAATTCCGTCTCGGGTTTCTAAATGGTATAAAGTTGCTTTTTCTTTTTGTCTCTTTGATGCTAAAAATCCCTAGAGTTTTTTTCCTTTTGGAGAGAGGAGTTTAAAGAAGGTTAAATGGTTTAAGTTTCATGTAAAATTAACTTTGGGCTTTCTTTTATCTTTTATTTTAAAGGATTTTTAAGGTGTTTGAGCTGACTTTTTTTTTTTTGGGGGGGGGGGGGTACTTTTGCAGATCTAGACTTTATATTTGGTGATTTTAGTCTCGTCCTTGCGAAATTAAGACAGGGCGGCTACGATGTCGTCTCTCAGTAGAGAGCTTGTGTTCTTGATCTTACAGTTTCTAGATGAGGAAAAGTTTAAAGAGACTGTTCACAGGTAAGTTTTTTTTTTTGTTAAAAAAAAAGCTTATTAGTTTTATTACTTTTAAGGATTCATGATATTCAGTATTTTTTTGTTAACTGATAATTCAAAATGTAATGATTTCACCTTATTAATGGTTTTGTTAAATTATTTTGATTTTTTTAATAGGCTTGAACAGGAATCTGGGTTTTTCTTTAATATGAAGTATTTTGAGGATGAGGTGCATAACGGAAACTGGGATGAGGTTGAGAAATACTTGTCTGGTTTCACCAAGGTAGACGACAATCGATATTCCATGAAAATCTTTTTTGAGATAAGAAAGCAGAAGTATCTCGAGGCATTGGATAAGTAAGCTTTTGTGTGCTGCAATTTTTGATTTGTTTCAGTTAAGTTTGTGATGTTTCAACCCCAAAACTTCCTTGATAGAATTTAGTGACAATTGGAATGTTTATACATTAATTAGGCATGATCTGTCCAAGGCCGTGGAGATATTAGTAAAGGATTTGAAAGTTTTTGCCACATTTAATGAGGAACTTTTTAAGGAAATCACTCAGCTTTTGACGTTGGAGAATTTCAGGTATGTTACCTTTGTGTATAAATGGTTCAAGTCTTGATGAGGGTGAATGTGGTGAGGAATTAATTTTTTTCATAACAGAGATAATGAACAGTTGTCAAAATATGGAGATACGAAGTCTGCTAGAGCAATCATGTTAGTTGAACTCAAGAAGCTTATTGAAGCAAATCCTTTATTCCGTGACAAATTACAGTTCCCAAACCTTAGAAATTCAAGGTTACGCACCCTCATTAATCAGAGGTAATTTTCTTCATTCAAGGTTACGCACCCTCATTAATCAGAGGTAATTTTCTTCAGTTATATCATCGTTCTGTTAGCTGCTTTGAAGAGATTGGGG
The DNA here is from genome assembly GCA_005393395.2 of Gossypium australe. Taxonomy (NCBI): domain Eukaryota; kingdom Viridiplantae; phylum Streptophyta; class Magnoliopsida; order Malvales; family Malvaceae; genus Gossypium; species Gossypium australe. Next base: position 16,334,226 of record CM016626.1, read on the forward strand.
GTTGGTAATTTTTCAATGCTGACTTATTTATGCAATGAACTCACGGATATGACATGACATTCAAGTTTGGTTTTTTATTGCCTTGGCTGCACTGGCATTGATGTTCTGAATAAGCTCAAGTCATTCTAGTTGTGGCTTTATAGGACAACTGATTTGTTGTGCAATTACAGCTTGAATTGGCAGCATCAACTTTGTAAAAACCCGAGGCCGAATCCAGATATAAAAACTCTCTTCGTGGATCACTCTTGTGGACAGCCAAATGGTGCACGAGCACCATCACCTGCTAACAATCCTCTTCTTGGAGGCTTACCAAAGGCTGGGGGCTTTCCTCCCCTTGGTGCTCATGGGGTAGGCATCCATTTTAGATGATAGTGTAAAAAATCTCTTTCATTGTCGATAATCTCCTCTTAATGTACTCAGTTTACATCTTCAGCCTTTTCAACCTACACCAGCGCCAGTTCCAGCACCCCTTGCTGGTTGGATGTCAAACCCTTCTACTGTAACTCATCCAGCTGTGTCTGGTGGAGCTATTGGTCTTGGTCCTTCCTCAATTCCAGGTAGTTATGTCTTTCTCTTTGTTTTTTCAAATGTCATTCTTCTATTGTCACTTCCTCCCTTTCTTTCTATCATATGCTGACCATTCCTTCTTCTAGGACCTTTTTTAACCTTAATTATGTTTCATTGTTGACTTATAGCTGCATTGAAGCATCCTAGGACTCCTCCAACTAATCCTTCTGTAGACTACCCATCTGGGGACTCTGATCATGTTTCCAAAAGGACAAGGCCCATGGGGATTTCTGATGAGGTATTCAAGTTTTGCTTTCATTAATTTATATGATATGTAGTCTGGCTGTTCGATCGGGTGCCTGATAGTTATGGTTGTGCTTCTTTTTGCTTAAAATATTATACCGATCTTTGCTTTCTTTTTTGCAGGTAAATCTTCCTGTCAATGTGCTGCCTGTAACATTTCCTGGCCATGGTCACAGTCAGACTTTCAATGCACCCGATGATCTGCCAAAGGCAGTTGCAAGAACTTTGAATCAGGGTTCATCTCCTATGAGCATGGATTTCCATCCCGTTCAACAGACTCTACTTCTAGGTCTGCTCTGCTAAACTTCCGCCTTTAATTTTTTATAGTTGCATTTCTTTTCTATCTTGGGTAATGGAATTCTGAGTTTTCTACATGCTATGATCCAGTTGGTACCAATGTTGGAGACATAGCATTGTGGGAAATTGGCTCTCGGGAGCGGCTGGTTTCGAAGAACTTTAAAGTTTGGGATCTTAGTGCTTGTTCAATGCCTCTTCAGGTTTGTGCCTCAAAGTGTTTGTTTAATGCACTTGCTAATTGCACATGCTAAGTACAATTTATTTACTTGAATTTAGGCTGCTCTAGTCAAAGATCCTGCTGTCTCTGTAAATCGTGTGATTTGGAGCCCTGATGGTTCTTTATTTGGTGAGATTGAATCCATTACAATTAGTCAATGTTTAATCTGCAAGCACCTATGTGCGTATTTATAAGTAGTGTGGGATCATTGATTATGTTATACCTGTTCGGAAAACAGGAGTTGCTTACTCGAGGCACATTGTGCAAATATATTCTTATCATGGTGGCGATGAGGTTCGGCAGCATCTGGAGGTATATATTTGAGCTTGTTATCTTGGATCCTTTTTCAGTCCTCCCGCTGAGTTTCCATCGTGAAACTGAAATTGATATTTGAAATTGATATTTTAGATTGATGCTCATGTTGGTGGAGTAAATGATCTTGCATTTTCTCATCCAAATAAGCAACTTTGTGTAGTAACTTGCGGTGATGACAAGACGATCAAGGTTTGTTTATCATTTTATGTGGTTAGTTATCGTTCTTGGGGACAAGTGCTTGTCCTTGCTAATTTCATGTTGTAATTTTAGGTGTGGGAGGCTACCAATGGTACAAAACAATATACCTTTGAAGGTCATGAGGCTCCTGTTTATTCTGTCTGCCCTCACTATAAAGAAAACATTCAGGTAAAGATATTGCTTTCTTGCTTTAGCTGTCTTACATTCTTCGTACTTGTACTATGGGCATGTGCCTATGTCTATTCATCTTACTGATGTTGCCTCCTTTTTGACTTCTGCCTCAGTTTATCTTTTCAACGGCTTTAGATGGAAAGATAAAAGCATGGTTGTATGATAATATGGGATCACGTGTTGACTATGAAGCTCCTGGTCGTTGGTGCACAACCATGGCCTACAGTGCTGATGGTACAAGGTTAGTTTGCTTGCACCATAACTCATATTGATCTTCTGCTAGTTGTCAATAATTCGGGATAAAGGTAGTTTTGTTTCATTTTCTCACTGACCTTTTTGGTTTGGTTGTTGGATTTGTAGGCTTTTTTCCTGTGGCACCAGTAAAGAAGGGGAGTCATTCATCGTAGAATGGAATGAAAGTGAAGGGGCCGTGAAGAGGACCTACCAAGGATTCCGCAAACGTTCTTTAGGTGTTGTGCAATTTGACACCACTAAGAATAGGTATTTAGCTGCTGGTGATGATTTCTCTATCAAATTCTGGGATATGGACAATGTTCAACCCTTGACAAGTGTTGATGCTGATGGAGGCCTTCCAGTAAGTTCATTTATGTTCAGTTAAGTTTTATATCATCTTGAAGGTTGTGGCTGCTTATATTTGTCTTTCCAAAATCCTAGGCAAGTCCACGCATTCGCTTTAACAAGGATGGCTCTCTCTTGGCTGTTTCCGCCAATGATAATGGGATTAAGATTTTGGCAAATTCAGATGGTATGCGATTATTGCGCACGTTGGAGAATCTTTCTTATGATGCCTCAAGAACATCGGAAGCCCCAAAGGTAGTACCATTACCTCGTTGATTTTCATTAGTGAAATAAAACAATACTGGGCCCATTTGTGAATTAAATCTTCTCCTTTAACATGTTGATTTTTTCAGCCTACAATAAATCCAATCTCAGCTGCTGCTGCCGCTGTTTCTACTAGTGCTGGACTTGCAGACAGAAGTGCCTCTGTAGTTGCTATTGCTGGAATGGTCTGTGGGACAGATTTTTCTTTCTTTTTTCCATTTCTTTCCCTAATCAACAGCATCAAAATTTTTTTATCAGCAGTAGTTCAACACCAATATGTGTTATTGTTATGTCATCATTGTTTCTCCTTTGAGTAGTCAAGCTCGGATGAATAATTTTGTAGTTCATGTGTTATGTATTTTCAGAATGGGGATGCCAGGAGCTTGGGGGATGTGAAACCCAGAATAACAGAAGAATCGAGTGATAAATCAAAGATTTGGAAGCTAACTGAAATCAGTGAACCATCTCAGTGTCGATCCTTGAGGCTTCCTGAAAACTTGAGGGTGACCAAGGTATAGAAATTTTCACATACCTTTGCGCTTCATTGATTTTCTAACATGCTGGTAGGCTGACTACTCGATCATATTTGTTGTCCTGTGTAATAATGCTTTTGATTTTTCACCTTTTTTGGCCCATTTGGTGGTATTCCATGATTCTGCTACATCTGCTTTCTCTTTCATGCATCCATTGGCCAATTTGGTGGGTAAATGTATCATCTTTGGAACTTATATACTGTTGTTCACCAGTTTATATTTTCTATACTTATCGCTGTCAAAATTACACTTGTGGAACTACCTTGTAATTTTTATATTGTTTTGGGATATGAATAAATTTGCCTATTTGGCCCCATTCACTTTAATAAAGAGAAAGTAGATACCTGAAACTGAAATCCATCTTGATTCATCTCCTTCCTTTGGGCCCTATCTTATCAGCTTTCTCTGTGATGGTTACAGATATCAAGGTTAATCTTCACTAATTCAGGTAATGCTATTTTGGCATTGGCATCAAATGCTATTCACTTGCTCTGGAAGTGGCAGCGAAGTGAACGTATTTCAAATGGCAAGGTACATGGATATCAAAATGGTTTCTACTCATTAGTTAAAGAATACATTGAAGTGACTTGTACTGTAATCGCATTTTGTCACTTCATTCTCTAGGCAACTGCGAGTGTACCACCTCAGTTGTGGCAACCATCAAGTGGCATTCTTATGACAAATGATGTTGCTGATACAAATCCTGAAGAGGCTGTACCCTGTTTTGCTTTATCCAAGAATGATTCTTATGTAATGTCTGCATCTGGAGGAAAGATTTCCTTGTTTAATATGATGACATTCAAGGTAACCCATGAATGCTGGAATACCTTTCCTTTTTCCTGCTCCATCTAGAATTGGAGCAAGTTAAATCTTCCTCTCCTTCCCCGTCATCCTCCATTTGTTGATGATTTGAATAAGCATATGGTGTTTTTAATGGACACTTGCAGACAATGGCGACTTTCATGCCACCACCACCACCAGCGACTTTTCTTGCATTCCACCCTCAAGATAACAATATTATTGCTATAGGCATGGACGATTCAACGATTCAGATATATAATGTTCGTGTGGATGAGGTATGATCCATCTTGTGGAGAATAATTTATGTAACTTGTTTCAAGATGTATCATTGGTTATTTATTTATCATTTGTATCATCTAGGTGAAGAGTAAGCTTAAAGGCCACTCCAAAAGAATAACTGGCCTTGCCTTCTCTCATGTACTGAGTGTGCTTGTCTCATCAGGAGCAGATTCTCAGGTATTCCAAAAGAATTACAAAGTCTCGCCTGCTTTCTCCAATACATAGCTTAGCTAATTAATCAAACCTTCTTAGAACTTGAAGTTATTATCATCAATGGAAATTTTGCTTTCGGTTCATTGATCATTTTTCCATTCTCTCTCCAGCTTTGTGTATGGAACACTGATGGATGGGAAAGGCAGAGGTCTAGATTCTTGCAGGTTCCATCCGGGAGAACACCAACGACACTGTCAGACACACGTGTACAATTCCATCAAGACCAGATGCATTTTCTTGTTGTACATGAGACTCAGCTTGCCATATATGAAACAACAAAGCTAGAACGTGTGAAGCAGGTATCTCTTTTTGATTGTTTGATCCATTGTGAAACAACTTTATCTCATGATCTTCTAATACTGTTTTTCTCTGATTTAGTGGGTTCCGCTCGAATCTTCTGCTCCAATAACTCATGCGACATTCTCGTGTGATAGCCAACTGGTGTATGCCAGCTTTTTGGATGCAACTGTTTGTGTCTTTACTGCTGCAAACCTCAGACTACGTTGCCGTATAAATCCTTCTGCTTATCTTCCTGCTAGTGTCAGGTATGTTCATTATCTTCTTGACTGAGGTATTTTGGATTTCATCTGGATACTTTTGTTCAAGAACAAATTTTGGGTACAATAGACAAGGACGTGCACACTTTAATGCACTGGATTTACACATTATAGTTTTAAATTACAAAAAAAAGAATGTTATACTGTTAGAGGAGCATGCATACATTACTAATTGCAATCTCCTCCATATTATCTTAATGTCTCTTGTTCTCTCACTTTCTGGTATCATGTACAATAAATCTAAAATCTGAAGTCAAGTCCGTGTAATTCATGCGAAACTTTATTTGCATTGAAGTTTTACTACTCATCTAATTTTATAATGAGCACTATATCCCCTTATGTGATAAACATTCCTATTCAAACAGTGTTTTCCTCTATGTTGCAGTTCCAATGTTCATCCACTTGTAATTGCTGCACATCCATCTGAGCCAAATGAATTTGCATTGGGACTCTCAGATGGTGGGGTTCATGTCTTTGAGCCCCTTGAATCTGAAAACAAATGGGGTGTGCCTCCACCAGTTGAAAACGGGTCATCCAGCAATATGGCAGCAACACCTTCGGTCGGAGCTCCAGGATCAGAACAAGCACAACGATGATGAAATGGCTGACAGAGCACAAGTTCTTTTAAATGCTTGGCTTGCATGTCCATTCCTAATCTAGGTATGCTTTCTCAGTGTCTAATATGTTAAGAACATTCTTGATGAAAAAGAGACAGGTACCGAACTAGTTGACCCAGTATGCAGGTTCATTCACCATTTTTTAATTAGAGCCTGAATTCAAGTCATTGTAACATTTCATGTTGCTCGTTAGAGAGAGCATCAGGATAAACCCATTTGTTTTGACTGTTTCTGAACCAAAAGGCAGCAGTACCTGACTGATAATGCCAGTTAGAAATCCTGTTGAACTTATATTGTGGTTACATTATGTCAAACAATCAAGTTCAGATTTGCAAATAGAAAAACCACCACCTCCTATAAGTTCCTCTATGTTATTGTCAAGAAAAGATTACTGTATTCTTGGACTTGATATAAGTTTCGATTTTCCAGTTGTTTTCTTGCTGCTTTCTTCTAATTTACCCTTTTCTTTTTCCTTTTAAATTTGCAGGTAGGCATCAAGAGTTGTGATCTGAGTACAACATGCAAAGTTGTAGATTTAACATATTTGTTAGATACAATCTAAGGTAAATTGCATAGTAGTATTTAATAGCTTTAAAGTGTTCTCTCATCCCTTATTTGAAGGGTACTTTTTTTCTTTCCCATCACAACGTTCTTTTTGTATCAAATTTACATGTTTTAGAAACCAGTTTTCTTTGTTTGTTGCCATCATGATTATCTGATTGACCTAATCACTGTCTCGTCCTTTCTTCAATTTCTTTTGGTGGTACAAAGGAAATTGCACCCCGGGGATAGGGGAAAGGGTTGCAAATGCTAGGATTCGAACCCCAAACCGCATAAATTAACTAATCTAAACTCTGGTCCATGTTCTCCTCCAGTTAGTTGTTGGAGATTTAGTTTGTTTTCAACATGCAGTGTTTCAGACTCACTTGCAGTATGGTAGAAGTTAGAATCTAATAACATTTTGGGGACCATTAGGAGCAAAAAATATCAGAAAGTTTGATGAAATATAAAGTAGTTTAGGGTTTACATGGGTACATCCAAGGAAGATGGAAATGAAATATAAAGTAGTTTGATGAAATATAAAGTATGGGGTATGATATAACTATCATACTATAGGTTATATATATAGTATACGCTGATGATGCAAAGCTGTTTCAAAGTTCTTAAGTGTTGGTTTTGGAAGGCAGTTTCTTGAACTTGATATGGAGAAATAGATTTTAATTCCATTTTTATTATGCTCCATGAATGTGTAATCATTGAAATTTGTGTATATTGCTTTAGTAGCATAGTTATCAAAATACTTTTTTTTTAGAAAAAAAAAGAGAAAGAATTTAAACAAGTTTTTACAGTATGGGGATTAGGAAGCTTTTGTGAGTGTAGCCTCTACTTGAGTTTTTGGCAATGAACCTTAGAATAATACCTTTGAAGGGCATTCCAATGCTACACCTACCCTCTCCCAATTTCTTCATAAGTAAACCCGCCAAAGTTTTCATCGACCCAACCCAACCCCTCAAAAAGTGAATATGGTCCCCAATATGCAGCTGACCTGACCTTGACCAATTTAGTGGAATGAACAATGATGTTTTCAGAATCCCTACTCGGAACTGCAGTTACTAAATTAAGAGCTTAACATTCTGCCCCTCAAAAAAAAAAAGAAAAAAAATCGAAGGTTAAGGTAGTTGACTTGTGTGATTGTCCTTAAAAGACGATGATATGTAACATGCTTTGGATTGGAATTTCAGTATCCTAATTACCTCTTTTGTACTAAAAAAAAAAAATCAAATTGCATTAACTAACATAAAGATTACTCGCTACCAAGAAAATATAACCAGATTTATTTTTGGAGCAACCTATAATGAGTAAATCCCTCAATATTAATGCTCATTGTTGTTCAGCAGTGTGCCAAGCAAAAAGTGAGTGAGTGAAAAATAAAATCTTATGATTAGAGGTAAATACGATTTAAACCCGTGTTAAGTAGGTGTTTGATAAAAAAATTAATTACAGTTCTATTCAACTCAAGTTAATACTTATGAATATGTTAAAGTTTATATAATATAAACTATTATATAAAAATAACTTAGCTATCTCTCATTACAAAGTACATATAATTTTAAAAAAATACTCAATACGATTGTAATATAAGATATTATACCAACATGATATTAACACGTAAATCATATGCACTAATTTTGGATTATTTTCAATTTTAAAATTTAATTAAAAAAATTATATTTTATACTCTATTTGAAAAAGTATTAAAAAAGTATTTATTTATATAAAGCTGAAATGAATATAATATATATATAGGATGTAGATATTGACAAATGACAAGTTGTTCAAAGCAGCGAGCCCATTGGACCGCTCTCTACAGTTTGGAGTTGGGGCTTCGACTAATCCTAGATCCTTCTTACAACCTTGCCCGACTCATCTCATCTCTCTCTCTCTTAATCAATTGGACACGGCGACACCCACCGGCTTTCCGCCACTGCACCGTCTCCGCCTGCTGCCGCTCGTTGCTTTACCCAAAAAGGTAATTATTGGAATTCTGATTTCGACTTTCTTTCTTCCTTCCATCCCTTCTTCGTAGCTTCTATATTCAAGTCGCGGAGAATTTTAGGGTTTTATGCGTTATTTGTTCGGCAATTATTTTTTTACGATTTTTCCTTCGTATTTTTAGATTATAATTTAGGGGGTTTTTTGGGCGATACAGAAAATTAGAAAATGGAGGAAGATGATGATTACGTTGAGTATATTCCGGTAGCGAAACGCCGCGCTATGGAAGCTCAAAAAATCCTACAGAGAAAAGGCAAGGCTTCTGCGCTTGAAGATGAAACTGAAAAAGCCAATGTGGCCGAAGTAAAACCTAGTTTACTTATAAAAGCAACTCAGCTTAAAAAGGATCAACCTGAGATCAGTCAAATGGAACAAATTGTACAACAAGAAAAAGAGATGATTGAACATTTATCTGATAGGAAAACCCTCATGTCTGTTCGGGAATTGGCAAAAGGGATTACTTATACGGAACCCTTGTTGACTGGGTGGAAACCACCTTTGCATATTCGAAGGATGTCTCGAAAAGATAGGGATTTGATTCGAAAGCAATGGCATATTATTGTTGACGGGGACGAAATTCCTCCTCCTATTAAGAATTTTAAAGATATGAAGTTTCCAGACCCAATATTGAAGAAGTTAAAGGCAAAGGGAATTGTGCAGCCGACTCCAATTCAAGTCCAAGGTCTGCCTGTTATCTTGTCTGGGAGAGATATGATTGGGATTGCGTTTACAGGGTCAGGGAAAACACTTGTATTTGTGCTTCCGTTGATTATGATTGCGTTGCAGGAGGAGATGATGATGCCAATTCTTCCAGGAGAAGGCCCTTTTGGGTTGATCGTCTGTCCTTCAAGGGAGCTTGCTAGGCAGACATATGAAGTGGTGGAACAATTTTTGATACCTATGAGGGAGAATGGATATCCCGAACTCAGGCCATTGCTTTGTATTGGTGGTGTAGATATGAGGTCTCAGTTGGATGTTGTGAAGAAAGGGGTTCACATTGTTGTTGCTACTCCCGGGAGGTTGAAGGATATGCTTGCCAAGAAGAAGATGAGTTTAGACAATTGCAGGTATGACACTTAATCCAGCGCTTTTGGTAACACCATCTTCAATTAGTTAACCTGCTATATTTAGTCTTTTATCGCCAATTTAGTATGCATTGACTTATCTTAGGAGTCAGGTGCTAAAATGTCATAGAGGCATGCTGGGAACAAGCTACCTTTGTTTTGCCTATTAATTTGTTCTCACTTGTTTAAATATCTCTGTATTTTTGCCAATTTGTAGTGCTATCTGTGTAATTATTCCTGATGAAAATGTGTATCGGTTTTTACATTGGTTTCTTTTCCAATTTTTTTTCCATTTCTTTTCTAAGATGTTGGATGGTGTCAAATCTCTTACATCCAATTTAGTCTGGGTTAATTGTTAATTTCTTCAAGTTGCATTTATTGGGAAGAGATTTTTTTTGTTTGTCTTCTTTGTTGTTGATTTTGTTTAGAATTCTCTATGTAATTCGGGTATTTTGTAATTTTAGGTGTTTCTGCATCAGTTTTATATGCTTGTACTTGATTTCAAAGATAACAAATGTGTTGGATCTGTTATAGCAAAGCTTTCTTCCCCCAAAGCGAAGATTTATGTATTCCGTTTAGTCTGTTTAGATAGGTATTGATAATCGAGCAATTGTTTCTCTTCTGTAGGTATTTGACATTGGATGAAGCAGATAGACTAGTGGATTTAGGCTTTGAAGATGACATTAGAGAAGTGTTTGACCATTTTAAGGCTCAAAGGCAAACCCTTTTGTTCTCTGCTACCATGCCTACCAAAATTCAGAACTTTGCCAGAAGTGCTTTAGTAAAGCCAGTGACTGTTAATGTTGGGAGAGCTGGAGCTGCAAATCTTGATGTGATTCAGGAGGTCGAGTATGTGAAGCAAGAGGCAAAGATAGTCTACCTCCTTGAATGCCTGCAAAAGACTCCTCCACCAGTTTTAATATTTTGTGAGAATAAGGCCGACGTGGATGACATCCATGAATATCTCCTGCTGAAAGGAGTTGAAGCTGTGGCAATTCATGGAGGCAAGGACCAAGAAGAGAGAGAGCATGCCATTTCATCCTTTAAAGCTGGCAAGAAGGATGTGTTAGTTGCAACTGATGTTGCATCTAAAGGTTTGGATTTTCCTGATATTCAACACGTGATCAATTATGATATGCCTGCAGAAATTGAAAACTATGTCCACAGAATAGGACGAACAGGTAGATGTGGTAAAACGGGAATTGCAACCACATTTATAAACAAGAATCAAAGTGAGACAACCCTGCTTGATTTGAAACACCTATTGCAAGAAGCCAAACAGAGGATCCCGCCCGTCTTAGCTGAGCTCAGTGATCCAATGGAAGATGTGGATGCAATCACCAATGCAAGTGGCGTAAAGGGGTGTGCTTATTGTGGTGGGTTGGGCCATCGTATCCGAGATTGCCCCAAGTTAGAGCATCAGAAAAGCATGGCTATTGCAAATTCCAGAAGGGATTATTTTGGGTCTGGTGGTTACAGAGGAGAAATTTGATTTATGTTTGTAAGTGCTCTGAATTCGTTTTGGTTTATATCAAACATAAAGAATGTAGGAATGAAGCCCCTTTGCATCTTGAGTTGTGGGGCCTTAATGCAAATTGTGTTTCTTTCTTTGACGTGAATTAATCTACGTTCAATTATGGCGAAAATAGAATCATGTGCCTTCTTGTTTGTTTAGTAATTTTTTTACATCTCATCATTGAGATTTTTGTTTTGGGATACTTCGCCTCCAGTTTGTTTTGATTTTTTAAGGATTATCTTTATGTTCTCGTATAGTGATCTATGAATTGAAATTTAATGAAGCCTGTAGTCAGGTAAAAAGGATATAATTTCCATTGGCCGGCAGTTTAAGGGATAAAGAGAAGGTGAAATAGGGGAAAAATCTTAAATTCAAATTTATTGTCACTCTTGACATAGGTTTTCTCAAGATTGTAAATTACTTGAGCATTGAAACTTGGAAAGTCCTTTAAAATGATACATGATAAACTTATTCAATTACAATGAAGTTTTATATCTTACTGTGTGGATGTGCAACTCTGACCAAGTATTGCTAATGCATTGGCATTAGGATCTCCAGAACGTGGATTTTCCAATAGAGCATGTAACAGACTGCTTTCGGCTGTTCCTTGACCCGGTCCCTGTTTAACACCGTGTTCATCAGCATCACTGTTAATTATCTTGCTACGAAGTTCTACTCCTTAACATTATCATCTTGTCCCAAAATACGTAAGAAATAGCAGAAGCAAAAATTAAACCAAGGCCCAAACTGGAATACCTTACAAGGTTTGATGATCAAAGATCCAGAGCTGAATGTGTGTCCATCTTCTTGATCCTTAGGTAGGAGGGTGTGCCGCCGTGTCTCAAATAACTTGTATATTTCATTAACTAGTTTTTTCCTTTCCGCCATTGTCTCTAAGAGTGCTTGCTTCATAATTTGACTTTCTTCCTCAAGGATCTCCAACCTCGTGTTTAGGTCTTCAGCTTCACTAGCCTGCAAAACTGCCTTACCTTTACAAAAATTGCTGCATGCCCTTTTCCTTGGATGACTTATTATAACTCCAGATTGATTCAGTTCCTCTTTTGAACTCCAAGACCCTTCATTCCGAAGATCGGGAAACAAGTGTTCTTGTTTCATAATAGAATCTGCTGAGCTGCTTGTTGCATGCTTACAACTACTACTGTTTGCTGCCTTGAAATTCTTGAATTCTGAATCTAAACCCATCTCAGGTGAAGCAAGTTCTATCTTCTTCCTAGGTAGAAATTTTCGAAGAAGTTTCACGGAATTTTGGTCTATCAGTTCTGATAGGACCAAAACAACACTCTCTGCGATACAATGGAGCAATCCTGAAAGCCAAACATAAACGCTAGTTGTTTTTTTAAAAAGAAAACATTAAAAACTTCATCAATAGACGGTTTTATGCAAAGAACCACTGAAATTGGGGGTTGTTGATATTATAGTGAATGACGGTTGCTTTGCTTACCTGAGAAAGATACGCCCAGTGACATGGACAACATTTTTTAAAAGAATGTTATCCCCCTTGTTTGCCTGTCTTCTAATAGAGTTTGGACAGTGCAGTGAAAAGCAGCGCGAGTGGCAACTGCAGTTGAAACAAACTCCTTTTTAAGTTTGCATATGAAAGACTGATGGCTTTGCTGTTGAATTTTGAGAGAGAGTGGGAGTTAAGTTATCGAGAAATTGCTAAGCACTTTCATGGAGAATGTCACTCTCAAACACTTGCCCCTCTTTGCAACCATTCCATAGGTGACCAAAGTCGGTTTCACTTAACAAGATCTTCTCTAGTCGGAAATTTAAAGAGGAACTATCTACATCCGAATTCACTTAATTCATATGATATATGGATTCGTTTATTGTATGCTTCCTATTTGAATTTGTTTCCAATATTCAAATATGTTGAAGAGAAAAAGGAATTTAAATATTTGGGTAAATTTACCCCCACTTCCCCCTCAGTACTTCGACTGCTAACCATACGTTCAAACATACGAGGATGAGATGGTATATGAATCGTCGGTCAAACTAACTTGTGGTTTTATGATTATTATCACATCAAGTTCAGTCTAAAACCATAAATCTTCTTAGCATACTGTTTAATCATACAGTTTACACCTTATGGTCCAAGAAAAAGATGCCATCACTCAAATGTCACTCTCTGGGCAATGCAAGGAACCTCAGTAACCTTCAACAGCTAAATTACGTTTCTGTGAAGCTTCAAACATTCCAGGAAGGATGTATGGCACCATTTTACAGAAAACACTAGCTTTATTTCGACACATACATACATCCATAAGGAAAAAGGCTTTGTGCTATGCAGTCATCTCCTTTTCCAATTATTGGCGACGTCAAATAAGATTTATTTGAGCAGACTAAGCAACAAATGAAACCTAACATACGTGCGAAAGTTATGGTGGTCATACAAACATTGCCTCTTCTTCAACAGTGATTTCAAGCTAGTCATTAAGGATAGCTTTAGTAACATTATAACAGGCATATTAATAGACCTTAATGCAGGTTTCTAAATGTTTCTTAAACCGTAGAGTTCAGCATTTGCATTTTATCAGAAAGCCATTACTTCTTAATTCACTGCTATATGGCCCGTACCATGTTGGGGTACATGGCTAGCCCATAGTCCATATATCTCATACAATGCCTACCCAATGGACCTAGATATCACTGCTGCAATATGGCCGTATTTTATTTTTTCCTTTTCTGGATAAGAAAAAACTGAAAAAGGTGGAGGTTATCCGAGCTCAAATTTGGTGTTAATTGAATAATTTCACCAGTCCATAATGTGAGCTGTGTTTCGAATTGCCACTGAAGAGAACAAGTACAGAAATGGAGTCGAAAAGGTTAATGAACCTACCTCTGAAGATAAACAATATATATGCTACACAACTATCTGAACACAACATGATTGCCCCCTCATTTTAGATTCATACCCTTCATTTAAAGTATCATTCCTGATTTGACATTGGCATCAACAACATACACGCTTCATAACTCTCAAGACATAGTAACTCACAAAGTTTCAGGCAAATTTTAGAATCTTAAACTTCTGATATGGGAATGGAGAGACTGACAGGAGCTTGTTTCCACAAATCCATGGCAAAGTCATTGAAAGTGGATATAGGCTATCATAGAAAATTTTCAGCGCAGCTAATATAATACCCGGACTCTTTATTTTTCATAAAGTATTTAAATTCAACACTGTATAATACATATTAAAATATGATCTTCCTGTATGAAAGTCCTTTAAAATTGATCATGCTCATGTAGGAGTAGGACACATCTGCATCCAAGACTCATCCAAGTCAGGGTAAATACAGGCTAAAAGTTCATAACTGTTATGAACAATTCACAACCGTTTACTGATATTGTCCCATATCCAACACTCATTTGAGTAAAACTATGATAAACAATTGCAACCCTTAATACTAATGTTGTCCTATGATTCCAAGCCAATAATTCCATTATCAGGCCACAAAAATCTCAATAACAACACTAGTTAATGCCATTTACAATTAAAAAGGCTACAGTATTGACAATTAGCAAAAATAATAAATTCTCATGGGATAGAAAACAGAATAAGTCTATTTATGATCTAGTCTTACATTATATTGTCCAAAGGAGGTTCAATCTTACCCCCCAAAGATTTGAAGCACAACTTCAATAAATTGGGCAACAAAATCTCAAATGTCCTACAAAGACCTAACACATATCTCATTAGAACCACCTCGAATGCAACTTGCCAAATCCTGAAACATTCACTTGGATGAATTGGAAAAACATTAAACAAGTGAATTTTACCAGGTTTAAGCAGCAATAACTAAGCTAATTCCGTTTACAATTACCTAGAAGACCACAAAGCTAACATCTTGACAAAATAGCAATAAATTCTCATACCATAGGGAGACAGAGAAGCTCTGTTTTGTTGTTGTTGTTTTTCACATTTTTCTTGTTCAAGACCCATCTTGTCTAACATTATCCAATGGAGGTTCGGTTAAACTTCCATTGCCAAGCAACTTCTGAGCCAAACTCCTCTTCTTCTCCACCTCTCCATTATTATCCCCAAATAATTGCTTTCTATAAACCTGATGGAGCCTCCCAAACAAGTCCTTCTTAATCGACTCGAATGCCATATCCAACCTTTCCAACTGCTCCAAAGCGTTCTGGTTATACATAAACAACCCGTAATACAAATCAAAGCTATCCCCTTTAGTATTCTCCACCAAATTCAACAATGTCTCATACCCTTTGGTGTTAATAGGCGAAGACTCCAACCCGAACTTCTCCAGCACTCTCCCCATGGTATGGGTCACGAACTGAGACCCCGCCGCGTACTTATCATGCTCCATGCAACTCATCTCCACCATTCTACACCCTTCTTTGTCGAAAATATCCAAAAACTTGTCGCATCTCTTTATCCGACTCTCCTCATCCCCGATCCTCACTTTGTCGTAGACAAAAGGAAGCCCCGCCCACGAGGTTTTACCACTTTCGGGTCCAAACATGGGATGGGTACACAAGATATCGAAATCCGGGGGTAAATACTTCAAGAAAAGGTTCCTGGGGAACTCTTTAACAGAAAGCACGTCGACGAAAAGGGTGTTGCGACGCAGTCGTTGAAAGGGCAGTTTCTGAAGAAGAGTTTCAATGGAAAGGATGGAAGTAGAGAGAAGGACGACGTCAGGGTGTTGCTCGAAAAGGTCGTGTGGGTCGGCGTAGAAGGAAACGCCGAGGTGGTCAGCGAGGTCGGCGTAGTTAGTTCTGGAGTGGGCGAGGAGAGTGTGGTGGTGGCGGAGGAAAGTTTTGGATAGGAATTGGCCGAAGTTGCCGAAGCCGATAATGGCGATCTTGAGGGAAGTTGATTGAATGTAGCGGTTTTTGAGATGGGACTCGTAATCGAATGGTTGAGCTGCGTCTATGCAGTTGATACGGAAGGAAGGGAAATGCGGGGATTTGGAGGGCGTGGGGAGAGACGATAGTGGGACAGGGAGAGAAATGGAGTGGGAAAAGGAGAGGTAAGGGAGGGGTTGGGGATTCAGAGATCTTATGGTTGTGGGAGAGAAAATCAACATGGTTGAATTCTGGAATTTCAGTTTCCAAATTGAATGAATTGTGAGATTTTTTTATTCTTATTCAATAATAATTAGAATAATTCAAAAAGTCATTTATATATGAAAAATTTCAAAGAATTGCTCAAGTTTCGGCAAATGTTTTATTTTTATATTATTCAAAAACATCAATTTTAAAATGTAAGAAAATAAACTTTTACATTTTTTTGGTTTTTTTTTTTCATTTGTTCAAAAATCACTTGTACAGTTGTACATCACCAAAGGCGAATGTAAAGGGGAGGGGCCTTTCCCCCAAAAATGACAATTATAATTTTACCCTTTGTAAATTATTAAATTGTTATAAATTTATTTTAAAAATAAAAATATATATTTAAATTTTTTAAAAATAATAAAATCATAAACTAAATAATAAAAATATATAATTTTAACTTCTCTAAAATTTATAATTTAATTCGCCACTCCACTCCGCTCCACCATTACTGGTCCAAACACCACAAAGATTTCCAATGAAAAAGCATTATATTTTAAAATTTCCTCTTGCTGATGATAAAACATAATCCAAAGAAAGCAGCCTTAACTGTGCGATTTACAATAACACAGGAAGAAGATAAGGTGAGCGTAACGTACACCAAGTTTTAATGATAAGAATACGACAAAAGCAATACGTACATTTACAATTTATATGTAAATTTCACTGTATTCCTTGTATAATGCATTTGTAAATTATGTAATTACTCTTTTTTTCCCGTATAATAAGCTAATAGTTTTACTTTGATGGAGGGGAGGGTAACCAAGCACCCTGCAGTTTCTTTTAGGCTCTCACCAATTTTTTTGGCAAATATTTTTGAAGTCAAAGAAATTTAAATATTAAATAGATAAAATCTTAATTATTGTGATTA
Organism: Gossypium australe; assembly: GCA_005393395.2. Taxonomy (NCBI): domain Eukaryota; kingdom Viridiplantae; phylum Streptophyta; class Magnoliopsida; order Malvales; family Malvaceae; genus Gossypium; species Gossypium australe. The sequence continues at coordinate 16,351,181 of CM016626.1, forward strand.
AAATCATAATTTGAAGCACAAATAAAAAATTTAAGCATATATTAGAATGAAATGATTTAATAAATTGTTATTAACATATTTGTGAAGAAAGAACTCGTCAAAAAAAATATTTCTTTTTAATACAAAAAAAAATTCAAAATGAAAAGAAAAAGAAGAAGAGAGAACTCATCAAAATATCATTAAGGTTAAATGCTGGAAAAGATTTTTTGCGAGTACAAAATTTCAAAATTAAGCAAGCTGTTCTAGAACTGGAAAAGTAACATATCCCACCTTGACTCGTCCACGATAACAATGATCGTTTTCGGTGATCAACCTAACCCATATCTCAGTTATCATCGATATCAACCTATCAAAAATAGCAATGACTAAAGCTAAGCTTCGCTAACTATGAGAGTTTGGACGGATACAGAAACTTAATGGGTGAACAGGAACAACACTCTTACATAGGGCCTGTAACTAAGAAGTCACCCTCCCTACTGCTGTTTCCCCTCTAAAAGATCTTGAAAAGCAAGCCACCGTGAGTGGCAAAGAAGGGAGCAAATACGAGTGACTCGACTGCCATAAGCTTGATCAGGATGTTGAGGGAAGGGCCAGAGGTATCCTTGAGTGGATCACCAACCGTGTCACCAATGACAGCTGCCTTGTGAGGATCCGATCCTTTTGGACCCAGGGTCCTCGCGTGCTCTGAGGCACCAGCCTAACAATCAAAATATAAGTATCACTCATAAGATATTCTGAGGGCACGATGAAAGTGGCATAACAAATAAGCCAGTAAAAGTCAGAAAAAATTTCGTCTTGAATTTTCTCATTAACTATTTACCTCAATGTACTTCTTGGCATTATCCCATGCACCACCAGTGTTGGAAGCAGATATTGCAATCTGTCAAAGAACAAAGCCAAGTAACCGTAATCAACGCATTTTCAAGTTCACCCACTTTTCCAAACAAACTCCATCGATGCTTTCACGAGTAGTTTACATTGGATACAGATTAATTCTTATGTCACGGGGCTAGACCATCCACGGCCCATGAGACTTACAGCTAGCATAAGTATAGTTCACAAATAAACCAAAAATAAAAAAACACTGAATGTTGTCAGAAAAACTAATCTTGTTTCCCAACTTTACCTGAACACCAGAAACAAGGGCACCAGCAAGTACACCGGCAAGAGTCTCAACACCAAAGAAAGTTCCAACAATTAGGGGAGTAAGCATAACAAGGGCACCAGGAGGAATCATCTCCTTGATAGAGGCATCAGTTGAGATTTTGACACAGGTAGCATAATCAGGCTTGGCACGACCCTCCATGAGACCAGGGATGGTGTTGAACTGCCTGCGAACCTCCTCAACCATCTTTAAAGCTGCACTTCCCACGCTTTTCATGGTCATAGCAGAGAACCAGTAGGGAAGCATGGCACCAACTATTAAACCAATGAAAACCTTCGGGGTCAATACATCAACAGTAGAGATAGCTGCACGGCTCACAAAGGCACCAAATAGAGCCAATGACACCAATGCTGCTGACCCAATGGCAAATCCCTGGAAACATATAGAGAATTGTATATCACATATGCAATCAATAATTAGGAATTTCAGCCTGAAAAGAAGTTTAAAGAGAAATTTGGCATTGTAAAAAAGATAATTAACTCAGAAAATAAGAATGCCATACATAAACGACCACAGCGCAGTATGATAGACAGTAGCTCAAAGTGTTTTAGATAGGTTACCGAATGGAAATCAAAGACTCAAATCAATTTTGGGGTTTTCGTAAAGAGATCAAATTCACACATGTTTCAGGAAGCAGAAACAAAATAATAGCAGAGTTACAGCTTTTTCATGCATCATTTATGCTATACCATGATTAAAGCAACTACAGTATCCTAACAACGATCTCTAGGAAAAGAATTAAATACCGCACCTTTCCAATGGCAGCTGTAGTGTTTCCAGCAGCATCTAGTGCATCAGTTCTCTCACGAATGTGATGGCTCATGCCAGCCATCTCAGCAATGCCTCCAGCATTGTCACTGATGGGACCATAAGCATCAATGGCCAACCCAGTTGCAATGGTGCTTAACATTCCAAGGGCAGCAACTGCAATCCCATACATGGCAGCGAAGCTAAAACTAACAAAAATGCTGATTGCAATGGCAAAAATTGGGATGATCACAGATTTGTATCCTAAAGCAAGGCCAAATATAACATTGGTAGCTGCTCCTGTCCTGCAGGAATCAGCAACATCCTGCACGGGACTAGAAACACAGGAAATGATTGATCAGGATATAAAATTTGAAGCAACATTGCAATAGATGATAAGTCAAAAGACTGTTTCCAGTACCTGTAAGCATTACTGGTGTAGTACTCAGTAACAAAACCAATAATAAGTCCAGCCCAGAGACCAACACCAACGCACAAAAATAGTTGCCTGCAAATAAAAAAAAATTATTTTAGTGGTTGCAAGTATCATGAGCAAGGAAAGCTCAAGTGTGAAACAAGATGCTAGGCAAGACATGCTTCTTGCCACCTGCTTCAGGTCTTTATGAAGTTCATAGTAATATTCACGTTACTAAAACACAACAAATCGAGGCAATTTTCTCAAGATATGTTGATCTTAAGACACTAATTAAACCAGGATAAACTAAGTGGTAACTAACCTATCAGAGTTTGAGGAGTTAAAGGTCCTAACCTTTCCTAATCTCACAAAATTAGGAGCATAACGGAGTTATAGCATGCACCCAGGTGGAAAATCCAGAAACCACTATTTTATAACATGCTTACTATGCAACAATCATGTAATCTTACCAGTTCTTAACAACTTTCTGATCCCCAAAATTGTAAATGGTGAAGGACGATGGCACACCAACCCAAGTAACAATTGCAATCCCCACAGTCATAAGAACAGTAGATATAATAAGCTGCTTCTTCAAAGCTGGTTCGATTTCTTTGACAGCCTTGATTTCGAACAAATCCGTAGCAAATAGGGTTGTGATCAAACAGACAAGAATACCAACAGAACTAATGAGCAGAGGATACAACATGGCAGTGAACTCGTGGTTTATTCCAAAAGAGGATATAGAAGCAACAACAAGAGCAGCACAGGAAGATTCAGCATATGAACCAAATAGATCAGAACCCATACCAGCAATATCCCCAACATTATCGCCAACATTGTCGGCAATGACCTGAGTTATAAAACAAATTTAAATCATATAAGGTTCTAGATGCGAAATAATTGCCTCTAAACAGAGGTTGACAAGCATATAATAAAGATGGAACAACCATATCACACAAGAATAATTTGGCTTACAGCTGGGTTTCTTGGGTCATCCTCTGGAATGTTCCTTTCAACCTTTCCTACAAGATCAGCACCGACATCAGCAGCCTTTGTATAGATACCACCACCAACTCTTCCAAACAGAGCCATAGAGGATCCCCCAAGACCATAACCAGTAATAGCCTCAAAAAGGCCTTCCCAGTCATCACCGTAGTACAGCTTGAATAGATTGATGGCAACGAAAAGCACCAACAAGCCATTGGCAGCGAGGAGAAAACCCATTACTGCGCCAGATCTAAATGCAACAATAAAAGCCTTTCCAACACCCTTTCTTGCTTCTAAGGTTGTTCTTGCATTGGCATATGTAGCAATTTTCATCCCAAGGAACCCAGAAAGAACAGAGGTGATAGCACCAAGCAAGAAGGATATGGTACTGAAGAAAGCAGTGGCAAGAGCTGGTTTGCACGTCTTCTCCTTATCATAGGTGCAAGGTTGGCTCTTTGAGCTGAAGCCCTCAACAGAACCCAGGAAGAGGAATATCAAGATAGCAAAAGCAACCATGAAGATGCCAACATACTGATATTCAGTGAAAAGAAAGGATGTTGCACCTGTTACACCATGCATCAATCGATTAATATAGGTAATCATCAGTCATAAAAAAGGGACCGTCAATAGTTCATGATATCAATTAAAGTGTTATTGATTACATATAAAAGAAAAGAGGACAAGATGACATTTTCATTCTTCCATTCAATTAATAGGCAGGTTATAATTGTACATTGAATCTTAGCTCCATTGGCATGGACATTGTTGCCAATGCAGGAAGACATGAGTTCAAGTCCTCCTATTTATGGGTTGAGAAAAAGCTATGCTTAATAATAACCTATGATGAGTTTATTAAAAAAACAAAAAATAAATAAATAGGTTATGATTAACTCAATAAATTATAGAGACAAATTTTAACATAGTATTTTTTGTTATTATTATCTTGAAATATATTAATGTAATTCGACAAGACAATATGATATAGTTTTATTGTTATTTTACATATATTAATTACAAATTACAGTATTTTTTTATTATTGTTAATACGATAAAAATATAACTATTTGTTATTTTTGCTAGCGAGAGCCATATACGATTTATAATAATAAATTAATACTAGAGGGAATAAACTAAAAACTTTATTTATTATTTTCAAGCCATTGGATGAAAATATAACTATATATTTGGTTACTAACTACAAAAAACGAACGCTTATATTAGGTCTGGCAGAACACATAAGATAATAACAGTTTTTGTTTCTATTATTATATTATTGAACCCGAAATATTCAGAAAACAATTATTTCGCAAACGAAATTTTAACCCTTCCCAAAAGTGATAATAAATAAGAGGTGCATATAATATGTTCATAAGACACAGCAACAGTTTCCAAAAATAAAACAAAACCCAAACCAATAAAAAAGTTTAATCTTAATCAGATTAGTATCACTATATTTTTAGGTACATAACTATAAAGCAACCATCAATATTCTATGCTGATATTTTATTCTCAATTATTATTTCAAGATATATGTGCATACATGAAAATGAGCAACTGGGGAACACGTGCCGAGCGCATTAATAAAGCCAAATAATTTATTTTAGATAAGACAATATATCACGACTACTAATAATAATAACACCAACAAAGATAGAGCCTGTCCCAGTTATGACACCATTCTAATTTACCAAATTAAATCTAAATCTAAATCTAATCTGAGGATCAGATTAGAAAAATATGAATAAGTACAAAGTAACATTGGGAGATTTTTTATAAAACATAATTTTGGTTAAGAACTATTCAACTAAACTTTATAGTTATAAACCCTACCATTAAAGAGAATTCACAATCTGAGATGATTAATTAGAGACAAGTTTAATAAGATTTAACAAAAAACGAGAACTTACAAGGTATTTTTTTTTTTAAGTTCAAAACCGCTTTCGAATACCGCCTTGCAAGGTTGCAATAGTGAAATAACTTTTAACCAAATTACAGATTAAAATTTTTGAACAGAAACAATGAAGTTGAGCGTTAAGATTACTAATTTCATTTCCACTTTAAATACACCAAGGTTACCTGGTAATTCTTGCGGCTCAACTTAAGTCCACAAAATGAAATCATTACTCAAAAATAATATTACGAAAATAAATAAGAAAAAAAAGGCCAGATCTAACATCAAAATCCAAAGATTTCACCTTCGGAGATAGCGCTTTGAATATCAGCGCACTTGGTGACGACGCTGGGGTCATTAAGTCCTTCCTCTTCCTCAATCAAGTAATCACTGTAACCGTTCTTGTTGCTATTCCCCGATGCATGCTGCTCCGGGTTAAGCTTCACGCGCGACACCAACAGCCACTGCACCAACGAGAAAGCAATTCCAATCACGGCGCACACTGGCACCACGATCTCCGTTGCAAACTCCGACAACAAAACCGCTCCCATCATTGACAACGCTACAGTCGTCCCGCCTTGAGAAAGATAAGAGTGGGAGATAAACAGAGAAATGGAGTGGAGCCTCTTTTATATAGGGTTCCGGTAAAATTATACGAGAAAAATATAGGATATTGGCTAACTCCCGAGAGAGGAATCCCCTGCAAACGAGTCTATTATGACATTTTGTTTTTAACCTCTAAATTAATTGATTATATTTATCAGCAGATGATTTACTGTGTATGATGGAGGGAGGATGATAGGGAGTCTGGGGACGGATCTATCAGGAATCAATCGCTTTACCGCGTACTTTCGATGCATCCTTGTCCGAATCAACTTTATTTTATTTATTTTAGGATAAATATTCGATGTTACGTAAAAAATAAAATAAGATAAATATAAGTACTCTCCAAAATAATTTGAGAGATTTGGGTTTAAGAAACAAACTGGAGGAGGTAAACTTGAAATTATTCCATTTGAGAATTTAAATAGTCAAAATTGAGATGATGTGATGTGAGAGTGTATTTGTTCATTGTGAATAATATTTTTAATTGATCTATATTAGGTGAAGGCTACAAAATTGTCGTAAAGCCCGGAGAAGAACTCCAGATAAAATTAAGGAGCCCCTTGACCTTATAGGCAAACATAGTGTTTATTTGGAATCATAGCTGACTCAAAATCTTATCCATTCGTTCCAGTTTAAAATGGTGGCCGGTAACCATGTGATAGCAATGCGGTTTCTTACTTTCTTTGTGTATCAATAACTCCTTAAAGCTTCATTGGCTTTAATGAAAAGTAGATTGTTGTTGCAAACCTCGACTGACCTAAATCAATCTCGTCTCTTCGTCATTTATCACAACAGAATACGACACCACTAGAAGAATTGCTCATGGGAAATATTTTACGAACAATATTCTTTTCATTTTTTACGTTTGTTTCATAAAAAGATCGATTGAAAGCAATACATTTTTTTTGGAAAATTAACTTTTCCTTTTTAAAAATGGCAAGCTCCTAACTTGATTTTTATAAGGACATTAACTTAGAATAAATCAATTTTTATTATTTTTAGTTTTTAATTTTAAAAATTTTGAAAATACTGAAATATTGACTTCAAATATTATTAAATATGCACATTTATATTTAATTCTTATAATTAATATAATTTATTATTTTAATAAAACCATTTAATATTTATAATTTTATTTTAATAATACATGTTAATATTAATAATTTAAATTTTAAATATTTTTTATTGAAAATTATTATTTTAATAATAAATAAATATTTTATAATATAAATACAAATATTTACTTAAATTCTACTTAGCTCAATTCTCATGTGCCATTATTCAAGTAAATCTTGATGATGTCGACATGTGGTAGAATTTAAATCCAAAATAATTTAAAAGATAACCCACATGTAATATTTGTATACATGAGACTAAAACCTAGACCACATGAGTCGTAAGGCCTCAATCTTGTCAACAAACCAATACATCATTAATAATATTAGTTATTGCTAAATAAATATAAAATATTATAAGTAAATTTTGATTGTGAAAGGATATGCTTTTATAATATTTTATAACAAATATAATGTATATTGTGTTTATTTTATTAAAAACAAATTTCAAAAAATAATCTCAAAAAATTTTATTAAACAATAAAAAATAATTGATGCAGAAGCATTCAAACACAAAGAAAAATTTAACAAATCATCAACTTTTTAGAAAATTGTTAATCTAAAAAATTATTCATTAAAACAAATATAATCTAAATTCGAATTTTTCAAATATAAAATGTTTCGAATTTAAAATAATTTGAAAAAAAGTGTCGAAAATTTTTAAATTTAAACCGATATAATCTTCTTAACGAATAAATCTAACCTCAAAACTCAATGAATATGCTAATAAGGCCTCAAAATTCCAAAATTATAAATTAATAAATATTCATGATCGAAGCTGGCTATATATAATTGTCAAGTATGAGTTTCCAGTCTCATTTTGTGTAACTCTAATAAGTGAGTTTTATGAAATTAAACTCCCACTTTCTGTCATTGATGAAAAAAAAACTTAAATTACAAGTTATAAAACAATTCATTGTTACATCTAAAATACATTATTGTATTTTTTTAATAATTAATTGCATTTTTTTAAAATCAATATCATTTTATCCAGGTTTATGGTTATTTTATTGGCTAACATTTCATTGAAGTGGTGGGGGTTGTTGATTGGATGCGAAAGGATAAAGGAGCAGCGTCTCCTATCCAGCTATAACAATAACTCAGCAAAATGGCTTGGCTTTTCTTTTCTTTTCTTTTCTTTTTTTGCCCTTTAATTGGAATGGAACGGCTGTAGGGGGGAACGCGAGTTGGATGGCGTGCAAGCCATCGCTATCGGATAATAATATTTCATGTTTCTTTCATTTTATTATAATAAAGAATAGATATCCTTTTTATTATTTGGAAATACAGTGGACACATTTAATATTAAAAAGAAGAATTTAATATAATACTTACTGGCATATTTGTTTGTTTGTTTTTAAAGGACGAAAAACATGGTTGGTTGCCCTCATGAATTATGAACAAATGTAGCTTGGTTGTATTTTCGCGTTTTTATAATTATTTGGCATTCCCATTAATTCATCTAAATTGATTTGTATAGTAGGGTTTATCTTGAAATAGGAATACATGACAGCAGGATTTAACTTTTTAAGACTAGGGCTTTGCCAAATACCAAATACCAAAAACCGTGCGGAGGGTATATTGTTTCTCTCGATGCAGTGCTTGCTTGTCATAACGCTATCCTATCCATCTCGCAACCCAATGTTGCAGCTGTCATTTTAATCTTTACTGGGTCAAGTGGACGCTACGTAATTAATTGGAAAACAACAATTAAAATACCATTTTTTTATATGGTATGTTAGAAAAATATGAATATACAAATATTTATATATCAATTTAATAGTCTATATATCTATATAACATCAGCTACTAAGGGAATCATATGAATAAATAAGGGCACATATAAATTTACTTTAATATATACTTTCAGTTTCTATGAAATAAAATTTGTTAAAATTGTATATCTATATAATATTATTTATATATATACAAAGGGGTAAAAATCCAGAAAATACCAAAATAAAACAAAAATTATCGGAAAGGACAGGGTTCAAAAATATTGACCGGAAAGGACAATTTTTCCCAAAAAAACGCGTCCACGTCAGCGCGTTTTTGGGGAAAAACGGCCTAAAGCGCTCCCCCGGGGACGCGCTTTAGGCCGCAACGGTCAAATTTTTTTTGACCGTTGGGGGGCCAACGGTCAGGAAAAAAAGCTATAAATACCCCCCCAACCCTTCATTTTTTTCACAATTCAATCCTTTCTCATTTTTCTCTCAATTTTCTCTCAATTTGCTCTCAATTTTCTCTCAAAGTCCTTCAAATTTACGCTCAAATTTCAAAATAGTCCTTTACTATTTACAAAAAAGCCCTTTATAATTTTTTTAATATATCTATTTTTTGGAAAATTTTTAAATTCTTTATCGGAGTACAATGGCCGGGGACTTACGTCGCCTAGACAACAACCACATTGCCGTCGAGCAAAAGAAAATGGTAAGTTTGAATGTTAATTTTTCAATATTATTAAATTGTTTTAATTATGCAATTTTAATTAATTTAGAATTTTATAATTTTTTAAACAGTCTGTAGATCGGGTGTTTCAATGTTATATTCGCAACATGCCTGGTCCCCCATCGCCATTTATCGAGAATTACCTGCGGGAAGCGGGTTTTTGGCACGTGGCCACGATAGGCCGGGGGTTCAAGTTGGACCCGCCTTTGATCAGCGCGTTGGTAGAGAGGTGGAGACCCGAGACGCACACATTCCATTTGCCATGCGGAGAGTGTACCATCACCTTAGAAGATGTGCAGTTACAGTTGGGATTACCGGTGGACGGGTCGGTAGTCACCGGGTCCGTAACATCTCTCGATTGGATGGCTGTATGCTACGAGCTTCTGGGTGCCATTCCGGATAAAATTCAAGGAACTCGGATCGATATGGCTTGGTTACGAGACGCATTCCCGGAGCCGAATGAAGATTCGACCGAAGAAGAAAGAATACGGTATGCGCGGGCATACATACTTCAGATAATTGGAGGCTATCTGATGCCGGACCTCTCTAGAAACCTCGTCCACCTGAGATGGCTCCTGAAACTTGTTGATTTCAGAGCAACCAGTGAACTGAGTTGGGGGTCTGCCGTGCTATCGAGGTTATATCAGGAGATGTGCGGGGCGACGCTACCGAGTAAAGCAAAAATCGGAGGTTGCCTATCACTACTGCAGTCATGGGCATGGTTTCGATTTCCATTTTTACGTCATCGACTCGACCAGCCATATTCATTCCCACTGATAACGAGGTAAATTTAATATTATATTTTACAATTTTGTCGTAGATTTATAGTATAATTGCATGCTAAAAGTTTATTTAATTAGGTGGAACCATCCGAGGAGGAGTCATGTTGGAATACCTAACTCGCTTGAAGATATACGGCTCCTATTGGAACAACGGTCAGAATCACAAGTAAGTGTCGAATTTCGTTATTATAATTTAGTATTTCGTATGTAGTGTCTAGTATTATGTATATAACTAATAATTTGGTAATGTTAATATAGTTTCAATGGACACCGTACAAGGATCCCGAAATTCGGGCAGTAATTCCGGAGGAGTTCCTCCAAAATCCGAACAGTTGGCACGTTAAGGTCCCGCTAATCACCTACTCAACCGTAGAGATGCACCAGTCAGATCGGGTTCTGTGGCAATTTGGATGCCGACAACCGATTCCCGTGCCTCCTGAGGTGCTCGATGATGAGCACAAAGTGGACTTACGGCAGCAGCACACGGATTGGCCAAGATTTTGGTCAGAACATATCGAGACGTGGGAGAACCGGTATGACTTTTTACCTAACTGGGAATCGATCATAGTTCCTGAGTTAGCGTGCGTGCCGGAGTACATGCCATGGTTTAGAATCCATGGCAAGCTGTATCTGTTGTCGGATGAAGAGAGGCGACGGCTAATTCGAGAGCGAAGGGAACGTCGGGCCCCTTTACATCCAAGGAGAATGGGTGATGAAACGGGCCCAGCAACAGCGCCTACACAGTCACCGGGCCCATCAACAGCGCCTACACAATCACCGGGCCCGTCAACAGCGCCTACACAATCACCGGGCCCATCCGTTCAGCTGACAACACCGACATTACAGCATCCACAGTTTATGCCAGGTGCGTACCCTGCCCCTTATATGTATCCTCCTAACCCATATATGTTTCCTTTTCCTTGTCCCACCCCAGGTTGGAATGCATGGCCGGGTTCGAGTCCGTTCCCGACAACTCCCGTTGGCCAGCCGATCGTGAGACCGACTTCGGGTGTGGGATTGCAGGAGGCGCCGTCGGGGAGCAGTAGTTTCTATCAGGCTCCTTCACCGTACGGGATGCAGTCACCACCGCCGTGGTTTATGCAAACACCTCCGGGGTCATTATTTTATCAAGGTGGGTCATCATCGCAACACCCAGAACCAGACCCACTGCCGGAGGAACCCGGTTCCCCGCCTGAGGTTCCACGACCCCCGCCGGAAGCTAGAAGAAGGAGGAATCCAACGCGTAACCGCCGACCGCCCGACTGTGGCACTGGTTCCCACCGGCATCAACATTGATTAGGATGGGTTTTTTTATTTTTTAAATTGTAATAAATTTTTTATTTTTTGAATAAAAAAGTTGTTTTTTTATTTGTGTTTGTAATTTAATTTTAATATCTTTACTAAAATAAAAGTTGTGTATTTTTTTTATGTAATTTAATTTGAATTTTTTAATAAAATAAAAAATTATTTTTTATTTTATATTTTTTTAATTTAGTCTTCTTCACTAAAATAAGAAGTTTTCTTTGATAATTTAGTTTTTTGCAATATAATTTTTTATATTTAATAAAATTGAGTTTAATGTTATTTCTTTTGTAATTTAATTTTTTGAATTTAGTTTTAATATATTTAATAAAATAATAGTTGTTTAATTTTTTTATTGTAATTTAATTTTAATATCTTTAATAAAATAGAAATTGTTTAAGTTTTTTATTGTAATGTAATTTTAATATATGTAATAAAATAAGAAGTTGTTTTTATTTTTTATTTTATTGTAATTTAGTTTTTTGCAATATAAATTTTTTTATATTTAATAAAATTGAGTTTAATGTTATTTCTTTTGTAATTTCATTTTTTTGAATTCAGTTTTAATATATTTAATAAAATAATAGTTGTTTAATTTTTTTATTGTAATTTAATTTTAATATCTTTAATAAAATAGAAATTGTTTAAGTTTTTTATTGTAATGTAATTTTAATATATGTAATAAAATAAGAAGTTGTTTTTATTTTTATTTTATTGTAATTTAGTTTTTGCAATATAATTTTTTTTATATTTAATAAAATTGAGTTTAATGTTATTTCTTTTGTAATTTAATTTTTTTGAATTTAGTTTTAATATCTTTGATAAAATAGAAATGGTTTAATTATTTTATAGTTAATAAATTTGAGTTATTGTACAAAAGTTCACCGTTTTACTCCAAAAAAAACAGAAATTACATAGCCAGCAAGAGATAAACAAGCTAATAACACGGTCAACTATTCCGAGTTGGACACGAGCGAGATGTATGGCCCGGGTTCCTACACCATCCGCACCTCCGACTTTGGTTGGTCGGTTCTCGGATATCCATATTGTTGCGTATTTTAGTCAAGGAAGGTCGACCTTTTGGTTTGCGCCTCAATTCTCTATCCGGCAACAACTTACACGGTGCAAGCGATACCGATGGCCACTTACGTTCATCTGGGACTGGTGGGAATACGTGTCTCCACACGTTGTACATGTTTTCTAATTTGTACACTTCGTCGACATAGCTCATGGGATCAATACGGAGATTCTGACAAGCCGCAAGTACATGAGCACATGGGTAACGAAGTGCATCAAATATCCCACAGTCGCATGTCCTATTTGTCAAGTGTACACGACAATGCCCGCCAACAATACCTTGGTTCGGTCTATCAAACTCCGTGACACGAAACCATAGGCTGTCGCGGCCATGACACACTGTGTGCATGGTGTTCGCCCGTGCCTTCCCACGATTAATTTCTTGCAAGACCTTCTGGCTCCATACATGGCCTCCTTCCATTTGCCCTCTATAACTCGCTGCTCTCTTCGGAAATAGTGCCGCTAACCGAAAATATGTCTCTCGTACAACTGCTGTAATCGGCAGATGACGGGTTCCTTTCAGAACAGAATTTATGCATTCGGCAAGGTTTGTGGTCATATGCCCATATCGTAGGCCACCGTCATATGCTTGTGTCCACTGTTCGAAAGGAATATTACACAGGTAGCTTGCGCCTTCGGCGTTATCTGAGCACAAACTGGCCAGCATCTCGTGAAAACGGTCTTTATTGATCTCATACCCTGCTAATATACTTTGATAGCGAATATTACATACCACTCTTCAATTGCGAATAAATTGAATTTTTCAAAAGAAATTTTATTAATAGATATTTCATACCCATATCGATCACTTGACGTCTCTCTCTTTTAGATCGATGTTGCCCATAGTAGTTGGATGCGACATGCTTCAGGCAATATCGATGGTGTGTGCGATGCCACATGCTTCCCTGGCGTTCTATTGCCGCAAGTATTCCAGGGCCCCGATCCGATATAACGCATATGTCAGGTTGGGGGCAAACATGCCTCCTTAACCTAGATAGGAAGAAGTCCCAATCATCAACTGACTTCCCCGGTGTTATTGCGAACGCAATCGGAAGGATTCTCCCACAGCCGTATTGTGCCACAGCTAGCAATAGCCAATGCGTATATCTACCATACATGAAGGTACCGTCAATTTGTACCAATGGCTTGCAGTATGTAAAAGCATCTCGGCATTGCTTAAATGTCCAGAACAGACGCTTGAACACTGCGCATCCACGGAGCAGACGATCGTTGTAGTACGCCGGTTCCGTTTCAAGGTCTGTTGTGCTGCCTGGGACATACCTCTCCAGCACCTGACACCACTGCCACACTTCATTATATGAAACGTCCCACCGACCGTGCAATTTTTCCAACGCCTTCTGCTTGGCTATCCAAGCCTTTCTGTAAGAGGGCATGTACCCCATTTGGCTACGAATATTGCCAATTAAGGCCGGCACTGTAGTTCTGGGATCGGCCTTCACCGTCGGGATTATTAAATCAGCCAACATGTCTGAATCCATCCTCGGATGATCTTGTGTTACACCTGTCAATGAAGTACGTTAAATAATGCAACATTACATAATATTAGTGTTATTTGAAATCATTGAACACATAGTGGTACTGTACCGGTAAGACATGTATGCGGACCTTTGTACTTTTTCACCTCCCACAGCCCTGTCCTTTTCCTCAACGACGCCATGATTTTCTATGAACATGTGCCGTCTTGCACTGCACACTTTGCCTCGTACCTATCGAGCTTTAATTTAACCATAGTGTAGTTAACCCTGTTCCTGATGCTGTATTGTTTCAATGCAGCAAGAAAAGTATTCTTGTTGGAAAACTGGTTTCCAACTTCTAATTGCTCCGAATCCAACAAAGAATTTGTACGGTCACGCGTCCGGTGTGGTAGTTCAGGAAACTCCAATGCATCATCTTGAGATAGATCGACATTATGAATGTGCGCTGTGTCATAACCATTTTCTGACAAAACGGGAATCGACTTTTAAAAACAGGGAGTCGCCACCGATCTTTATTAGGTGGGATCGAACCACCTTCGCTTCAATAAAACATTTTGATTTACTAAAACAATGTTTTGGTCTATGAAAATTTTGAGAAAAACGAGTTCGGGAGTCGGTTACGTGCAAGGAAGGATTAGCACCCTTGCAACGCCCAAAATTGGTACCAAATTGATTGATGTTGTCCCAATGTTGAGAGTTGAAAACATTTGAGGTTAAAAGGTTCGTAAAAGGGGTTATTTCAAGTAGTATTGAGTCCTAAGGTTTAACTCGTTCCGAAGGAATGGAAACGTCATACCCAACACGTTAGGACATAACATATTCATACTTCGATACCGAGACCGTCTTTAGTCCTCAAATATATGAGAAGGCTATTTGGTTACTTTAGTTGACCGGAAAATAGACACCCAGCACGTTAGGATGTTATCTTCCAAGCTTCTAAATCCCCAACGATTGCCTTTATTTAAAAGAAACTTTGAATGAAGGATAATTTTGTAAAAATATGCTTTTTATTTTAAGCTGTAATGCACGCGACGGTGTTGCCTTTACATTATTGATCATATGCATAAAGAATGATTATAATATGCTAACATTTAAGACAAGCATTGACGAAAATATAATAAAAATGCGACAAATAGTAATCCCTATGCTAGAGCAATTGCCAACATGTGCATTAAGACATATGTAAACGCAATAAACAACGAAGAGCGATAAACATATTCCATGCAAATTTGAAACAATAATAAAACACGTCAATGATAGAAACAAAGTGAACGACGTGTACAATAATACATAATGGATTTTTTTTAAAAAATCTAACAATACCGACTATATAAATAATAATAATAAATAATAGTAGTACTAAATGATAATAATAAAGATAGTAAAGATAATAATAATAGCAATAATAAATATAAATATATACCTTGAAGATATAATTAGAGTAAGAATATTAAAAGGGTTAAAAAAATGTGAAATAACAAGAAAGGGGGTTGAATTGCATTTTAAACAGAATTTTGGGGTTTAAATTAAAACCAATGGAGGCGCAAGGGCTCAATTGCAAGGCGCGTGAAGCCTCAGGGGTCCCAACGGATAATAATCTGCCCCTGTAAATGCGCAGCGTTTTGAGGTCGGACTAAATTGAGGAGACGCACGGATTCGAGGGAAAAAATAGAGACCAGAGAAAGTGCAATAGGGTTCAATTAAGGAGCGGCGTAAAAGGGGAGGGCTCATTGCGCAAATGTCCCTTTTATGGGATATACACAGCCTTCCTTGTATCCAAACGGCGTCGTTTCAATTGCCACTTAAGAAACCCTACAATTCATTCAAATCATTTTAACCCTCATTCCCTTACTCAGCCGCCGCAGCCCTCCTTTCTTTTCCTCTCTTTCTCTCTTTTCTAACCCGACGCCTGGGGCTCCCTTCTCTCAAACGAAACCCCAGCCCAGACCCTCTTCATTCCACCAAGAATCGCGAACGTCGCGTAGCCATTGAACTCGACCGGCGACGAAAGCCCGTGAACGATCCTCGGCTTATGGTAAGTTCCTTTCTTTACTTTTCCCTTCTTGATTTCGTTTTTTTTAAAGATTTGAAGTAAAACAAAAATGAAATAATAAACAGAAAAGAGCCGTAAATAAAGAAGTCAACCTTGTTCTTTGTTTTGTTTCTGATTGTCGTTCTTTCAATTTCTATTTGAATAAAAGGGGTTACAAGGGTTCTCTTCTCGTTCTTTTTCTTTCCCGATTTTAATCTCTAACCGTGAAAGAGGAAAATCCCCTGCTTACAGATGTTTCTTATTCGATTTTCTCTTTGATTTTTTTTGGTATCTGAAAAGGGCCGAACCCCTGTACCCTGTTTCTTGGACGGCTTTATAGCCAAAATATACAACCTCTAGTATTATTCTATTCTTTTGCCCATGCTTCTCTGTTGCTCGTTGGTTTTCTGTCTGCAGGGTATGGGCATAGCGCGATGGTGGAGGCGTGCGAGTGTTTGATCGGGGCGCGCGAGAGAAGTACTGGTGGCCAGAACGAAGTGATGGGAATCTGGAGTGGCGCGAGGAGCCCGAGGGGCATGGGCGTGCGAGGCGATCAAAGAGACGTGGGGAAAGGAGCGCGCGTGGGAGATCGGGACGACGCGCGCGGGCAGTTGGAACGACGCGCGTGCAACCGACGCGCGGCGGCGCTTGGAGAGAACCCTAGGGTTCTTTGAAACTGTTCAATACTTTGGGCCAATACGGTTGGGCTCGAGTTTGGGTAGGATTTGGGTTAGGGTATGGTTAGGTGGGCTGATTGGTTTTGTAGTGGGTTGTTACTATTAATAATTGGGCCTGGTATTTTGGGCTTGTAATTGGACTGTTATTAATGGACTGTTGGGCTTATTATTTTCTCATTTATTCATGGACTTTCATAATAGAATTTGTTTTTTCTTCCTTTGGTTTTGTTTTGACTAATGGGCTCGGGTCCAATTAACGAGCCGGGCAGAAATTGGCTATTACAGCTGCCCCTCTTTGCTCATTGTCGTGAAACGAGAATAGAGCAAAGATAAAAAAAGAACCAATTTTGCCCGGTCTTAGCCAAGTATAGATTCTTCAGGTGCTTTTCTTCTTCAAACATCTTCAAACCCTGTTGCTTTGACCTACTCCAACGCTGCTTCCGTGTGACATGACCCGTAGCTTTGATTCGTTTTTCCTCAATCTTCATTCTTGAACTTGCTTCAACATGAGTTCATGACATGAAGAGATTTGTTTGCTTCACAATACTGAGATTTGTAGCTTCGATATACCAAGCGCTCCACTGGGAATCTGAATTTTTCGAACCGCTTCCCTGTTCTCACCACATGAATCGACTCTTTTTTTTTTTGAGAAAACGAGAATTGAAAAACAGAAAATAGAATTTGAAAAATAGAATTTGAAAGAACGAAAATTAAATATCTCGGCGTGCCCCGATGCTCTTCTCACCTTACATGTTATGAGTTGATTTTTGAACAGAAATTTAAAGACAGAAAATACCTCGGCGTGCCCCGAGGCCCAACTCATCTCTCGCATTATGAGTTGATTTTTGAACAGAAATTTAAAGACAGAAATTAAAGATAGAAATTAAATACCTCGGCGTGTCCCGAGGCCCAACTCATCTCTCGCATTATGAGTCGATTTTGAACAGAATTTGAAGATAGAAAATACCTCGGCGTGCCCCGAGGCCCAACTCATTTCTCGTATTATGAGTTGATTTTGAACAGAATTTAAAGACAGAAAATACCTCGACGTGCCCCGAGGCCCAACTCATCTATCGCATTATGAGTTGATTTTTGAACAGAAATTTAAAGACAGAAATTAAAGATAGAAATTAAATACCTCGGCGTGTCCCGAGGCCCAACTCATCTCTCGCATTATGAGTCGATTTTGAACAGAATTTGAAGACAGAAAATACCTCGGCGTGCCCCGAGGCCCAACTCATTTCTCGCATTATGAGTTGATTTTGAACAGAATTTAAAGACAGAAAATACCTTGGCGTGCCCCGAGGCCCAACTCATTTCTCGCATTATGAGTTGATTTTTGAACAGAAATTTAAAGCGTATCTAGTGGATGTCTTCTTTCTCCTTGGTTCGGCAAAGCTACAGTTATCGTCTAAACTTCTTGCTTTGATGGTGTACCTGTATGTATTATGCGTGATGTTATCATGATATGTACGTGTTTAGTCTTAAATGCTCTTATGCCTGTAATGATTATGCCATGCGTTCTCGGTTTGTTTGTCGTGTATCTCTTGTTATGACGACTTGTACCCACTGCTTCGATTCTTGACTTCTTTCAGTTTTTGTACTAGTGCTCAAGTTTTACTAGTAGCCTGTACCTCTCATATATCACCCACTTTGTCTTCTGGTTGAACTTTTGTCTTTGCTTTGAGGTTTCTTGTACTTACCAGGTTCTCGTCCAGGTAGTGTTCAATGCTTCTTTTGTTCAAAGTATGTAATTTCACTATTTACCATTTAACGAACCAAACACGAAATGCATGATACTGGCCAGGTAGGTGTGAAAGAGATACCTTATGTTTGTATTTATTTCAAAGCAACAAGGAAAGAAAATTGACAAGGAATGATTCAATAAAGAAAACATAAAAAGAAAGTAGATTCAATTGTCAATAATGCTCTAGATATCTAACGCATGAACTTCTCCATGCTCCTTCGCCCTGAATCCCCCTTTGAGTGAAGCTCCTTGAGTAGAAGACCCTGAGCTTCTGAGTCCGCTTCAAATATTATAAACTCGCCCCTTGACTCCCCATTCAAACGTTCTTGCTCTTTGTGTGTGCATCCTCTTCGTTAGGACGCCTTTTCAGGTTTTCATCCCAATTGTGTTTATCAAGACGCCCTTTCGGGTTTTCATCCTGACTTTTTTTTTTTAGGCGTAGTACTTCTTCACGGCATCCGAGTTTACTGGATTCGGTACCTCTTTCCCATCCATCTCGGTGAGAATCAAAGTTCCACCCGAGAAGGCCTTCCTTACGACATAGGGTCCTTCCCAATTCGGTGCCTATTTTCCTCGAAAGTCTTTCTGTATAGGGAGGATCTTTCTCAACACGAGCTCTCCTTCGCGAAACTCTCTTGGTCGTACCTTCTTGTCATGGGCCGTAATCATTCTTTTCTGGTACATTTGTCCATGGCAAATTGCTTTTAAGCGTTTTTCCTCAATCAGATTCAGTTGGTCATATCGAGCTTGTACCCATTCTGATTCTTCCAGTTTTGACTCCATTAAGATTCGTAAAGAAGGGATTTCCACCTCGATGGGCAGTACAGCTTCCATTCCATATACTAGAGAGAAAGGAGTTGCCCCCGTGGAGGTCCGCACACATGTACGGTATGCATATAGAGCAAATGGGAGCTTCTCATGCCAGTCTTTATATGTCTCGGTCATCTTTCCAATAATTTTCTTAATATTTTTATTGGCTGCTTCTACCGCTCCGTTCATCTTTGGGCGATAGGGTGAGGAATTGTGATGCTTTATTTGAAATTGTTCGCATACTTCCTTCATCATCTTATTGTTCAGATTCAAAGCGTTATCCGAGATGATTTTCTCAGGCAGCCCGTATCGACATATAATCTCGTTTTTCAAGAATTTGCAAACCGCGATTTTTGTCACATTTGCAAACGAAGTGGCCTCAACCCATTTTGTGAAGTAATCTATGACCACAAAGATGAATCGATGGCCGTTAGAGGCCTTCGGGGAAATTGGACCTATAACATCCATGCCCCACATGGAAAAGGACCACGGGGAGGTCATCACGTGGAGGGGCGAAGGTGCTGCATGAATTTTGTCGCCATAAATTTGACATTTGTGACACCTTTATGCATAGCTGATACAGTCACTTTCCATTGTCAACCAGTAATAGCCGAGTCTCATAATTTTCCTGGCCATGGTGAAACCGTTGGCATGTGTTCCACAAGTTCCTTCATGCACCTCTTCAAGTATTTTTCTGGCTTCGACATTATCCACGCATCTTAGAAGCACTTGATCTTTTCCTCTCTTGTATAGGATGTCCCCATCAAGAACAAATCCTGCTGCCATTTTTCTGATTGTTCTTTTGTCGTTCTCGTTTGCTTGCTCTGGGTACCTTTGATGTTTGACATATCCTAAGATATCATGGAACCATGGTCGTCCATCCGCCTCTCTTTCAACGCTAAAACAATGCACCGGGGCCTCATATATGCTCATCTGGAGAGGCATTACTTCCGCTTCTCGATTTGCTTTGAACATAGAAGCTAAGGTGGCCAAGGCATCAGCCAATTGGTTTTCCTCTCGTGGGAAGTAATTAAAGGTCACCTCTTCGAATTCTTTGACCAGATCCATAACAAGATCGTGATATTTGACCAACTTTGAGTCTCTCACTTCCCAATCTCCACGGATTTGGTAAATCACCAATGCTGAATCCCCTGATACCTTTAGGATTTTGATGCCTCGTTCAATAGCTGCGCGGAGCCTCATGATACAAGCCTCGTATTCCGCTATGTTATTGGTACAGAAGAAGTTTAATCGGGCAGTGAATGGATAATGACTCCCTTCTGGTGACACCAAGACTGCTCCGATCCCATGTCCTAATGCATTTGATGCCCCGTCGAAACTCATTTTCCATGACTCTTCTTTTGACGATTCGTATTCTTTTTCTGTGATGCACATCAAATCTTCATCCGGGAAGTCAAATCTTAATGGCTCGTATTCTTCTGTGGTTCGGGCTGCTAGGAAGTCGGCTATTGCGCTCCCTTTTATCGACTTTTGGCTTACATAGATGATGTCGTATTCCGATAGCAGGATCTGCCATCGCGCCATTCTTCCTGAGAGTGCAGGTGATTCCATCATGTACTTTATTGGGTCCAATTTAGAGATTAACCATGTCGTATGATACAACATATATTGTCTAAGCCTTCGAGCTGCCCAAACCAGAGCACAACAGAATTTTTCGATTGATGGGTATTTTGTCTCATACTCTGTGAACTTCTTACTGAGGTAATAGATCGCCCTTTCTCTTCTCCCCGCCTCGTCATGTTGCCCCAGTACACAACCCATTGAGTTTTCGAACACCGTTAGGTACAGTATTAACGGTCTCCCTGGAGTCGGTGGTACTAGCACAGGTGGGTTAGACAAATATCGTTTTATTTTGTCGAATGCAGCTTGGCATTCCTTATTCCATTCCCCAGGGTTGTGTTTTCTCAATAGTCGGAAAATTGGGTCGCATTGGTTTGTAAGCTGGGCGATGAACCGAGCGATGTAGTTTAATCTCCCTAGAAACCCTCTGACTTCTTTTTGTGTTCGCGGAGATGGTAAGTCTTGTATGGCCTTTATTTTGTCGGGGTCGACCTCGATACCTCTCTCGCTAACGATAAAGCCCAGTAGTTTCCCCGAGGTTACTCCAAATGTACACTTAGCCGGATTAAGCTTCAGTTGAATCTTTCTCAGTCTTTCAAACAATTTCCGGAGGTTTCCAACATGCTCTCCTTCTCCCCGAGATTTGGCTATCATATAGTCGACATAAACTTCTATCTCTTTATGCATCATGTCGTGAAACAGCATCACCATTGCCCTTTGATATGTTGCCCCAGCGTTTTTCAAACCGAATGGCATTACCTTGTAACAGAAGGTTCCCCACATCGTCACGAATGTAGTTTTTTCCATGTCCTCAGGGGCCATCTTTATTTGGTTATAACCCGAAAATCCATCCATAAAGGAAAATAACGAATGTTTTGCCGTGTTATCTACCAACGTATCGATGTGTGGCAAGGGAAAATTATCCTTGGGGCTTGCTCGATTCAGATCGCGATAGTCCACACACATTCTCACCTTGCCGTCCTTCTTTGGTACTGGGACTATATTAGCCACCCATTCCGGATATTTGGAGACTTGTAAGAAGCCGGCGTCGAACTGTTTTTTGACTTCCTCTTTTATCTTTAAGAGCATTTCGGGTCTCATCCGTCTTAGCTTCTGTTGAATCGGCCTGGATTCTGGCTTCACAGGGAGCCTGTGGACCACTACATCTTCGCTTAAACCTGGCATGTCCTGATATGACCATGCAAACATGTCTTTGTATTCATGAAGCAGGGTGACCAAGTCGTGTTTGGTGGACTCTGAGATGGAGGTCCCAATTTTCACTTCTTGCCTCTTTTCTTCGTTTCCCAGGTTCACCGTCTCGATAGATTCTTGGTGGGGGAGTATCTGTTTATCCTCCTGTTCTATCATCTTTAGTAAGTCAGGGGTCGAGACAAAATCTTCGGCATCCTCGTCGGCTTCGAATTCTCCTAAACAAATCACTTGCTCAAAGTCGATTTTAGGATCAGTAGCAGGATTGTTCACGCTGTCATTATCTGAGCACCTGACAAGTAAAAAGAAACTATAGAGAAATATCGAGGTATTGGAAACAAAAATGTGCTTCTACGACATGAATGTATATATATATATGAAGACAGGTCATGAGAAGAGGGAATAGACATGAGGCTAATGGGAATGAGAGACAGTGACAAAATGCATCTTCATTGATTGTTCATTTAAAAGTTAGACAGCTGATACAAACTTTTATAACAAATTCCCCTTCGACTTAGAGGAATAACGAAGGTTGTCATTGAGAATTACTTTGGAGGGATCCTAGAAACTACAAGAAGATCTTCAGCGGTCCAATTGTTCAACACATATCCAGGAGGGCCGAGGCGTATCTTTGAAAGGCCCTTCATCGCATCGTCCACTTTGTCGATGACGTTTATGTGGAAGTTCTGGAGATCCCTCTCAACTAATAGCAGCGTGTTTCGTGAACTACCTCCCTCTGGGTACATCATCCCTGCGGACGTAAAAGTTTTCGCTAAGGGTGGGTATGTCATGGGCTCCCATTCTACCTCCCGACCCGAGGCTCTTGCGATCCTTTTTCCTTGACCTTTCTGCAGTTGTCTCCTTCTTTTCCATCCATCAGGTTTGAATCCTAAGCCGTACGGAGCCTTGTGGTGTACAGGGTTTAGCGCTCTAGCTATCCCTTGTTGATATTTACCTAAACCCTTTCCTGCTCGGGCACCTTTTCCTACCGTCAGCTTGACCCCCATTTTGGTGTTTCTCGACAGCTTGGGTGTGGGAGTCCTATCTCCTTCGGCGACAAATGTAGCGTTAATGAATTCGAAGGAACGGAAGGAGCATTCTGGCACATCTTTGTTTGCCTCGATGTAGGGTGCGTCAGTAGATAGCGATGCGACGATGTCTTCTTCACCGGCGATCGTGATCAGGCGGTTATCCATAATAAACTTTATTTTCTGATGAAGAGATGAAGGGATCGCTCCTGCGGAGTGGATCCAGGGCCTTCCTAAGAGGCAATTATATGAAGGAGCAATGTCCATGACTTGGAATTCCACATTGTACGTGCACGGGCCTACCTCCAGAGGGATCTCAATTTTTCCCATAACTTCTCGCCGTGTTCCGTCGAATGCCCTCACCACAGAATGGCACGGCCTCAGATAAGACATGTCAACGGGCGTCCTTGATAATGTAGCCAATGGCATGACATTGAGCGCGGACCCGTTGTCAATAAGCACATGCGGTATTATATATCCTTTGCACTCAGTTGTGATGTGCAAAGCTTTAACAGAGCCCCTACCATTAGGTGGTATTTCATCATCGCTGAAGGAAATGAAATTATCTGCGTTTAAATTGTTCAACCACCTATCGAGTTTTTCAATGGGTACATTACTTGGCACATATGCTTGGTTCAACACCGTCAGTAATGCGTTTCGATGTGGCTCTGAGTTCAACAACAAGGATAATACTGAGATTTTTGCTGGTTGTTTATTCAGTTGTTCCACAACACTGTATTCGCTGTGCTTAATGAACTTTAAAAATTCCCGTGCTTCATCCTCGGTCACTGGTTCCTTTACTCCTCGTTCAGATTGTATTTCACCCTCACCCTCAGCCTCGGGTATCGGTGCCTTCCCTTTCTGACTCGTTCCAATGGTTTTCTTCTTCATTTCAACCACCTCAGGGGAATAGCATCTCCCACTGCGGGTAAAATGCCCCACCTCGCTGATGCTTCCAGTTGTAGCCTCAGGTGTGGTGATGTTGACATCATACTTCCATTGTATCGCTTTATTATCCGTGTAAGGGAAAGGGGAAGGTACTCGGATTATCACTTTTGGTTTCTTCTCTTCCTTCTTTGCCTTGTAGTAGATTATCAGAGGCCGATCGGCACTGTAAGGAGGGCCTGATGATTGGCCCTCAAATGCACATATATCTCTTCCACCGGTTTCTTCCATCTTATTGAAGATTTCCACCTTTTTATTGTCCATCATGCTTTGAAGCATTCTCTGAACTCCTCGCAAGATTGGATATGGTGTCCTGACATGCCGTGAAAGACACAGAAACTTGGACTCTTCACGCTTTCCTCATTGACATTCCTGTCGAGCATGCCTTTCTTAACCATTACTTCCCAGACCTTCTCCAAAGGTGTCCTTATTCTAGAAACACAACTTCTGACTCGCCACCTATCTTCTGGCGTCACCATATTTACGTTCCCTGTAGCATGATTAGGTAGCGGGTTTCTCGCCATATTGTTGGTACCGTCAAATCGCAAGATCCCAGCGTCGATGAGGCCTTGAACTCTTCTCTTAAAGGCTAAACAGTTATCTGTAGAATGCCCCTGATTCCCGCCATGATACATGCAATTGGCGTTGGGGTCGTACCACTTTGGGAATGGGGGCTTCAATGGTGCCATGTAATGTGGTGAGATTAACTGCTTTTCCAGTAGCTTCGGGCATAATTCTCCGTATGGCACGGGAATGGGGGTGAACTGGGGTCTATCGGGGTTGGGTCTTACTGGTCTTTGTTCGTTTTTTGGCTGATTTTGGGCAGACATGGTATTTGGTGGGATTATAGTGAATGGTCTTTGAGTGTCGGTGGCATAAACGGGGTAGGGAGGAGGGGCTTGATAGTAAGGGCTTTGTGGAGGAAAGTATGAACTTGACGGTGGGCGAAACTGAGGTCGTGGTTGTGTCGGATATGGATTAGGAGCATAGTGGCCTCCGGTCCCCACCATGTGGGCTTCGGGATCTTTTTTCTTTGCAGGTGTTGGTCTTTTTGAGCTCTCAGGGCCTTCCATTCTTCCACATTTAATGCCGTTTTCGATGAGTTCGCCAGATATTACGAGGTCGGCGAAGTCTTTCGTGGCACTTCCCACCAGTTTGTCGTAGAACGGGGCCCTCAAAGTATTGATGAAACGGACCGTTACCTCACTTTTAGTTAAAGGGGGCTCGACCTGGACTGAGAGATCCCTCCATCTCTGAGCGTATTGTCTGAAGGTCTCCGTTGGCTTTTTTTCCAACATTTGCAGTGTCATCCGGTCGGGAGCCACATCAGTAACATGCTTATATTGTTCGCAGAATGCAGTTGCCAGGTCTTTCCATGACCGTATCTTCTCTGTGCTAAGCTGATCGTACCATCGGAGGGCTGTTCCGATCAAGCTATCCTGGAAACAGTGTATTAATAGCTTGTCCTCATTCAAGTGTCCGGCCATCTTTCGGCAAAACATGATAAGATGTGCCTTTGGACATCTCGTTCCCTCATACTTTTCAAAATCCGGTACCTTAAATTTTGGGGGTAGAACCAGATCAGGCACCAAATAAGCTCTTTGGCACTTAGTGCAGAGAAGGTTCCAGTACCTTCCACGGCCTTGAGTCTTTCTTCTAGACTCTTATATTTTTCTTCGGCATCATGGCCATCCCTCTTTAACCTAGCTATTTCCATCGGATCATCCAAATCCGGAACCATCGGGTTAGCAGAATTATCCCAGCGTTTGATACGTATATACCTTCCCCCAGATGGGTAGGTGGGACGGGTCGTTGCTCCAGGCCTACTGGGTTCCCTTGAGGATATCCCCTTTGCGTTGCATGAGCGTGAGGTGGCGTGGATCCTGGGGGATAGAGCGGATCTTGATTATCCCTCGAATGGGGCTCCGTAATGTCAGGACTTTGCGCAAGTCCTTGTCCGTTGGACATGGCCGTCAACATCTTCAACATTCTATCCATTTGATCCTTATGTTCTCGCGATTCCTCGCGAGACCTCATCATCTGGTCCCTCGCTTCTTGCTGTGCCTTGGCTAACTGTTCTTGCAGCTCTTTCTGGGTTCTTTCCATCCTTTCAATCCTCTCATTGAGTTCGGCGTCCATAGCTCTAGTTCTTAAGCGTGTCCTATAGGGATGATGTGATTCCAGGTTCGTAATGTCGTAGCTGCGGATTATGTGATTTTAAGTTTAGCGAATAGTTTAGTGATATGATGCTAATGTATGTAATGCAATGCAAATGCATGGTATGAGTGCAAAAAGGTGTCAACTCTGATTCAATTCCCCATAGAAAACTTCCTTAGATAACAAAGCTCTTCATAAAATAGATTACAGAAATGGCCTTGCTCTAACACCTAAGGCTTTAATCTTTGTCAGTAGGGAAGCTAATTCTCGCCCACGATCCGACTGTGTCTCGAATTGTATGCTCAATGTGTCGGCTTGTATAGCTAGAGTTTGTAAATACTCAGCTATCTCTCATATTCGGATTATAGCCTCCCCTATGAGGTAATCTCTGTCCCTGACTTGACTCTGGGAATGGCACAGCTCCGCTTTCCTTCGTTCCTCGTTCTCTTTTAAATGCCCAATATGATTTTGACAGTGCAGTAGCTCCATTTCTAACTCTTCAGTCCTCTTTTTCATTTCTTCGATTCTACTCAGACTTGCTTTTAACTCTCTTGCTGAGTTACGGTTTTGATAATGGTCGAGGGACTTTTCCAACTCTGACACCCTTGTCTTCAATTCGTTTCTTCTATTCTGGCCTTCTGATATTTGCTTTTCAAGGATCTCATTTTGAACCTTCATTTCTCGAAATTTCTTTTCCCATTGCTCGGCTTTAGCTCTTTCTTCTTGCAACTCTTGTCGCCATTGGCTCGAAGTCTTTCCTAGTCCGGCAGTTCTCATCGAGAGGCGCATCTTCTTGTAGTCCCCCTTTAAGCTATCCAATTCTTCTTCGGCTTTGCTCTTCCCCTTCTGCACCTTTTCCGTCTCTGATTTCTGTATCTCTATATTTAACTTCAAAAACATCTTTTCCTCCTCCAACTGCTCGATTCTCTTTTCAAGCTCGGAACTTCGCTGTACGAAATCTTGCTTTATAATTTCTAATTCTGTTGGTATCACTCGCAACCGTTCCTCCAAAGACTGAGCATTATCTAAGTTTGGTCCCGGGATATTATCATTGATTCTCTTGCTTAGCCATGCTTTGTATTCAGAAGTTGCCGTTTCGCCTGCAGCTAGCCTCTTCATTCGGCGTGCTTGTTTCCAAGCATTTGCCATTTCTTTGATCTTCTTCTTGTATCCCTCTCCCGTATAAGAGAACTCACTTCGGTTTAAACCATGTGTTGCCGGCACGAACTGTCTAGACTGGTATTGTCTTGCCGCTAGCAACGGGGCATACCCGATGACTCCCCAAATTCCGGGTAGAGGTACCCAATTGAAGTCTCCGCATCTATAGAGTATCTCTCCAGGCATCATCCAGGGAGCTCTCCACTCAACGTCTTCTCCTTGAAGGTTTTGAAAAATTGCCATCCATCCTTCTTCTGTAATGTCCTCTCTTCTTGACATAGCAGCTTCCTCTTTTATTGGTGAATAGTCTTTATGAAAAGGTCGACAAGAGACTTTGCCCACCTTCCAAAAATGCCCGTGAAACCATACCATCAAAAGTTGGGCGCATCCGATAAACCTTCCCTCTCCCGCTCTTCTGCAAGCATTTAACGATCTGAAAGTTTCAGCGAGAATCGCTGGGACAGGTGTGACTTGCTTATCCAATCGGTCGAACAGATCCACCACTGCCTCATCAATATGCCTCAGAGCTTTTGGGAATATGACTAAACCGTAAAGGCTTAGGGCAAAAATATCAACCTTCCTTCCCATGTCAGGGTGCGTTGAAATCAAATCCCTTAAATCCACCCAAGGAAAACATCTCCCTTCACCCTTCTGTTGAATCTTGGCTGAGATCCACTGCTCACTCATTCCCGTAACCTTCATCAACTTCTTTGCCAAAGGAGGGACATAAGCAGGCCTAATATAGACCTTATCGACTTGCATATTAGGAATACGAAGCAGAGTAGTGTACTCTTCTATGGTTGGCACCAAGTCCACCTCCCCAAAAGTGAAACAACTGTAGGCAGCATTCCAAAATGGACCATAGCTCGAAACAAGTGTCTATCTACTTTGACATCCAACAAGTGAGATATATCACCGTAGCGGCGGTAGAACATCTGTTTGGCTTCTTCTTCCCAATGGGTCCAGATGTCCCGCAACTCTCGAAGCTCATTTTGCATCACGCTAACACGGGTGAAGTCCCATAGTTCTGACGTATGACTCTCGACTAAGCTATCTCCTTCCCCGGATTGCAACTTTTCTGACCATGTGCGCACGGCTGCATTGTCCTCTACTTTATCAAGAAAGTCGTTCTCCATAGCAAACTTTCTATTTCGGCAACCGAGCAGAAATTGACACCTCTATTGTATGAAATGACATGCAAATCAAACAAACAACGCTAGTTAGTGCTGCATAGTCACATAAGCAAAATATCATTAAACACTTATCCGGATAACTATCTCGATACTATATCTAGGGTAGGTTCTAGGGCTTCTATATGAGGTTCGGTTCTTCGGAGGGGTACCCGAACCAGCAGATTCCTCGACCCTCACCCATTATAGGCTCATACGGACCGAGTTCGGTTCAGGGGGATACATTTCCCTACGGTCATGCGGAGGTGAAAACCTCACGAAACACGTAGGTACGGATGTCTCCCGGGAGCAATCCACTAGCCCATGCGGAGGTGAAAACCTCACGAAGGCTTAGTTTCTTACTCCCACTTAAAGGTGCGACCGACAGTCATGCAATGCAATGCCAAATATTTCATGAGACTCGACATTATAGCACGAGCAAATGCATCAAAGAAAAACACGATTTTTCGAAATAATTTTCCAAATTTTCAATCAAAGGGACAAAAATCAATCAATTTACGGCCTGACTCTCGATGTCCCCAGTGGAGTCGCCAAACTGTCATAACCATTTTCTGACAAAACGGGAATCGACTTTTAAAAACAGGGAGTCGCCACCGATCTTTATTAGGTGGGATCGAACCACCTTCGCTTCAATAAAACATTTTGATTTACTAAAACAATGTTTTGGTCTATGAAAATTTTGAGAAAAACGAGTTCGGGAGTCGGTTACGTGCAAGGAAGGATTAGCACCCTTGCAACGCCCAAAATTGGTACCAAATTGATTGATGTTGTCCCAATGTTGAGAGTTGAAAACATTTGAGGTTAAAAGGTTCGTAAAAGGGGTTATTTCAAGTAGTATTGAGTCCTAAGGTTTAACTCGTTCCGAAGGAATGGAAACGTCATACCCAACACGTTAGGACATAACATATTCATACTTCGATACCGAGACCGTCTTTAGTCCTCAAATATATGAGAAGGCTATTTGGTTACTTTAGTTGACCGGAAAATAGACACCCAGCACATTAGGATGTTATCTTCCAAGCTTCTAAATCCCCAACGATTGCCTTTATTTAAAAGAAACTTTGAATGAAGGATAATTTTGTAAAAATATGCTTTTTATTTTAAGCTGTAATACACGCGACGGTGTTGCCTTTACATTATTGATCATATGCATAAAGAATGATTATAATATGCTAACATTTAAGACAAGCATTGACGAAAATATAATAAAAATGCGACAAATAGTAATCCCTATGCTAGAGCAATTGCCAACATGTGCATTAAGACATATGTAAACGCAATAAACAACGAAGAGCGATAAACATATTCCATGCAAATTTGAAACAATAATAAAACACGTCAATGATAGAAACAAAGTGAACGACGTGTACAATAATACATAATGGATTTTTTTTTTAAAAAATCTAACAATACCGACTATATAAATAATAATAATAAATAATAGTAGTACTAAATGATAATAATAAAGATAGTAAAGATAATAATAATAGCAATAATAAATATAAATATATACCTTGAAGATATAATTAGAGTAAGAATATT
The DNA here is from genome assembly GCA_005393395.2 of Gossypium australe. Taxonomy (NCBI): domain Eukaryota; kingdom Viridiplantae; phylum Streptophyta; class Magnoliopsida; order Malvales; family Malvaceae; genus Gossypium; species Gossypium australe. Next base: position 16,381,288 of record CM016626.1, read on the forward strand.
AAAAGGGTTAAAAAAATGTGAAATAACAAGAAAGTGGGTCGAATTGCGTTTTAAACAGAATTTTGGGGTTTAAATTAAAACCAATGGAGGCGCAAGGGCTCAATTGCAAGGCGCGTGAAGCCTCAGGGGTCCCAACGGATAATAATCTGCCCCTGTAAATGCGCAGCGTTTTGAGGTCGGACTAAATTGAGGAGACGCACGGATTCGAGGGAAAAAATAGAGACCAGAGAAAGTGCAATAGGGTTCAATTAAGGAGCAGCGTAAAAGGGGAGGGCTCATTGCGCAAATGTACCTTTTATGGGATATACACAGCCTTCCTTGTATCCAAACGGCGTCGTTTCAATTGCCACTTAAGAAACCCTACAATTCATTCAAATCATTTTAACCCTCATTCCCTTACTCAGCCGCCGCAGCCCTCCTTTCTTCTCCTCTCTTTCTCTCTTTTCTAGCCCGACGCCTGGGGCTCCCTTCTCTCAAACGAAACCCCAGCCCAGACCCTCTTCATTCCACCAAGAATCGCGAACGTCGCGTAGCCATTGAACTCGGCCGGCGACGAAAGCCCGTGAACGATCCTCGGCTTATGGTAAGTTCCTTTCTTTACTTTTCCCTTCTTGATTTCGTTTTTTGTAAAGATTTGAAGTAAAATAAAAATGAAATAATAAACAGAAAAGAGCCGTAAATAAAGAAGTCAACCTTGTTCTTTGTTTTGTTTCTGATTGCCGTTCTTTCAATTTCTATTTGAATAAAAGGGGTTACAAGGGTTCTCTTCTCGTTCTTTTTCTTTCCCGATTTTAATCTCTAACCGTGAAAGAGGAAAATCCCCTGCTTACAGATGTTTCTTATTCGATTTTCTCTTTGATTTTTTTTGGTATCTGAAAAGGGCCGAACCCCTGTACCCTGTTTCTTGGACGGCTTTATATCCAAAATATACAACCTCTGGTATTATTCTATTCTTTTGTCCATGCTTCTCTGTTGCTCGTTGGTTTTCTGTCTGCAGGGTATGGGCATAGCGCGATGGTGGAGGCGTGCGAGTGTTCGATCGGGGCGCGCGAGAGAAGTACTGGTGGCCAGAACGAAGTGATGGGAATCTGGAGTGGCGCGAGGAGCCCGAGGGGCATGGGCGTGCGAGGCGATCAAAGAGACGTGGGGAAAGGAGCGCGCGTGGGAGATCGGGACGACGCGCGCGGGCAGTTGGAAAGACGCGCGTGCAACCGACGCGCGACGGCGCTTGGAGAGAACTCTAGGGTTCTTTGAAACTGTTCAGTACTTTGGGCCAATACGGTTGGGCTCGAGTTTGGGTAGGATTTGGGTCAGGGTATGGTTAGGTGGGCTGATTGGTTTTGTAGTGGGTTGTTACTATTAACAATTGGGCCTGGTATTTTGGGCTTGTAATTGGACTGTTATTAATGGACTGTTGGGCTTATTATTTTCTCATTTATTCATGGACTTTCATAATAGAATTTGTTTTTTCTTCTTTTGGTTTTATTTTGACTAATGGGCTCGGGTCCAATTAACGAGCCGGGCAGAAATTGGCTATTACATGCTGGAGGTGAGTATGCCCTGAATAGCGGATCTTCTTCTTCTTCGTCTGAACCGCCCTCAACGTCTTCAGCTACAATTGGAACGGGCTCCGGTTTAGAAAATAATCCAACTTCTGCACCATCAGGCCCTGGCTCCCGAGGTGGATCCACATCGGATTCATCGTCCGATCCTCCATAACCTGCAACAAACGAGGGCCCCTCACTGGTGGATGTCGTCGGTAATACATCATCCCTCCTTAAACATCTTTCGTAACGATCCCAATCGTATGTGGATTGCCATCCACTAGAAGTTGATGACGTCTTCCAATACGTATTTCTGTCATCTGACGTCGAATGACGAATATGCATGTCTCATACACCAACCGAGTGTCGTGCAGGGGTTATGTTTTCCATACTACCACCGCACACGGGCACTTCTGTGTTTTGCCTCCCACTTACAGAGTGTCGACTTGGGGTCGTGTATTCCCCTCGAACGATACTAGATGTTAAGGTCGCAGCCAGATCACTTGGAGATGAAAATTCTACATATACCTCGATATAGGGTGAACCACTGGCAAGATGAGTCTCCACCATTGCCTCAAGGCTCCGAGGACCTTTGATGTCGAATGAGTCATATCTCACCGGATCCACCGAAGCGCAAAATCTATACTTAATAGACTGAACTTTCATTAGCGTTGTTCCGAATATTTTACGCCTAATTCTTTTGCGAAGTTCTACCAAATCGACGTTCCGCTTAAAACTCAATCGCGCTGTGTTCTCCAATAAGAAAACAACACCATTTTCGGTGTCACGCACTTCACCATCGTAGTAAATAACAACATTAATACGTTCACTCATTGCAAGTGGACGGTGTAAAAGAGTATAATTACTGTACTGAAAAATCACACTAAGTTCAATTCCCAGGAAAGAGAGGTGGATCACAAGGATCACTTAAGTACCAGATCTTTCCTAGCCAGAATATCCCTCAATCGTAATTTAATAGCACAATAAAAAACTACGATCACACTCACAAGATATGAAAAATAAATAATAATGAACACCAGAATTTTAACGAGGTTCGGCAAATTTTGCCTACGTCTTCGGGCACTAACAAATATATTTCACTCCAAAAATACAAGTGAAAATTTACAAATAGGGAGAGAGAACAATGCCTTAACTAGAGAATGGCAAATTGTGGGATGATGAAAATGAGAAATGGTTAGGCCTATTTATAGTTGAGGTTTAGGGATCAATCTTGCAAAGTACCTATTCAAATAGGGACCAAAATTGCAATTATCCCATACCAATTTTCACATCACATCAACTTTCGGTGCCTAATTTTGGTGCCATTTTCTTCCCACTTGCTATAGCCCATTTTCTTTCCACGTCAGCGCCGTTTTTGGGGGAAAAAGGCCTAAAGCGCTCCCCCAGGGATGCGCTTTTGGCCTTTTTCCCCCAAAAACGCACTGACGTGGACGCGTTTTTGGGGAAAATTGTCCTTCCCGGTCAATATTTTTGAACCCTGTCCTTTCCGGTAATTTTTGTTTTTTTTTTGTATTTTCTGGATTTTTACCCTATACAAAGCTCTTATTTTATTGATAAGAGTTAATAGGGTCAAATTTATCATTTAATCTTAATTTCTCTTTAGCTTATAAAAATATATAAAATCAAAATATTCATTTAATTTCCATATATCATATCAATAGGGTCAAAATTTTTGTTATTAATTTTTATTTAGGAGTGAATATAAACATATTAGGTAATTGAAGCTAATAATAAATTTAAGTATATTAGAAATTACAATTTTGTTTTTAATTATTCTACTTCTATTTTAAGTAAATATAAAAAAAATTAAATTTAATTCGATAAAGATGACAAAACAAGATTTTAGTACTTTTAGTAATCTCATGAAAACTTGATTTATTTTTATAAATGCATTATATGATAAAGAAAATAAATAAAAATAATGTGATAGAGAAAAATGAGGAAGGCCAAAAACCAAATATCTATTTATGAAATTTTCATCATCTGATTTATTGATTTCATGTTAATGTAATTTATAACGTTTTTTATAACTCTAATTAGCCCATTAATGACTTAAGATCGTTTTGATTTATAATGTTTCTTTTATTATAAATAGTTTTTGAATTGAGTTTTATTTCGTGCTTTGAGTTTATCTATTATTTCTGGTCTCATATTAGTTGTTGTAAAATAGATGTAATATTCTACATTCTATTACATTTTAGTTCGATTCTTTTTTTCTTTTTTTTTTTTTTTTTTTTTTTGCTATCTATCAACTTTTTTTCGTAGCTCTGCATTGAAGAAATCTTTGTTGATGTTAGATGAATGTAACGATATTAATTTTATACAATAAATTATAAATCCTCTTAATATGTCAAGAAGTTTGAGGCAACGTGATTAATGGCATTGGAAGTCAGCTTTAAAAATGAAAAATGCTCATTATCCATGTTGCTAAATAAAGAATCATATTTGCTTGCAAAAAATGATGCCTTTGTTTGTAAGAATATCACTTTGTGAAATATCTTCAACTTTGATAATCGAGTATTCAGAGCTTTTTTATTTTTATTCCTTATCAAAGTGGTTTTTTTTTTTTTTTTAATTTCTCATTGCTCTTATGTATTTGATTTCTATCTAAATCTTAATCACATATATTAAGTTTTCTCTATTAATAAATTTTATTTTAATAATGGTGCACTTTTCTATTTTTTTTCTTGCAATATATCATGATCTATTTGTTGATTGTTATTTCAAGTTTATATGTTTTCGATATCCATAATATATTTTTGGATTTAATGTATTAATCTTAAATATACTTTTTTATTATCTTTTTTTTTTCAAAATTTTAGATTAAATAAAAGAAATGGGAAGCTGTTTTTACAAGATATCCTCTCTCCTCTTTTCTTTTTTCGCTCAAATAAAAAAAAATTATTTTTCTAAACAAAAATTGATTGTCTACTCCCTTTCTTTTTTTCACTTCTAATTTTTTATACAATACTTAAAATTACCTATAATTCCCTCTCAACTCTTAAATAGGAGAATAATGTGTTTCAACGCATTCAAACCTACGTCCTCCTACACTGATAATAATATCGATGCCAACCGAGCTAATACTCAATCGACTACTTCTAATTCTTTTATTTTAATACAAATTAAATATAAATCTTTAACATTTCGAGTTTAGTTATTATTTTACACTTTAAAATTGTATATAGATTTTTATTTACTATTAAAGTTATTTTTATTCAGCTAATTCAATCACGTACTTTAAAATTTTATTATATATTTAATTCGGTTAAATACATTTTATATTTTATTTTATAAATGTTATTTTGGATTGTGAACTTTAATTTTTTTATGTAATATTAATTTATAGTTTCAATAAATACAATTGTATAAAAGTTAAAATTTTATAGTGGCGAAATTAGCGGCTGGTAAGGGTCTCAACCCCCTTTAAAATGAAAAAATTTTCATATAGCCAATTTGAAATTTTTAATAAAAGTAAAATGATACTTGTAATAACCAATTTTGGCCCTAAGGCCCGGTAAGAAATCAGTACCAAAACAGTAAAAACAAAATCCAATAATAATAAAAACCAAAATAAAATAAAGTCCAAAGTCCATTACAAAAAAAAACAGAGTCCAATTGCAAGCCCAAAATACCAGACCCAGTTGTTAATAATAACAGTCCAAATTACAAAAACCAATCAGCCCATCTGACCCTACCCTGACCCAAATTACCAAAGGCCCAATCGGCCCAATATCCTAAAAGGTCAGGAAACCCTAGGTTTCCCCTCTGGCGCCGCCACTACCCTTTCATCTGCCCCCAGCGCGTCCCCTACACGCGCGTTGCCCGCGTGACGCCCCGGCTCCCCATGCGTTCCAAATTCCCACGTTGCCACGCGCACCGCTCCAGTTCCCCACGCACGCGCGCCCCTCCCGATTCGCACGTCCCCTCGGCCCCCGCACACGCCTCGCACGCCCCGAGCGCCTCGGCCCCCGACTCCACCAACTCCCAGATGCCTCGGCCTCCGTTGTTTGCTGCCTCGCCCATGACCTGCACATAGTGAACACGACAACAGCAGAAGATGGAGGAAATAGTAGAATAATACCGGAAATAATGCATTTTTGGCTATAAAGCCCTAAAACTGGTTGTAATAAGGGTTCGGATTTTTTGGTTTTAGGGACCGTAAACCAATAGCAGAAACGAAAGATTCAAATAAAGAAAAATTCGATAGCGATTAGAAATCGAAAGACTAAAGATTTACTCTCTTCTTTGGCGTTATCAGCAATCAATAGACAAATTTTCGAAAGGTCAATCTCTTTATTATCGTTTACTAATATTTCCACCTTTCTGTTATTTTTTTTTTAAAAAAAAAAGGGATAAATAAACAAATCAAAAGAGGAGAGGAAGAAATCTTACCAGGCGAGTCGACGCGTCACTTTGTGTTCATCCTGATAACGCTTTAAGGAGCGTAATCAGAGGGGTCTCTTTTCGGCAGCTGAGAGCACAGAAACAGAGGGGTAAGGGTTTCGTTTGGGCAAAGGGGAACCAGAGTGTCGGGGAAGAGAGGAGAAAGGGGGAGAGAGAGTTTAGGTTTTTTGAGGACTAAGGCGGCCGAATGAATAAAAAAAGAAAAATGGGTTTTTTAAATGATTTTTAAAAACGACGCCGTTCCAAGGGTGAAGGATCCGCTCGTCGACCCGCCTGCGACCCGAAAGATCCGCGCATTTCCATCGAGTGGTCAAATTGCCATTCGGGTCCCTCCGCATTTTTTATCACCCTCAATCACATCTGTTTCAAACTCTTTTGATTTTCAATTTGGGCTTCAAACTCACAATTCATTTTCAATTCGGTCCCGCAAGGCTTTAACGTATTAAATCAAAACGACCCCGTTTTAAAAATCTGGCGTAATTTCAACTTTAGCCCCCCCTAATTCCCTTTTCATTTTGTTTTATTACTATCCTAGCCCCTTTAATTTTATTTTAATTTCGATTCAATCCCTTTTTACTGTGTTATCATTATTATTATTATTATTATTATTATTATTATTATTATTGTTATTATTATTATTATTACTACTATTATTCCTTATTTCGCTTCGTTTAATACTATTCTCATCACAAATTATTTTCCTATATTAATTATTATGTTATATATTAAAAATTTTATATGTTACATAGTAGTATATCATGTCATATTTTTGTAAAATATAGATTTAAATTGAAAAATATGTTTTATATATTATCAATATTGTCATGCGTTTTTTACAAATTATTATATACTACTCTTATTCCATAATTGTTTACAACATTTGTATATGTATGTCTCCTTACCTAGAGATCAAACCTGCATGAAATATGTTCGTATTTGTGTGCTGTTTATTGTATCTGTCTATATACCATCGTGTATTTATAATTGTTTAAATGTAAGGGTTATTATTTTTCGTATCTCTTGTTATCATTCCTCGATTACCTATTCGAAGCATTAGTATATCGTAATTGTTTAGAATAAAAAATAAATTTCCTCACAAAATTATAATTTCTTCGAAATTTTTCGAAAAAAATAAAGGCAATATTTGGGTGTTTAGAAGCTCGGAAGATAACATCCTAACGTGCTGGGTGTCTATTTTTCGATCAACTAAAACAACCAAATATCCTTCTCATACATTTTGAGAACCAAGGATGGTCTCGGTATTGAAGTATGAATGTGTTATGCCCTAACGTGTTGGATGTGACATTTTCATTCCTTTGGAACGAGTTAAATCCTGGGACTCAATTATATTTGAAATAACCCTTTTTAGAGTTTTTTTAACCCCAAATATTTTCAAGTTTTCAACGTTAGGACGACATCAATCAATTTGGTACCAATTTTGGGCGTTGCAAGGGTGCTAATCCTTCCTTGCACGTAACCGATTCCCGAACCCGTTTCCTCAAATTTTCGTAGACCAAAAATGCCGTTTTAGCAAATCAAAAATGTTTTATTGGAACAAAGGTGACCCGATCACACCAAACTGATCGGTGGCGACTCCTCGTTTTAAAATTCGATTCCCGTTTTAAAAAAAAATGGTTACGACAGCATGGCGACTCCACTGGGGACATCGAGAGTCAGGCCGTAAATTGATTGATTTTTGTCCCTTTGATTGAAAATTTGGAAAATTATTTCGAAAAATCGTGTTTCTCTTTGATGCATTTGCTCGTGCTATAATGTCGAGTCTCATGAAATATTTGGCATTGCATTGCATGACCGTTGGTCGCACCTTTAAGTGGGAGTAAGAAACTAAGCCTTCGTGAGGTTTTCACCTCCGCATGGGCTAGTGGATTGCTCCCGGGAGACATCCGTACCTACGTGTTTCGTGAGGTTTTCACCTCCGCATGGCCGTAGGGAAATGTATCCCCCTGAACCGAACTCGGTCCGTATGAGCCTATAATGGGTGAGGGTTGAGGAATCTGCTGGTTCGGGTACCCCTCCGAAGAACCGAACCTCATATAGAAGCCCTAGAACCTACCCTAGATATAGTATCGAGATAGTTATCCGGATAAGTGTTTAATGATATCTTGCTTGTGTGACTATGCAGCACTAACTAGCGTTGTTTGTTTGATTTGCATGTCATTTCATACAATAGAGGTGTCAATTTCTGCTCGGTTGCCGAAATAGAAAGTTTGCTATGGAGAACGACTTTCTTGATAAAGTAGAGGACAATGCAGCCGTGCGCACATGGTCAGAAAAGTTGCAATCCGGGGAAGGAGATAGCTTAGTCGAGAGTCATACGTCAGAACTATGGGACTTCACCCGTGTTAGCGTGACGCAAAATGAGCTTCGAGAGTTGCGGGATATCTGGACCCATTGGGAAGAAGAAGCCAAATAGATGTTCTACCGCCGCTACGGTGATATATCTCACCTGTTGGATGTCAAAGTAGATAGACACTTGTTTCGAGCTATGGTCCAATTTTGGAATGCTGCCTACAGTTGTTTCACTTTTGGGGAGGTGGACTTGGTGCCAACCATAGAAGAGTACACTACTCTGCTTCGTATTCCTAATATGCAAGTCGATAAGGTCTACATTAGGCCTGCTTATGTCCCTCCTTTGGCAAAGAAGTTGATGAAGATTACGGGAATGAGTGAGCAGTGGATCTCAGCCAAGATTTAGCAAAAGGGTGAAGGGAGATGCTTTCCTTAGGTGGATTTAAGGGATCTGATTTCGACACACCCCGACGTGGGAAGGAAGGTTGATATTTTCGCCCTAAGCCTTTACGGTTTAGTCATATTCCCAAAAGCTCTGAGGCATATTGATGAGGCAGTGGTGGATCTGTTCGACCGATTGGATAAGCAAGTCACACCTGTCCCAGCGATTCTCGCTGAAACTTTCAGATCGTTAAATGCTTGCAGAAGAGCGGGAGAGGGAAGGTTTATCGGATGCGCCCAACTTTTGATGGTATGGTTTCACGGGCATTTTTGGAAGATGGGCAAAGTCTCTTGTCGACCTTTTCATAGAGACTATTCACCAATAAAAGAGGAAGCTGCTATGTCAAGAAGAGAGGACATAACAGAAGAAGGATGGATGGCAATTTTTCAAAACCTTCAAGGAGAAGACGTTGAGTGGAGAGCTCCCTGGATGATGCCTGGAGAGATACTCTATAGATGCGGAGACTTCAATTGGGTACCTCTACCCGGAATTTGGGAAAGTCATCGGGTATGCCCCGTTGCTAGCGGCAAGACAATACCAGTCTAGACAGTTCGTGCCGGCAACACATGGTCTAAACCGAAGTGAGTTCTCTTATACGGGAGAGGGATATAAAAAGAAGATCAAAGAAACGGCAAATGCTTGGAAACAAACACATCGAATGAAGAGGCAGCTGCGGGCGAAACGACAACTTCTGAATACAGAGCATGGCTTTAGCAAGAGAATCAATGATAATATCCCGGGACCAAGCTTGGATAATGCTCAGTCTTTGGAGGAACGTTTGCGAGTGATACCAACAGAATTAGAAATTATAAAGCAAGATTTCTTACAGCGAAGTTCAGAGCTTGAAAAGAGAATCGAGCAGTTGGAGGAGGAAAAGATGTTTTTGAAGTTAAATGTAGAGATATAGAAATCAGAGACGGAAAAGGTGCAGAAGGGGAAGAGCAAAGCCGAAGAAGAATTGGATAGCTTAAAAGGGGACTACAAGAAGATGCGCCTCTCAATGAGAACTGCCGGACTAGGAAAGACTTCGAGCCAATGGCGACAAGAGTTGCAAGAAGAAAAAGCTAAAGCCGAGCAATGGGAAAGGAAGTTTCGAGAGAGGAAAGCTCAGAACGAGATCCTAGAAAAGCAAGTATCAGAAGGCCAGAACAGAAGAAAGGAATTGAAGACAAGGGTGGCAGAGTTGGAAAAGTCCCTCGACTATTATCGAAACCATAACTCGGCAAGGGAGTTAAAAGCAAGTCTGAATAAAATTGAAGGGATGAAAAAGAGGACCGAAGAGTTAGAAATAGAATTGCTGAAATGTCAGACCCATATTGGGAATTTGAAAGAGAACGAAGAACGAAGGGAAGCGGAATTGTACCATTCCCAGAATCAAGTCAAAGATAGAGATCACCTAATGGGAGAGGCTATAATCCGGATGCGAGAAATCGCCGAGTATTTACAAACTCTAGCTATACAGGCCGACACATTGAGCATACAGTTCGAGACACAGTCGGATCGTGGACGTGAATTGGCTTCCTTACTGACAAGGATTAAAGCCTTTGGTGTTAGAGCAAGGCCGTTTTTGTAACCTCTTTTATGTAAAGAGCTTTGTTATCTAAGGAAGTTTTCTATGGGGAATTGAATCAGAGTTGACACCTTTTTCATTCATACCATGCATTTGCATTGCACTACATACATTAGCATCATATCACCTTAACTGTTCGCTAAACTTAAAATCATAATCCGCAGCTACGACATTACGAACCTGGAATCACATCATCCCTATAGAACACGCTTAAGAACTAGAGCTATGGACGTCGAACTCAATGAGAGGATTGAAAGGATGGAAAGAACCCAGAAGGAGTTACAAGAACAGCTAACCAAATCACAGCAAGAAGCAAAGGACCTAATGATGAGATCCCGCGAGGAATCACGAGAGCATAAGAGTCAAATGGACAGAATGTTGGAAATGTTGACGGCCATGACCCAAGAAAAAGGACCCGCGCAAAGTCCTGACCTTACGGAGCCCCATTCGAGGGATAATCAAGATCCGCTCTATCCCCTAGGATCCACGCCATCCCACGCTCATGCAGCACAAAGAGGATATCCTCAAGGGAACCCAGTAGGCCTGGAGCAACAACCCATCCCACCTACCCATTTGGGGGAGGGTATATACGTATCAAACGCTGGGGATAATTCGGCTAATCCGATGGTTCCGGATTTGGATGATCCGATGGAAATAGCTAGGTTAAAGAGGGGTGACCATGATGCTGAAGAAAAATATAAGAATCTAGAAGAAAGACTCAAGGCAGTGGAAGGTACTGGAGTCTTTTCTTCACTAAGTGCCAAGGAGCTTAGTTTAGTGCCCGATCTAGTTCTACCCCCAAAGTTTAAGGTGCCAGATTTTGAGAAGTATGAGGGAACGAGATGTCCGAAAGCACACCTTATTATGTTCTGTCGGAAGATGGCTGGACATTTAAACGAGGATAAACTGTTAATACACTACTTCCAGGATAGCTTGATCGGATCGGCCCTCCGATGGTATGATCAGCTTAGCACCGAGAGGATCCGGTCATGGAAGGACCTGGCAACTGCATTCTGTGAACAATATAAGCATGGTTCTGATGTGGCTCCCGACCGGATGACGCTACAAATGTTGGAAAAGAAGCCAACGGAGACCTTCAGACAATACGCTCAGAGATGGAGGGATCTCTCAGTCCAGGTCGAGCCCCCATTAACTAAAAGTGAGGTAACGATCCTTTTTATCAATACTTTGAGGGCGCCATTCTACTACAAACTAGTGGGAAACGCCACGAAAGATTTCGCCGACCTCGTAATATCTGGCGAACTCATCGAAAATGGCATCAAAAGTGGAAGAATGGAGGGCCCTGAGAGCTCAAAAAGACCAACACCTGCAAAGAAAAAAGATCTCGAAGCCCACATGGTGGGGACCGGAGGCCACTATGCTCCTAATCCATATCCGACACAACCACGACCCCAGTTTCGCCCACCGCCGAATTTCTATCCACAAAGCCCCTACTATCAAGCACCTCCTCCCTACCCCGTTTACGCCACCGACAATCAAAGACCATTCACCATATTCCCTCCAAACACCATGCCTGCCCAAGGCCAGCCAAAAAACGAACAAAGACCAGTAAAGCCCAGTCCTGACAGACCCCAATTCACCCCCATTCCCGTATCATACGAAGAATTGTGCCCGAAGCTATTGGAAAAACAGTTAATCTCACCACATTACATGGCACCATTAAAACCCCCGTTCCCAAGGTGGTACGATCTCAACGCTAATTGCATGTACCACGCCGGGAATCAGGGACACTCTACAGATAACTGTTTAGCCTTTAAGAGAAGAGTGCAGGGCCTCATCGACGCCGGGATCTTGCAGTTTGACGGTACCAACAATATGACAAGAAACCCGCCCCCTAACCATGCCACAGGGAACGTGAATATGGTGACACCGGAAGATGGGTGGCGAGCCAGAAGCTGTGTCTCTAGGATAAGGACACCTTTGGAGAAGGTCTGGGAAGTAATGATTGAGAAGGGCATGCTCGATAGGAATTTTAAGGAGGAAAACGCGAAGGGTCCAAGTTTCTGTGTCTTCCACGGCATATCAGGACACCATATCCAATCTTGTGAGGAGTTCAAAGAGCTGCTTCAAAGCATGATGGACAATAAAAAGGTGGAAATCTTCAATAAGATGGAAGAGACTGGTGGAAAGGAGATATGTGCATCTGAGGGCCAATCATCAGGACCTCCCTACAGTGCCGATCGGCCTTTGGTAATCTACTACGAGGCAAAGAAGGAAGAGAGGAAACCAAAAATGATAATCCAAGTACCTTCCCCTTTCCTTACAAGGATAGCAAGGCGGTGCCATGGAAGTATGATGTCAATGTCGCCATACCCGAGGCCACAACTGGAAACGTCAGTGAGGTGGTGCATTTTACCCGCAGTGGGAGGTGCTATTTCCCTGGGATGGTTGAGACGAAGAAGAAAGCCATTGGCACGAGTCAGAAAGGGAAGGCACCAATACACGAGGCCGAGGGCGAGGTTGAAATACAAGCTGAGCAAGGAACTAAGGAGCCGGTGAATGAGGAGGAGGCACAGGAATTCTTAAATTTCATTAAGCACAGCGAATACAATGTCGTGGAGAAGCTGAATAAACAACCGGCAAAAATCTCAGTATTATCCCTATTGTTGAACTCAGAGCCACATCGAAACGCTTTACTGAAGGTGTTGAACCAAGCGTATGTGCCAAGCAATGTGCCCATTGAAAAACTCGATAGGTGGGTGAACAATTTAAACGCAGATAATTTCATCTCCTTCAGCGATGATGAAATACCACCAAATGGTAGGAGCTCTGTTAAAGCATTGCACATCACGACCGGGTGCAAAGGGTATATAATACCGCATGTGCTTATTGACAACGGGTCCGCGCTCAATGTCATGCCGCTAGCTACGCTGTCTAGGATGCCCGTCGACATGTCTTACCTGAGGCCTTGTCACTCTGCGGTAAGGGCATTTGATGGAACACGGCGGGAAGTTATGGGAAAAATCGAGATCCCTTTAAAGGTGGGCCCGTGCACATACAATGTCGAATTCCAGGTCATGGACATTGCTCCTTCATATAATTGCCTCTTAGGAAGGCCCTGGATCCACTTCGCAGGAGCTATCCCTTCATCTCTTCATCAGAAAATAAAGTTTATTATGGATAACCGCCTGATCACGATCGCCGGTGAAGAAGACATCGTCACATCGCTATCTACTGACACACCCTACATCGAGACAAACAAAGATGTGCCAGAATGCTCCTTCCGTTCCTTCGAATTCATCAACGCTACATTTTTCGCTGAAGGAGATAGGACTCCCACACCCAAGCTGTCAAGAAACACCGAGATGGGGGTCAAGCTGACGGTAGGAAAAGGTGCCCGAGCAGGAAAGGGTTTAGGAAGATACCGACAAGGGATAGCTAGAGCGCTAAATCCTGTACACCACAAGGCTCCGTACGACTTGGGGTTCAAACCTGATGAGCGACAAAGGAGGAAACAACGGCAAAAAGATCAGGGAAAGAGGATTGCAAGAGCCTCAGGACGAGAGGTAGAATGGGAGCCCATGACGTACCCGCCCTTGTCGAGAACTTTTACGTCAGCAGGAATGATGCACACAGAGGGAGATGATTCACGAAACATGCCGTTATCGGTTGAAAGGGATTTTCAGAACTTCAACATAAACGTCATCGACGGAGCGGACAATACGACGAAAGGCCTTTCGAAGATACGCCCTGGTCCTCCGGGATTTGTGTTGGACAATTGGACTGCTGAGGACCTCCTTGTAGTTTCTAGGACCCCTCCAGAGTAATTCTCAATGACAACCTTCTGTATTCCTCTAAGTCGAAGGGGAATTTGTTATAAAAGTTTGTATCAGCTATCTGACTTTTAAATGAACAATCAATGAAGATGCATTTTGTCACTGTCTCTCATTCTCATTAGCCTCATATCTATTCCCTCTTCTCACGGCCTGTCTTCATATACATATATATATATTCATATCATAGAATCACATTTTTGTTTCCAATACCTCGATATTTCTCTATAGTTTCTTTTTACTTGTCAGGTGCTCGGATAACGACAACATGAACAATCCTGCTACTGATCCTAAAATCTACTTTGAGCAAGCTGCTTGTTTAGGGGAATCCGAAGCTGGCGAAAATGCTGAAGATTATGTCTCAACCCCTGACTTGTTAAGGATGATGGAACAGGAAGATAGACAAATACTCCCCCACCGAGAATCTGTTGAGACGGTGAACCTGGGAAACGAAGAAAAGAGGCAAGAGGTGAAAATTGGGACTTCCATCTCAGAGCCCACCAAACACGACTTGGTCGCCTTGCTTCATGAATACAAAGACGTATTTGCATGGTCATATCAGGATATGCCAGGATTAAGCGAGGATGTAGTGGTCCACAGGCTCCCAGTGAAACCAGAATGCAAGCCAATCCAGCAGAAGCTAAGACGGATGAGACCCGAAATGCTTTTAAAGATAAAAGAAGAGGTCAAAAAACAGTTCGACGCTGGTTTCTTACAAGTCTCCAAATACCTGGAATGGGTGGCTAATATAGTCCCAGTGCCAAAGAAAGACGGCAAGGTGCGAATGTGTGTGGACTATCGCGATCTGAATCGAGCAAGCACCAAGAATAATTTTCCCTTGCCACACATCGATACATTGGTGGATAACACAGCGAAACATTCATTATTCTCTTTTATGGATGGGTTTTTGGGCTATAACCAAATAAAAATGGCCCCTGAGGACATGGAAAAAACTACATTCGTGACGATGTGGGGAATCTTCTGCTACAAGGTGATGCCATTCGGTTTGAAAAACGCTGGGGCAACATATCAAAGGGCAATGGTGATGCTGTTTCACGACATGATGCACAAAGAGATAGAGGTTTATGTCGACGATATGATTGCCAAATCTCGGGGAGAAAGAGAGCATGTTGAAAACCTCAGGAAATTGTTTGAAAGACTGAGAAAGTTTCAACTGAAGCTTAACCCAGCTAAGTGCACATTTGGAGCGACCTCGGGAAAATTACTTGGCTTCATCGTTAGCAAGAGAGGTATCGAGGTTGATCCGGACAAAATAAGGGCCATACAAGACTTACCATCTCCGTGAACACAAAAGGAGGTCAGAGGGTTTTTAGGAAGATTAAATTACATCGCTCGGTTCATCGCTCAGCTTACCAACCAATGCGACCCAATTTTCTGACTTTTGCGAAAGCACAATCCTGGGGAATGGAATGAGGAATGCCAAGTTGCCTTCGACAAGATAAAGCAATATTTGTCTAACCCCCCTGTGCTAGTACCACCAACCCCCGGAAGACCGTTGATATTGTACTTGACGGTGTTCGAAAGTTCAATGGGTTGTATACTGGGGCAACATGACGAGTCGGGGAGAAGAGAAAGGGCGATCTATTACCTCAGTAAGAAGTTCACAGAGTATGAAGCAAAATATCCATCAATCAAAAAATTCTGTTGTGCTCTGGTTTGGGCAGCTCGAAGGCTTAGACAATATATGTTGTATCATATGACATGGTTAATCTCTAAATTAGACCCAATAAAGTACATGATGGAATCACCCGCACTCTCAGGAAGAATGGCGCGATGGCAGATCCTGCTATCGGAATACGACATCATCTATGTGAGCCAAAAGTCGATAAAAGGGAGCGCAATAGCTAACTTCCTAGCAGCCCGAACCACAGAAGAATACGAGCCATTAAGATTTGACTTCCCGGATGAAGATTTGATGTGCATCACAGAAAAAGAATGCGAATCGTCAAAAGAAGAGTCATGGAAAATGAGTTTCGACGGGGCATCAAATGCATTAGGGCATGGGATCGGAGCAGTCTTGGTGTCACCGGAAGGGAGTCATTATCCATTCACTGCCCGATTAAACTTCTTCTGTACCAATAACATAGCGAAATACGATGCTTGCATCCTGGGACTCCGCGCAGCTATTGAACGAGGCATCAAAATCCTAAAGGTATCGGGGGATTCAGCATTGGTGATTTACCAAATCCGTGGAGATTGGGAAGTGAGAGACTCAAAGCTGGTCAAATATCACGATCTTGTTATGGATCTGGTCAAAGAATTCGAAGAAGTGACCTTTAATTACTTCCCACGAGAGGAAAACCAATTGGCTGATGCCTTGGCCACCTTAGCTTCTATGTTCAAAGCGAATCGAGAAGCGGAAATAATGCCTCTCCAGATGAGCATATATGAGGCCCCAGCGCATTGTTTTAGTGTTGAAAAAGAGGCGGATGGACGACCATGGTTCCATGATATCTTGGAATATGTCAAACATCAAAGGTACCCGGAGCAAGCAAACGAGAACGACAAAAGAACAATCAGAAAAATGGCAGCAGGATTTGTTCTTGATGGGGACATCTTATATAAAAGAGGAAAGGATCAAGTGCTTCTAAGATGCGTGGATGATGTCGAAGCCAGAAAAGTGCTTGAAGAGGTTCATGAAGGAACTTGTGGAACACATGCCAACGGTTTCACTATGGCCAGGAAAATTATGAGACTCGGTTATTACTGGTTGACGATAGAAAAGGACTGCATCAGCTACGCCCGAAAGTGTCACAAATGCCAAATTTACGGCGACAAAATTCATGCAGCACCATCGCCCCTCCATGTTATGACCTCTCCGTGGCCTTTCTCCATGTGGGGCATGGATATTATAGGGCCAATTTCCCCAAAAGCTTCTAATGGCCATCGATTCATCTTCGTGGTCATAGATTACTTCACAAAATGGGTTGAGGCCGCTTCGTTTGCAAACGTGACAAAGACCGCAGTTTACAAATTCTTGAAAAAGGAGATCATATGTCGATACGGGCTGCCTGAGAAAATCATCTCAGATAATGCCTTGAATCTGAACAACAGGATGATAAAGGAAGTGTGTGAACAATTTCAAATAAAGCATCACAATTCCTCACCCTATCGCCCAAAGATGAATGGAGCCGTAGAAGCTGCCAACAAGAATATCAAGAGGATTATTGAGAAGATGACTGAGACATATAAAGACTGGCATGAGAAGCTCCCGTTCGCTCTATACGCATATCATACATGTGTGCGGACCTCCACGGGGGCAACTCCTTTCTCTCTGGTATATGGAATGGAAGCTGTACTACCCATCGAGGTGGAAATCCCTTCTTTACGAGTCTTAATGGAGTCAAAACTGGAGGAATCAGAATGGGTACAAGCTCGATATGACCAACTGAATCTGATTGAGGAAAAGCGCTTGAAAGCAATCTGTCATGGGCAGATGTACCAAAAGAGAATGATCACGGCCCATGACAAGAAGGTACGACCGAGGGAATTTCGCGAAGGAGAGCTCGTGTTGAGAAAGATCCTCCCAATACAAAAAGACTTTCGAGGAAAATGGGCACCGAATTGGGAAGGACCCTACGTCGTAAGGAAGGCTTTCTCTGGTGGAGCTTTGATTCTCACAGAGATGGATGGGAAAGAGGTATCGAACCCAGTGAACTCAGATGCCGTAAAGAAGTACTACGCCTAAAAAAAAAAGAGAAAAGAAAAAATCAGGATGAAAACCCGAAAGGGCGTCTTGATAAACACAATTGGGATGAAAACCTGAAAAGGCATCCTAACGAAGGGGATTCGCACATAAAGAGCAAGAACGTTTTGAACGGGGAGTCAAGGGGCGAGTTTATAATATTTGAAGCGGACTCAGAAGCTCAGGGTCTTCTACGCAATGAGCTTCACTCAAAGGGGGTTCAGGGTGAATGAGCATGGAGAAGTTCATACGTTCGATATCTAGAGCACTTATGACAATTGAATCTACCTTTTTCTATGTTTTCTTGGTCAAATCATTCTTTGTCAATTTTCTTTGCTTGTTGCTTTAAAATAAATACGAACATAAGGTATCTCTTTCACACCTACCTGGCCATTATCATGCATTTCGTGTTTGGTTCGTTTAAATGGTAAACAGTGAAATTACATACTCTGAACAAAAGAAACGTTGAGCATTACCTGGACGAGAACCTGGTAAGTACAAGAACCTCAAAGCAAAGACCAAAGTTCAACCAGGGGACAAAATGGGTGATATATGAGAGGTACAGACTACTCGTAAAACTTGAGCACTAGTACAAAAACTGAAAGAAAAGTCAAGAATCGAAGCAGTGGGTACAAGTCATCATAACAAGAGATACACGACAAACGAACCCAGAACGCATGGCATAATCATGTAGGCATAAGAGCATTTAAGATCAAACACGTACATATCATGATAACATCACGCATAACACATACAGGTACACCATCAAAGCAAGAAGTTTAGACGATAACTGTAGCTTTACCGAACCAAGGAGAAAGAAGACATCCACCAGATACGCTTTAAATTTCTGTTCAAAAATCAACTCATAATGCGAGAGGTGAGTTGGGCCTCGGGACAAGCCGAGGTATTTAATTTCTGTTTTTAAATTTCTGTTCAAAAATCAACTCATAACGCGAGAGGTGAGTTGGGCCTCGGGACAAGCCGATGTATTTAATTTCTGTCTTTTATTTCTGTTCAAAAATCAACTCATAATGCGAGAGGTGAGTTGGGCCTCGGGACACGCCGAGGTATTTAATTTCTGTCGTTACATTTCTTTTCAAAAATCAACTCATATTGCGAGAGGTGAGTTGAGCCTCGGGGCACGCCGAGGTATTTAATTTCAGCCTTTAAATTTCTGTTCGAAAATCAACTCATAATGCGAGAGGTGAGTTGGGCCTCGGCACACGCCGAGGTATTTAAGTTCTGTCGTTACATTTCTTTTCAAAAAAATCAACTCATAATGCGAGAGGTGAGTTGGGCCTCGGCATACGCCGAGGTATTTAATTTCTGTTTGAAATCAACTCATAATGCGAGAGGTGAGTTGGGCCTCGGCATACGCCGAGGTATTTAATTTCTGTCTTTACATTCCTGTTCAAAAAATCAACTCATAATGCGAGAGGTGAGTTGGGCCTCGGCATACGCCGAGGTATTTAATTTCTGTCTTTACATTCCTGTTCAAAAATCAACCCATAATGCGAGTGGTGAGTTAGGCCTCGGGGCACGCCGAGGTATTTAATTTCAGCCTTTAAACTTCTGTTTGAAATCGACTCATAATACGAGAGGGTTCTACTTTAAGTTTCTGTTTCCGATAGTGGTTTCTAATAAAGAAAAAAAAAAGGGGGGGAGGGTCAACTCAAATTGCAGTCCCAGTGGAGCGGTTGATAGATTGAAGCTACAAATCTCTTTGTGTCGTGAAGTCATGTTCAAAGGGAACAAGATTGTGGAAAAGCGAATTGAAGCTACGGGTCATGTCACGCGGAAGCATCAATAGAGTGGACCAAAGCAACAGGGTTGAAGATGTTGGAGGAAGAAAAGCGCCCAAAGAATCTATACTTGGCCAAGACCGGGCAAAATTGGTTCTTCTTTTGTCTTTGCTCTATTCTTGTTTCACGACAATGAGCAAAGAGGGGCAACTGTAATAACCAATTTTGGCCCTAAGGCCCGGTAAGAAATCAGTACCAAAACAGTAAAAACAAAATCCAATAATAATAAAAACCAAAATAAAATAAAGTCCAAAGTCCATTACAAAAAAAAAACAGAGTCCAATTGCAAGCCCAAAATACCAGACCCAGTTGTTAATAATAACAGTCCAAATTACAAAAACCAATCAGCCCATCTGACCCTACCCTGACCCAAATTACCAAAGGCCCAATCAGCCCAATATCCTAAAAGGTCAGGAAACCCTAGGTTTCCCCTCTGGCGCCGCCACTACCCTTTCATCTGCCCCCAGCGCGTCCCCTACACGCGCGTTGCCCGCGTGACGCCCCAGCTCCCCATGCGTTCCAAATTCCCACGTTGCCACGCGCACCGCTCCAGTTCCCCACGCACGCGCGCCCCTCCCAATTCGCACGTCCCCTCGGCCCCCGCACACGCCTCGCACGCCCCGAGCGCCTCGGCCCCCGACTCCACCAACTCCCAGATGCCTCGGCCTCCGTTGTTTGTTGCCTCGCCCATGACCTGCACATAGTGAACACGACAACAGCAGAAGATGGAGGAAATAGTAGAATAATACCGGAAATAATGCATTTTTGGCTATAAAGCCCTAAAACTGGATGTAATAAGGGTTCGGATTTTTTGGTTTTAGGGACCGTAAACCAATAGCAGAAACGAAAGATTCAAATAAAGAAAAATTCGATAGCGATTAGAAATCGAAAGACTAAAGATTTACTCTCTTCTTTGGCGTTATCAGCAATCAATAGACAAATTTTCGAAAGGTCAATCTCTTTATTATCGTTTACTGATATTTCCACCTTTCTGTTATTTCGTTTTTTTTTTAAAAAAAAGGGATAAATAAACAAATCAAAAGAGGAGAGGAAGAAATCTTACCAGGCGAGTCGACGCGTCACTTTGTGTTCATCCTGATAACGCTTTAAGGAGCGTAATCAGAGGGGTCTCTTTTCGGCGGCTGAGAGCACAGAAACAGAGGGGCTAGGGTTTCGTTTGGGCAAAGGGGAACCAGAGTGTCGGGGAAGAGAGGAGAAAGGGGGAGAGAGAGTTTAGGTTTTTTGAGGACTAAGGCGGCCGAATGAATAAAAAAAGAAAAATGGGTTTTTTAAATGATTTTTAAAAACGACGCCGTTCCAAGGGTGAAGGATCCGCTCGTCGACCCGCCTGCGACCCGAAAGATCCGCGCATTTCCATCGAGTGGTCAAATTGCCATTCGGGTCCCTCCGCATTTTTTATCACCCTCAATCACATCTGTTTCAAACTCTTTTGATTTTCAATTTGGGCTTCAAACTCACAATTCATTTTCAATTCGGTCCCGCAAGGCTTTAACGTATTAAATCAAAACGACCCCGTTTTAAAAATCTGGCGTAATTTCAACTTTAGCCCCCCCTAATTCCCTTTTCATTTTGTTTTATTACTATCCTAGCCCCTTTAATTTTATTTTAATTTCGATTCAATCCCTTTTTACTGTGTTATCATTATTATTATTATTATTATTATTATTATTATTATTATTGTTATTATTATTATTCCTTATTTCGCTTCGTTTAATACTATTCTCATCACAAATTATTTTCCTATATTAATTATTATGTTATATATTAAAAATTTTATATGTTACATAGTAGTATATCATGTCATATTTTTGTAAAATATAGATTTAAATTGAAAAATATGTTTTATATTATCAATATTGTCATGCGTTTTTTACAAATTATTATACTACTCTTATTCCATAATTGTTTACAACATTTGTATATGTATGTCTCCTTACCTAGAGATCAAACCTGCATGAAATATGTTCGTATTTGTGTGCTGTTTATTGTATCTGTCTATATACCATCGTGTATTTATAATTGTTTAAATGTAAGGGTTATTATTTTTCGTATCTCTTGTTATCATTCCTCGATTACCTATTCGAAGCATTAGTATATCGTAATTGTTTAGAATAAAAAATAAATTTCCTCACAAAATTATAATTTCTTTGAAATTTTTCGAAAAAAATAAAGGCAATATTTGGGTGTTTAGAAGCTCGGAAGATAACATCCTAACGTGCTGGGTGTCCATTTTTCGATCAACTAAAACAACCAAATATCCTTCTCATACATTTTGAGAACCAAGGATGGTCTCGGTATTGAAGTACGAATGTGTTATGCCCTAACGTGTTGGATGTGACATTTTCATTCCTTTGGAACGAGTTAAATCTTGGGACTCAATTATATTTGAAATAACCCTTTTTAGAGTTTTTTTAACCCCAAATATTTTCAAGTTTTCAACGTTAGGACGACATCAATCAATTTGGTACCAATTTTGGGCGTTGCAAGGGTGCTAATCCTTCCTTGCACGTAACCGATTCCCGAACCCGTTTCCTCAAATTTTCGTAGACCAAAAATGCCGTTTTAGCAAATCAAAAATGTTTTATTGGAACAAAGGTGACCCGATCACACCAAACTGATTGGTGGCGACTCCTCATTTTAAAAGTCGATTCCCGTTTTAAAAAAAATGGTTACGACAATACTTTGGCCCCTTAAAATATAAAAATTTGATTTAATTCTTTAAAAATTATAAAGATATAGTCTAAGTGAAATTATATTTTTTCTATCGTAAAAAATACAATTTAATTTCAATCACCTAAAAAAATTTAATTTCGTCCCTGGTCTAAATTGACTTTAATTTGAGATTATAATATTGTGATGAAGAAACAATTTTTATTAAATTATTTAAATAAGATTTTAAAAAATAACTTGTATTTTATACAAAAGCCAATACTTTTTAGACATAAAAATAAAAACATGCATTATTAGGTACAAATGATTAATTTTTTTTCCTTTATTGTTGCTCTCCTTTAACTTCTCTCCATATTTTTATTATTGCTCATGTTAGAATTAAGTTATCATTATCTTGGGTGGTTAACAACAATTTTTATAGGTAGGTTGATTTATTTCCTCTAAATGAACGGGATTTATGTGAATTGATGAGATGATTAATTAATCATTTTACATTATATTACCCTTTAATATTTTTCATGCTATAATAAAAAATTAAATGAGTTTTCTTCTTGGTTTTTTTTTTTTATATTTCTAATTATTATTCGTGTAATAAACTGTAAACATTTTCGACAAGTGGAATTGATTAATCATATAGCATTTATTCTTGTAAAAGGCCGTTTTTACATTTTTGACAATAACAATAACATGGTTTTTATACGATAAAAGTTATCTCATCCATAATTATTGAATTTTTAAGATATCATAAATATAAATAAAATTAATAGAAAACACATATACTTAAAAAAGTTTTTTTTTTAAATAGTCTTGAAAATAATGAAAATCCCAGCCTCTCTATATTAAAATGTATTATTTTAAATATATGTTTTTACTTTATAATTTTTTTCACTAATTACACAAAATTTTATTACCTATTTGAATAGTTTTGATTTTTTCACTTTATTTTTTTATTCCCAATGTTTATTTTTTTATCCATTCTAATATTTCTCTTCTCTCAAATTTTATTGCAATTATTTTTATTCTCAAAATTTACTATTTTTATTATCCATCCTATTTTCTCTCTCTTTTGTCTCTTTTACCTCTGATAATGTTAACACATTGTGGAGCTAGGTAGAATATTAAAATTTGATATTTGATTTTTGTAAAAAATTATATATAAGATGTTAAAAATTCAAATAAATTGATTAAAAAATAAATCTAATTGAAAATAACAATAAATTAATTATAAATAGTCAAATCACGCAACAAGTGGTGATTTTCTTAATTTTTATACAATATTGAGGTGAAAATAAAGATCACATTGTTTGAATTTATGTCAAACAAATATCTAATAAAAATTTTAACAACGGTTACATACAAATCTAAGATTTTTATTGGATTTTTTTATATATGTTTAAGGTTTTAAATTAATTATATTAATTATTATTAAATAAATAAAAGAAAAACAAGTATATGGTAAAAATAAAATACATGTGTAATAAATATTGTACATACATTTGTAATACATGTATGTATTTACTTATTATTTAAGTAAATATTAATGTATTTATTATTATTAAATTGATATTATGTGATGAATAAATTAAATAAAGACAAATGTGTGGATATGATTTGATACAAGTGTGTTACCTACAATTGTAATACTTGTATTTAAATATTAATAGATATTTATTATTTACAAAAGATATTTATTAATTAAATAACTATATTATAAGATTTTATGTGATAAATACATTAAATTAAGACAAATGTATGGTGCATATAGTGACATGTGTGATACTAATATACATACATTTGTAAAATACATGTATATTTACTTATTATATAAGTATATTATTAAATTATATATTATTATTAAGTAAAAGATATTTTAAATAGATTAGAGAAAAACAAGTGTGATAATATAAATGGATACAAATGTTAAAAGAATATTTGTTATTAAATAGATTTTTATAATAGATATTAATTAAGTTATTATTATATATATATATATATATATATATATATAATGGTTTAATGAAAGGAAAAGAAAGAAAAGAATAGAAATAGAAACAGAAAGCCAAACGAAATAGAGAGCAGGGGAAGGAAAGAAAGAAAAAGAGAAAAGAAAGAAGAAAAGGAAAATTAAAAGTTTGAAGCTTGGAAGTTTAATAGCTAAAAAAGAACTCGAGGCATCAACCCACAAAGGAAAGGAGAAGGTTATCGAGGAATAATCAAGCAAATTCGGGTTTGTATTACTATAATTCAAATTATTTATTTATTCATTAAATGTTAAACTAATTTATGTATATGGTAAGTAAATTATAAGGTAAGTGTTTTTATTGAATTGAATGGAAATTGAGTTGAATGATGAATATGTATTGAAATTGAATTGTATGTGGATTGAAATGGAAAAGTGTAATTGATATTGAAATTGAATTTGTTATGAAAATGAAAATGAAATTGAGAACTGAAATACCCTATTAACTAGTCGGGCTGAGTCGGATATAATTGGCATGCCATAGGATTTGGAAGAGTACGGGATTTATCGGCTTTGCCGATCAGGCACTTTATGTGTCGTATATCAGGCACTTTATGTGTCATATTTCAGACACCTCGTGTGTCGTATTAGGCACATCGTGTGTCGTTTCAGGCACTTATGTGTCGTATACTGATCAGGTACTATGTACCGTTTTAGGCACAATGTGCCGTACTGGTGTGTTTGGTTGGATCCGTGTATCCGTCTGAGTCCGAGTCATGTTAATAGAGGTTATTAAATATAACAGTGATCAGATTGATACTGAATGAAGAATTAAAATGTGGACTGAAACACATGAATCGTATTATATAGTGAAAGTTATCTGGGATAGCAAGTTGATTTGATATGAATGGTAATGACTGTTATTGAAATGGATATGTACAAAGTACTGATAGTAAAGTGAATAGTTAAATATAATTATTGATATTAGACAGTGAATTAAAGTATGATTGAGACAAATGAATTATGTAGCTCTGGATTGGATAAAAGTGAATATTACAATTGTAAATAACTTGTGAATAAATCGTGGAAAACTATATAAGTTAGTAAGTGAAAAGAATGTAATAAATTACAATAAATTTATCTATGAATTAAATAATTGAATAGTTATGATTGTTATATGATTTTAAGTGTTTGTTATATTTTTATTTTATTAAATGTTCGGATTATAGAAATACCACTGAGTATACACATACTCAGCGTACGATTTATTTTCGTGCGCAGGTTAAGTTAAAGTGAGAATGTCGAATCAGCATCCCAGATAGATCCCGAATTCAACGAGGTAAAGCTTGTTAATTGTTGATAATGGCATGTACCTAGGGTGTCTTATGTGTGTCATCTTGAATGGTGAATGTAAAATTGAAATAAGTAGATTCAGATTTTGGTAATGGTATATAGTAGGACTTGACTAATTTAGTATGAATTTGATAATATTTGATAAGTAATTAGAATTGAGTATTGGATAATATATAAAATGTGTAAATTTAGCAAGTTTTGAGCATATTTAAATGTGTTTATATTGGTTTAACATAGGTATTTTATGTAAATTATTCGATAGGTTCGGTAATGCTTCGTAACCCTATTCCAGCTAGGGTTTGGGGTTAAGGGATGTTACATTTGTTGGCATCAGAGCTATCAGGTTTAGCTGATTCTCGGACTAAATCAAGCTCGAAATTAAGTCTAGAGGTACATGCCATAGTTGAGTCGAAATTGAACTGGGATCGGATGCTGATATATTTGTTTGTTTCTGCTTTATAGTTGAAATTGTTAGATGAACATATTGATAGTATTGGTTATAAAATGTATACTGGAGATAAAGAGTCTCGTGAAATAGATGGAAACTGAATCGGTAATATTGAGTATTAATTCGATGGATAATTAATCACTGAATGTTGAATGATAAAATAATAGAGAAAGAGATAATACATAACTGTTTAGAATTATAATTGATGCTCTTCAGTGAATAGAAGAAACTGCATCTGTTATGATATTTGCCCCTCCTGTTTCTCAATCGGTTCTCGAAGTGCTTCAAGGTACAGAGTTTGTCTGAACGGGTAAGACATCTGCTGTTAATAATCTGCACATATAGTGCGGAAGAATTGAAAATTTACAACTGAAAACGATTTTGAAAGAAATGAAAACTGGTTAGAGAATATTATCAAGGCTGTAAATGAATTGCTTTGTTCGCCGAATAAATGTTAGGAAGGTATGGTATTTCTACTAAAAGATTGAATTTATTAGTGGTGGAAAATATTGATTTATGCTGTGACTATGAAAGGGTTATTTGAAATTTTCTGAAATGAGTCCTGAAAGAAATATATATATATATATCAGTCAGAGATTTCTTGATTAAGGATGTAAAGGGATTCTTGAAGCTTAAACATGGACATATGATTGTAACTGAGTATGAAGGGAATTTGTTTGATTGAATAAGTATATCCGAGGGTATATTCCGATAGAAACTATAATGTACAAGTGGTTTGAAGATGGTTTAAATTAAGACATAAAGCCGAAGAATGTAGAATAAAGAGCGAGCTATGAGTTAGATATGATTCTTCTGATCATTATTTTAGTGATTGATTGAAGAGAGTTGAAAAAAAAATTATTTAAATTTCAAGATAGAGTACCATAGTTATCAGAGGTAGATTACTCTGTAACCCAGAAATGCGAGTGATAGTTGAAGTGTGACATTGTGAAGGTTGGAGAACGGTCGGAGCAATCATCACACTATCCTCCCATTATTTTGGCATAAATGAAAGTCTTGTTTTGATATAATGGCTTGTATAGGCAAATTTGGTCAAATTATGACTTGTATATGTTGAACCTAATCTAGCCATTGGAATGGCTAGAGAAACTTATTTTGATGTTATAGATGGATATGGAATAACACATGTTCATGAATATATATAAGTATGAAATTATAATGAACAATTCAAGTTACATAAGAGGTAAGTTAAGTAAATAGCTTAGGATGAAGGTAAGTGATTTTATACAATAACAAATGGTATAATGGCTTTGTATTTATGCTTGAATTGGTTGGAAAATATTCGTAAGTGTTGGTGTAGGAAAATGGCAAAGTTTGGATGAGAAATGAGGTTAGGAAATGACTTTATTTCGTTCACACGGGCGTATGTCTAGACCGTGTGTGACACATAGACTGGTACATGGGCATGTGGTTTGGTCGTGTGTCCCCTATATTTCAAATTTCCAAAACAGAATGCTCAGAATTGAGCACACGGGCAGAGACAAGAGCGTGTGTCTTAGCCGTGTGGATGACACGGCATTGAACACGGGCGTGCGATACGACCATGTGAAATCTGCACCTAATTTGTAAAAATTAAATTAACCACATGGCCTAGCACATGGGCATGTGACTTGGCCGTGTGGCTTCAATTACTTCATGCCTTATAAGTTAGAGAGTTACACGGGTTAGGGACACAGGCGTGTGTAGCCACATGGCCTACAACATGGGCATGTCTTATGACCGTGTGAGCCACACGATTTGATCACACGGGAGTGTCCCTATACCACACGAGCGTGTGGATACTGTTTATAAGAGAAATTTTGATATTTTGTGAAAAAATTTTAGTGATCCCGATTTAGTCTCGATTCGATTCTAATGTTTCTATTGGGCCTCGAAGGTCCATTTAAGGGACATTATGTTTAATCTCGGAATATGAATAGTAAATTTCTCGAATTATCTGAAATTGTTCAGTAAACTTTTATAATGTTCCATAACCCTGTTTCGGCAACGAATACGGGTTAGGGGTGTTACAATATCATTTATTTAATAATTTAAAATATTAAAATATACATATATTAATTTAAAAAAATTGATAAATCCAGAACGGTATGCCGAAACAAATCAGTACCAATACATACCAATTCTAGTAGAAAAATGGCTTGCCCATCAATGCAATACTGACTAGCCTATAGATATAGGAGAGCTAATTTCCAATCTAAAAATCAGTCCTTCATTAAAGACATCCATTTCAATAGGAAAGCTCTGAAAATGGCCCAGAGGCAGCAACCGCACAAACTTCTCAAACTTGGCCTTACTATCGATGTTTTTTAAACGGGATCGGTGATCAAATCAGTCAGGTCATTGATTCACCAATCTGACCGGTTCAACTAGTTTGATTAAAAATTAATAAAAAATTAAATAATATTAGTTTAATCGATTTATACTAATGCCTGAATCAATTAATTCAAAATCCCTCTTTAAATAAATACTTCCGATCTGACCTAATTCAAATAACATTGTCCACCACCGAAAGAAAAAACATTTTAATGTGCAAGCATATAAAATAAACATCTAAATGGGCTTAAATTATTTATTCACAAATAAAAAATAAATTTGTATAAAATACTAGACTCCTATTTCAAGTTACATTAAATTTAAATATTTATATATTTTAATATTATTTATAGTCTAAGCTAACGTATGATTCTATGTATCAATAATTAAACATAAAATAAAGAATAAATAGTATAAAATTAAACTTAAAACTAAAGGGACGAAAAACTTTTTAAAAAATAATACCTATCGAAAAAATAAAGGTTCCATTCCCTTTTCTTCAAAAAAGTCATATGAGTAAATAAAAATTATCAATTGAAGTTAGTTTATTACTCACTAATATACTAAAACATATCAAATAAATAATTTTATCAAATATAGCATTAAGGTTTTATCTAGATTTGTAATTAACCTAATTTGGATAAAATAAAAATAACGATTACAATAATATTAATTATAATAGCGCCTAGTGTAATATGTTTAATAACAAACAATTGGAAAAAAAAAAAAAAAAAACTCACTTATAATTAAAGAGGTTGATTCATCAATATTTATTATCATTTCATTATGGTCAATGAAAATTATCAAAATCATTAAAAATTAAATAATAATATACAGAAAATTAAATTTACTCTACTAAATAATTATAATGTTTTTTTGAAAGAGAGCTAGCTTTCATTAATGAAGTGGAGAAAAACTTGGGAAAACAAAGCTAAAGATTCAACAACCGTTCACTAAGCCATAAATACGGCATCTCAGAATCCTTGCCAAGTCAAATATTCGTCGGCGGAGTTACTCATCTGGGATTCCCTCGTAGTGAAATATCCCACTCCATCTTCATCTCCTTCTTCTCTAGGATGATTCGATTAGGAGAGAAACTTTACCCATGGTCGAGCCTACCACATATGTAGCGGAACAAAGTAAACTGCTTATCTTGGTATCGCGCATAGACTGGTTTGCGCAGACAACACAATCTTTTTCCTTCTCCTCAATGGAGCGCGAATGTCTACTCAAACCCGGACATACACAAAATTACGAACACCCACTTGAAATTGACTTCCCATCATAATCAACAGTTTTTTCGATGAAGTTCTCAAACTGTTTTTGCGCACATTCTCTGAAATCATATCATGCCACAAATTATGAATCTAAATCCAAAAATCTGTGAAGTACAGAGAAATCTAAAATCTCTTCATTTTGTCAACGATAAAAAATCAATAAATGATTATTAAAAGTTCAAAGAGCTTCGTTAATAACCTTATCCAAATCCACCTCATACTAGAATAAAAAGGGATACCGCTTCCCAAATCAAGAATAAACATCCCTGCGGATGCCACAATTTGGTCACGTTTGTCGTAAAAAAAACCCACCAAGCAAAGACTTGTTAGTACCCTCTATCAGATTCCCGAGATCCAAGGCTTAAGATATTGAATGTCTAAGTTCAAGTTTCATTATGTCCATTTATGCAAGTGAGGATTACCAATTTATTTATCATAATAATTTGATTCTAATCGTAATTATATGAATATACTAATTGCGTTTATAATCAAACTTATCAAATTAAATGAATACTTCGATTTTGAAATAAATCTAAATAAAATATCAAAGCAGATTAAACTTTTTATAATTATTTTGTGTTTTTACTCAACCATTACATAATTAAGCAGATGAAGTAAATACTTCAAATCCGTCACTCGCGATCCTAAAGCCTTTGATATGATATAGTTACTTTCCTGAGAATTTAGAATTTTATTCAATACCTTTCAATATATACCAAATATTGTAAAATAACTTTATTGGCAATCACATTCAAGTGAATCACATTTCAAAGAATTATATTCCATTAGAATCATATCATGGGAAAGCACCAAATATGCTACCTAATTGTCTAGTTTAATCAATTACCAACATTTTACATCAATATCTAATGATTTGAAGGACCTCTCTGAAAGAAGAACAATAAAGGCAGGCCCTTATAAAATAAATAAAGTATTAGGGTCTTTGAAAAAGCAATTATACCTAATGAAGTATTTATCGACATAAAAACAAAATCCTTATGTTCTCCATTGATCTCGTTAAGAAAAAGGGTTGAACTAATCTTTCTTCACTCTGTTCTCAAGACTTTGAAAGATCAGTTCTTGAATCAATTCTTATGGTAATCCTCTCTTCTTTTTATTATTATGAATTTTCTAAGTTTTTTAAAGGTTTTTGAGCTGAACTAGACTGTCATCTATGCTTTGAATAAGATCAACCCATTTACTTCTTTCTCTCTAATTTTGGGTTATTCTGGCTTTGATCTTGATTAAGAATTCAAGTTTAAATATCGCCCTGCTTTTTAATTAATTTGAACTTCTCTTTGCAAAGGGTACCCACACTGAGTTATTGCTCTTTACATCGCATCTCTTAGTTTCATTGTTAATGGAGGATTTCAAAAGCATAAAGTAATCGTTAAAATAGATGGCGAAGTATTTGAAAGAACAGGAAAAATCGCTACTGGGCTTAATCTCATTATGCTGTTTTTTTATGCCTAGGTAATTACTCTTTTCTTCTTTATTGAGTAATATATACGAACCCCTGATTATTCAATAAGATCCTTGTTGATTTGCAAAAAGAAGAGTTCAAATCCGCTGTTTGGGGGTTGGATGATGGAAATGTCCTTTTGTTATCTGTTGAAAGTGCACGGTGTAATACATAATTCATGTAATTGATGTGGTGAATACCCCTCATGTTGTATACATTGCTCTCTAGCTGAACTCCGATTTTGTCTTGGTAGTTGGTATCCATGATTCTGTTTGTATTTAGAATCTAGCTTGCTTCATGTTGCTTATCATTTTATTGACTTGTGGATATTTGATGTACTTTTGTTACAGATGGATGGAGTTTCTCTTAATACTGATCCGGTTGTTGATGATGATGCTGATGCTGATGAAATTGAGATTGAAGGAGACTGTGGAATGGCTGAATGTATTAGTCAAAGTGGTGTAATTCAAGGAGAGAATCCGCTGCCTCCTGTTGTCGGAATGGAATTTGATTCGTACGAGGATGTATATTACTTTTACAATTGTTATGCCAAGGAACAAGGATTTGGTGTTAGAGTAAGCAATACGTGGTACCGGAAGACCAAAGAAAGGTACAGAGGCAAACTAAGCTGCAGTAGTGCAGGATTCAAGAAGAAGAGTGAAGCAAACCGGCCCAGACCCGAAACAAGAACCGGATGCCCTGCGATGATAAAATTCAGGTTGATGGAAAACAAACGGTGGAGAATCATAGAAGTTGAGCTTGACCATAACCATTTGATCAGCCCCGTAAGTGGAAAATTCTACAAGTCTCATAAGCAATTAGGTATTGGAACCAAAAGAGCACTGCAGTTGGACAGTGCAGAAGAAGTTCAAAAAGTTAGACTTTTTCGAACAGTGGTTATTGATGTTGAAGGAAATGGAAGTGTGGAAGTCAGTAGTGGAGACTTTGGGAGTAGTCATAACCAAACCAGTCAATTAAGGCTTAAAGATGGAGATGCACAAGCTATTCATAATTATTTTAGCCACTTGCAATTGATTGATCCAAATTTCTTATATGTGGTGGATCTCAACGAGAAAGGATGTTTGAGGAACTTATTCTGGAGCAATACAAGGTCAAGAGTTGCTTATGGTAACTTTGGTGACGTAGTTGCGGTTGACACTACATGCTTAACCGACAAATATCAAGTTCCACTGGTTTCATTTATTGGAGTGAATCATCACGGACAATCTGTGTTGTTGGGTTGTGGTTTACTTGCTGGTGATACTATCGAAGCATGTACATGGTTGTTTAGGGCGTGGCTTACATGCATGTTAGGGCGCCCTCCACAGGTCATCATCACTGATCAATGCAGAACCCTGCAAGCCGCTGTCGCTGATGTTTTTCCAAGGGCTTTTCATTGTCTGTGTTTGCCACGTATAATGCAAAAGGTTTCGGAGAAACTTGGTGGACTGTATGAATATGAATCAATTAGAATGGCATTAAATAATGCAGTTTATTACTCTCTAAGGCCTGAGGAGTTCGAAGCGACTTGGGAAGATATGATCCACCATTACGGACTCAGGAATCACGTTTGGCTTCAAATGTTATATGAAGATCGCAGACAATGGGTTCCCGTTTATTTGAAGGAGATATTTCTTGCAGGAATGCTTCCAACTCGGCCAAATGAGGTTGTGGAGTCATTTTTCGATGGCTATCTCAATAAACATACTTCTTTGAAGGAATTTTTAGACAAGTATGATCAAGCTCTACAGGCAAATCATCAGCTTGAAGTTTTGGCAGATATGGAATCAAGAAATTCAGGTTTTATGCTACAATCAAGATGTTACTTCGAGTTGCAGCTTGCAAAACTGTACACGAACAATATCTTAAGGAAGTTTGAAAAAGAGGTGGAGGGAATGTACTCATGCTTTTGCACGAGACAAATAAATGGCGAGGGAGAAGTAATTACATACATGGTGAGGGAACAAATCGAAGTAGATGGAAACAGAAGGGAGAGTAGGGATTTCGAGGTTTTGTACAACGCAACCGAAATGGAGGTGCTTTGTGTTTGCGGTTTGTTTAATTTCAAAGGATATTTGTGTCGGCATGCGCTTAGCGTTCTTCACCAAAATGGCATTGAGGAGATCCCGCCTCAGTACGTTGTATCACGATGGAGAAAAGATATTAAGCGGAGTTATGTTCTGAATCACAGCAATGGTGGTATTGATATTAATAACCCAGTTCATAGGTATGATCATCTGTACAAATGCATTATGCAGGTGGTTGAGGAAGGCCGGAAATCGGAAGTTCGTTACAAAGATACAGTTCAAGCATTAGACCAGATATTGAGGAAGCTTAATCTTGTGGAGGGTCGTTTGTAAATATTTTTGAGAACCTAGATCTTAGAAGTTGCGTGTTAGAGTGCTTTCATGTAATTGCCACCTGTTTTTTATTTTAAAAAAATTAATGGTGAAATGAGTTTTTCATTTAACATGTGAGCTCTTATAAGTGTAAGTTGTCACCAGTTTTTATACTCCCCGAACATTGGAAAATTAGAAGGAATGTTCTATGACTGCACCAGCCGGGAATCGAACCCGGGTCTGTACCGTGGCAGGGTACTATTCTACCACTAGACCACTGGTGCCTGATGGTTATATAAAGATATATTTATTCTTAGTTTCCGTTCGGTACTTTTTAAATTTTTAATTAAACATTTGATTAACTTGTCTTGGCCATAGAACTTCCAATCTCATACCAAAACAAAATACTTAAAACTGTTTTTTTCCACTGCTAATCTCCTTTTTTCACTAATAAATTGTTTGATTATATTAACATTTACCCAGGATCTTTGCAACCGAGTCAAATTCATTACTTGGGTACATGATATAGACCTAGCTTTCCCCACTTCAAAACTCATTTTAGTTTTGAATCCACCATTTCATTTATCTAAATATATACAAAAATAGAAGGGGGGGGGGGGAGTTAACCAAAATGCATTAGCCTGCACATGCTTTCAGTCTTCACCAGGTTGTCCAGCCGTGGCAGCCGAATGAATTTTATAAGTAGGCTATCTGATTGAGTGTAAAACTACTCGTCCCCACCTCCAAACATCCCCATCATGTCTTTGGCTGGACCCATTTGCTTCATCAAGTACTGCAAGCCTCCCATTCCCCTGATATTGGGAGGGAGGGCCTTGCTCCTGTGCTCAGCATCCTTGTTGCACGATAAGGAACTCAATTTTCCCCTTAGGAATTTCAAGCCCCTTCATCTTGCTCCATAGCTTGGCTAGCCACTTGTACTCCCATCTCCATTACCTCTTGAATGCGACCACATCCCCATGCTATCTGCATCATCCTTGACACATTGATGAGCTTTGGATTTGAACTATCCAACTCTGCGGCATGTTAAAACAATCAATGCCATAGGAAAAAGTAGTAATCCTTTTAAAATAACATTCCTCAAGAATTGAATAAAGCAGGAATGTAATTGCCTTCACTAGTCATCGAGTCCATCATGGTTATGTAGTGCTTGATCTTCACCTGGCTTTCTTTTTCCATTACCTTTTGGCATTAATCTAGCACTAAATCCTGGAAGCATTGAGAAAACCTGCCGAAAAGCAACCAAATTAAATTACCATCCAAACCCTTGAACTATGAGCCCTGATGTAAATATACTTAAAAGAAACTAGTGACCAAGCAAGTCAATGTAAATGCAGAAAGAATTTAAACCTATTTTTTGAGGGAGACATGTCACCTTCAGCTTATTGGGATGTACAAGTGCATCCTGATCAAATACAAGGCAGCAATGTGCGCTGATCTTGCATCCAAGCTTAGTCAGACAAGCTTCTTATCATAATACCAAAGTACTGATAATTCTATTTCTCTTGCAAATAATGTTTATAGCTTAAACTAAGATGTCAACTATGGAGCAATAAGCCTGTTATCAAACTTGCCAGAAGATTTAATACCATTTACTAAGTTCTTTGAGTAACATACTTCAGAGAAATTAATAGTTAGCACAATATAAGCTTTTTTATCAACGTTTCTCCTAAAGTCTAAGGGGGTATAAACCAACCAAAATTGAACATTACATCATCAGCTTTCAAATAAATGAACATGCCATAAGTTGCACGCAATATGGCAAAATCAGTACAAGGCACAACCATTAAAACAAAAGACTTCAACTTTACTCGAAGGAAAATGCAGCAGAAACCGACAAAGATTCTAAGAAAGCAGAGAACATTAACCTGCCCAATTCGACCCATTTTTAGTATGGTCTAAAGTTGCTCATACATAAACCTTAAGGTAAAGTTCTGTTCTGAAAGCTTATGGAGAAACTCAGGCTGTTGATCCAGAGGAACAACTTCATGAATTTTGTCCATGAATCCAGACAAATCACGCATGCCTATTCAGAAAGATAAGCAATAAGATGAAGTTTCCAACAATCACCATCTTGTAACTCACAATTCAGTGGTCAGAAGGATACACAAGGAAAAGAAGAAATACACCCAAATGACGGCTCACAGAAAAGCATGATTTCCTATTTGAAGCCGAACAACCTCTTGGATGATTTTGTGCTTGCTATGACCGGCAGCTAGGTCATTGAGATAGATGAACTTCTTCATATTAATTTGCATCACGAACGAGCCTGAACTGAATGTTGGATTGAACCTCTCTACGTTTCAATATTTGAGTATACAATTATAGATGGACCATAAGGAACCATACACATTGACTAATAAAAACATTGCATGTTTTGTAGATAAATTAGACCACACTTTAGAGCTTATTGTATGTCTTATGCTTTATACATATATATGGATGGACCATAAGGAACCATACATTGACTAATAAAAACATTGCATGTTTTGTAGATAAACTAAACCACACTTTGGAGTTTATTTTATGTCTTATGCTTTATACGTGCATATAGATACAGAAAAACTCACACATACAAACTGCAGTTTACTTCACTCAAGCTAGTGCTTTTTCTGTAACTCGCGCCTGAGGCAATATAAGGATTCTAGCACCTCGAGTGCGTTGCACCCCTGACAACACAGGTTGCAGGCATAGTGCATTAACCTTTCCATGAACCCAGTTTATTCTAGATTCCAAAGATGCTAATGAATCTTTTAACAATCAATCTTGAAAAAGACCGCTCGAGACACATTGGTTGGAAGCGATTGGATTATAACTCGACTGTTGAAATATGTCACGAGTCTCCTAGATTCAGCAATATCTTTTCACCTCAGTCCCCATATCCAAACTCTTGAACATGTGGTATATATCCACATGATCTGCATAGTTTAGTCAATCCCCTCAAGGCTCCATATATTTCCTTTGTTTCAGGGTGCCTCTCATCTAAGGAATAAAACTCAACTACACAGTCATTAACCTCAATTGAGCTACATCCAGGTACTTTTTTATAACCAGTATCTCGCATTGCAACTTTTAATCTTGCCACGTCTTTCCACCTACCAAGATCCCCATATATGTTTGCAAGTGTGACAAAATTAGCAGGATTTTTTGGCTCAAGTTTATCAAGCTGTTCAAGAGCTAATTCAGCAACTTCAACATTTCTGTAAACACGAGATGCTCCAAGTAAGGCAGCCCAAATAACAGCATCAGCTTTCATAGGCATCTTCTTCACAAAATCCAGAGCCTGTAATAAAAGACCAGCTCGGGCTAGAAGGTCAACCATACAACCATATTGCTCAATTTGAGGTTCAATTGAGTAATCCTCTACCATAGACTGGAAATATGAAAGGCCATCTTCAACTAAACCCATATGCGTACATGCACACAGAACACCTATGAAGGTAATTCCATCTGGAATGACTCCACTATTCTTCATTTGACAAAAGAGATCTAAAGCATCAGCTCCACGCCCATGCATTGCTAAGCCCCCAATTATTGTGTTCCAACTTATCAAATCCTTCTTGCTCATGCTTTTGAACACATCAACCGCATCCTTTATCATCCCACATTTTGCATACAAATCAATTAACGCATTCCCAACATAAACATTTCCTTTATATCCATTGTTCTCTGCATAAACATGAACCCACTTACCCAAATCCAAAGCTCCTAATCTAGCACATGCAGTTAACACAGTTACAAGTGTAACATCATTGGGAAGAACATTACCATCAATTAGCATCATCTTGAAAGCATCCAAAACCTCCAAGAAAAACCCATTCCTTGCATACCCTCCTATCAATCCATTCCACGAGAAAGCATTCTTCTCAGGAATCTCTTCAAACAACCTCTCACAAGCCTCAACATCCCCATTAATTGCATAGCCCTGCAAAATTGTATTCCACGACATTACATCCTTTTTAGGCATCTGATCAAAAAGCTTCCTTGCTTCCACCATATCCCCCACCCCAATATAACCCGAAACCATAGTATTCCACAACACAATATCACGCTGCGGCGCCAAATCAAAAAGACACCTTGCCTTAACTAAATCATGACAAAAGATAAACCCATTAATCATTGAAGTCCAAGCAACAACATTCCTGTCAACCATTTCATTAAATACTCTATAAGCTGCTCCTATCAGTCTACAACCTGAATACATCTCCATTAACGAAGTTTCCACGAAAGGGTTTCCTTTAAAACCACTCTTTATCACAACACAGTGCACCTCCGCGCCTTCTGTTAAAGCATTACACTTCAAACAAGATTTAAGAACAATAGGAAAAGTATAGCAATTGGGTGCAGAAAAAGACATGTTTTTCATTTGACTAAACGACAGTATAACTTTCTTATAAAACCCATTTTCTGCATACCCTTTAATCATTGAATTCCATAGAGCTGTGTTTGGGTCAGGATTTCTATCAAACAATTTCTGTGCAATGCCCATTTGCTTCAGTTGGACACATGCCGTCGTAAATCTTGGAGTAATGTATTGGTTTTGGTCAAAGCCACGAGTGAATATTTGCGTTTGGATTTGGAGGAGATGTTTTAAGGTCTTACATGATTGTATGAGAGAAATAAACGTCTCTTCAAGAATCCAATGAGGAGGCTTTTGGGCAATTTTAGCCATTATGAAAGAAAGGTGTGGCTAATTTCAGCAGACTAAGGAGATGAAGGCGAGCAGCGCCGGAGCTTCTAGGAGACAGAAGCCCATGGCATCGACGGGATATCCTCCAAGAACGCTCTCCTGCTGCCGCACACTGCCGCACACTCCCTCTCTCTCTCATTTAGGGGGAAAACTTTGGGTTTGGATGTGACTATACTGTTTGGTTGTGGATTCTTTTTCAAAGGATTTGCCTTTGAGCTTAGGGTTTTCAGATTTGTGGGATCTTTTTCCATCTTATATAGCGACCGTTTTGTTCTTTGTTATTTTATTCTTTGATTATGATTATTGAAAAATGGGAGCCGGCGGCTGCTTGGGAGGATTATGGAACTGCGGGTGTGGGGTGGGTCAAATGGAAAGAAAAAATGAGAGTACCGCAAAATTTGAATTCCTTAATTCAGGGATAGGGGACGTGAATGTGGGAGTACAGGTGGCATTATTGCATTTTATTGATTTGATTTACTGATTAATCAAGTAGTTACAACTTATATGTTATGTGCATGTTTATCTATGAAAATAATTTTTAACAATAAAACTTCACAAAAAATTTAACAAAAATATTAATTTATTTTTTAATTTAACGTATAAAATTAATTTATTTTTTTTGAGTAAGAGACAAATATGATTGCCAGAAAAAAATTATTTTATGGACTTTTTCCTACACATTATTCATGGTCTCGTCCAATTAAAAGAAAGATAAATAATCTTTTTCTCAAAGTTTTTCAAAAAAGCAATTAAGCTTCTTTTTTTTTTTTCACTCAATTGTCAAAAATATATTAAAAAGACCCTTTAACCGTTAATTTTAACAATTGATCGTTAAAATTAACTGTCCCTAATTTTTTTAATTAAAGTCAATACGTGTCACACCCACAGCGTGACATGTGGTAAAAAATTATAAAAAATTAATTAAATTTTAATTAAAAAATAAATTTTGAAAAAAATATAAAAATAGTAGAAAATAAAAAATAAAAAATATATTATAAATTTTATAAAAATCATATAAAAAATTATAAAATACATCAAAAAGGCCCTTTAACCATTTACTTTAAATGTTGATCGTTAAAGTTAACGACCCTCAATTTTTTTCAGTTAAAGCCATAATGTATTGCAACACAGCGTAATATGTGGTGAAAAATGATAAAAAATAAAAATTATAAAAAAATTATCGTACCAAAAGAATCATTTAATAATTTTTATATTTCTTTACATTTTTATAATTTTATTACGACTTTATAAATTTTTTCTACATTTCTATATATTTTCTAATTTTTAATATTTTTATATTTTTATTCAAATTTAATAATTTTTATAACTTTTATCATTTTTTACTTTTTATCATTTTTTTGCCACATGTCATGCCATGGTTGAGACACGTGGTGGCTTTAACTTAAAAAAAATTAAGGATCGTTAACTTTAACGATCAAAGAAATTTTTTGATGTATTTTGGCAATTTAATGCAAAAAATTAAGGCCTTAATTGTTTTTTTTTTAAGTTTAAACGTCATGTTGATGCATTTTAACAGTTCAAATACCCAATTGAGTAAAAAAAAAAGTAGGAGCTTAATTTCTTTTTCAAAAAAGTTTGAGAGTCTTTTTTATGGATTTTACAAATGCATACACTCAATTGAGTGCAAAAAAAAGGGTAATAACTTAATTGTTTTTTAAAAAATTTTAATTAAGTTTTTTTTTAAGTATAAGATGTTTATGGCATTTTTACTATGGGAGTGCCATGGGTTGATTAATTGCCGGGCTTATTTGTGAGGGAATCAACGCATTGGAGATGTCAGCCTCTTAGACCCAAACATTGAAAATTATTTGGACCCAAACTTTGAACAATGGTGGTCGATTCTCCTGGTTTGCACTGTTGTGCGGAAGCGTGTAAAAGAGTAAAATTATTGTACTGAAAAATCACACCGAGTTCAATTCCCAGGGAAGAGAGGTGGATCACGAGGATCACTTAAGTACCAAATCTTTCCTAGCCAGAATATCCCTCTATCGTAATTTAATAGCACAATAAATAACTACAATCACACTCACAAGATATGAAAAATAAATAATAAAGAACACCAGAATTTTAACGAGGTTCGGCAAATTTCGCCTACGTCCTCGGGCACTAAAAATATATTTCACTCCAAAAATACAAGTGAAAATTTACAAATAGGGAGAGAGAACAATGCCTTAAGTAGAGAATGGCAAATTGTGGGATGATGAAAATGAGAAATGGTTAGGCCTATTTATAGTTGAGGTTCAAGGATCAATCTTGCAAAGTACCTATTCAAATAGGGACCAAAATTGCAATTATCCCTTTCCAAAAAAACTTTCGGTGCCTAACAAAACTATTTGCTTCAACTTGCTATAGCCACCATCTTTGAAAAGTCAAAGATGGGCTATAGCCAATGGTTTCCCACATAGGGGACCCAACAAATCTCCCCCTCCAACTATGTGGGGAATGCCTCCATCCCTGAGATCAAACAACATGCTTCAAACTTTCCTCTTGGTAAAGCCTTTGTCAACATATCAGCACCATTATCATCAGTATGTATCTTCTCAAGCTCTAGCAGCTTAGCTTCAAGAACATCTCGTATCCAATGGTACCGAACATCAATATGCTTAGATCTAGCATGAAAAGTTGGGTTCTTACCAAGATGAATAGCACTTTGGCTATCACAATACAAGACATACTTCTCCTGAGTAAAACCAAGCTCATGCATAAACTTCTTCATCCAAAGCATCTCCTTACATGCTTCGGTTGCTGCAATGAACTCTGATTCAGTGGTGGACAATGCAACACGTTTTTGCAATCTCGATTGCCATGCCACAGCTCCCCCTGCATAAGTGATCAAGTAACCTGAAGTAGATCTCCTCGAGTCAATATCTCCGGCCATGTCTGAATCTGTATAGCCAACAAGAACAGGTTTCTTATTGCCGAAACAAAGTTTCATGTTGGAAGTGCCACGAAGATATCTCATAATCCACTTCACTGCATTCCAATGCTCTCTGCCTGGGTTAGAAAGAAAACGACTGACTGTACCAACGGCATAAGCCAAGTCTGGCCTCGTACAAACCATTGCATACATCAGACTCCCCACGACTGAAGAGTAAGGAATTTTCTGCATCTCTTCCTTCTCCTTTTCTGTGGAAGGACTATGCTTAATACTCAATCTGAAGTGCGTAGCAAAGGGAGTGCTCACCGCTTTAGCTTTGTCCATGCTGAACCTTTGAAGTACTTTCTCGATGTACCTCTCTTGTGATAACCATAATTTCTTGGCCTTTCTATCACGTGTCAACTTTATGCCAAGAATTTGCTTTGCTGGCCCTAAATCCTTCATTGCAAAGGATTTACTCAACTCTTGCTTCAACTTCTCAATTCTAGAAGCATCCTGACCAACAATAAGCATGTCATCAACATAGAGCAGAAGAATTATAAAATCATCACCAGAGAATCTCTTAACAAACACACAATGATCAGAAGTAGTCTTCTTGTAGCCTTGCTCCCCCATAACAGACTCAAACTTCTTATACCATTGCCTTGGAGCTTGCTTCAAACCGTACAAGCTCTTCTTCAATCTACACACGTAATCTTCTTTCCCTTGTGCAATAAACCCCTCTGGCTGCTCCATGTAAAGCTCTTCTTCCAAGTCACCATGAAGAAAAGCAGTTTTCACGTCCATTTGTTCAACCTCTAAGTCATAACAGGCTGCCAAACTCAGTATAGTTCTAATAGAGGACATCTTTACAACCGGAGAAAATATTTCTTCAAAATCAATCCCCTTTTTCTGAGTATAACCCTTGACGACCAATCTAGCCTTGTATCGTGGAGATGAAGACTTTTCTTCTTGCTTCAACCTGTAAACCCACCGATTCTTCAAGGCTCTTTTGCCCTTGGGCAGTTTCACCAACTCAAAGGTATGGTTTTCATGCAAGGATTGAAGTTCATCTTTCATCGCTTCAATCCACTGATTTTTGCATTCACTCTCCATAGCCTCTTCATAACATTCAGGTTCTCCTCCGTCAGTTAAAAGAACATATTCATCAGAAGAATACCTGACAGAAGATCTTCGATCTCTAGAAGACCTTCGAAGTGGAACTGCTGGTGGAGCTATAGGTGCTTGTTGTTGATCGTTCACAACATCATCAATGGGAGCATCAAAGTCACCTATATTCTGATGGTCATCAGTAACATCACCATGCATATTATCCTGTATAGGAGCTGGTGAAGAGTTTAGGGGAACCGGATTCACATCGATCAAATCATTATTGTCTTGTGAATTCACTTTCTCCGTCTTATCAATGTCATCGATGGTCTGATCCTCAATGAAGACAACATCTCTGCTTCTCACGAGTTTCTTCTGAACTGGATCATAGAGTCTGTAACCAAACTCACCATCTAGACCATAACCAATAAAAATGCATTGTCGAGTCTTGGCATCCAACTTGGATCTTTCATCCTTTGGAACATGAACAAATACTTTACAACCGAACACACGTAGGTGATCATATGACACGTCTTTGCCAAACCAAACTCTATCTGGCACATCACCTCGCAAAGGAACACTAGGAGACAGATTTATCACATGTGTTACAGTATTCAAAGCTTCAGCCCAAAATGATCTTGGCAGCTTTGCATCTGACAACAAACATCTGACTCTCTCAATCAGTGTTCGGTTCATTCTTTCAGCTAACCCATTTAACTGTGGAGTCTTTGGTGGTGTTCTCTGATGTCTGATTCCCTGTCGCAGACAATACTCATGAAACGGACCTGTGTACTCGCCTCCATTATCAGTACGAATGCACTTCAACTTCTTCCCCGTTTCTCTTTCAACTGATGCATGAAACTGTTTAAACACCTCAAAGACTTGATCTTTAGACTTCAAAGTGTAAACCCATAGCTTTCTCGAATAGTCATCAATGAAAGTCACAAAATAAAGTGCACCGCCAAGTGACCTTACTTTTATCGGACCACAAACATCTGAATGGACCAACTCTAGTAACTCTGATTTTCTATGAGGAGGATGGCTCCTGAATGAAACTCTTCTCTGCTTTCCTGCTAGACAATGAGCACAATCCTTCATTGAAGCATTCTTCAAACCTGAAAGTTGATTCTTCCTTGCTAAATAGTTAAGCCCCTTTTCACTCATGTGACTGAGTCTTTTATGTCACAACTCAGTTGAGCTGTCATTCACTGTCACATTCACCGTCTCTCGAGAAGCTGAAGCTTGCATCAAATATAAATTTGAGCTCTTCTTTCCTTGAGCCACAACCAAGGAGCCTTTAGTCAGCTTCCACTGCCCTTCACTGAAGGTGTTACAGAATCCCTCATCATCAAGCTTTCCTGCAGAGATCAAATTTAAACGGATATCCGGTGCGTGTCTGACATCCTTGAGAGTTAACTTTGTTCCATTGTTACTCACCAAGTGAACATCTCCCATACCAACAACCGGAACCAAACCGTCATTACCTATCTTCAATACCCCAAAATCACCAGGAGTATAAGATGTGAAAAAATCCTTCCTCGACGTGACATGAAGTGATGCACCAGTATCAATCACCCAACTAGCCTCGTCACATGCTAAGTTGACCAAATTCTCATCACGAATGACCAACAGATCTTCACGAGTAGCAGTAGCAACACGCTCGGATTTTTCATCATCGTTCCGATCGTGTTTATCACCACCTTTGTTCTCTTTCTTCCACTTGAAGCAATATTTTTTGATATGGCCTTTCTTGCCACAATAATTGCACTCAAGATTCTTGTATCTCGGTCTTGACTTGCTTCGGCTTTTATCTCTACCCTTTCCATCTTTGTCTCTGTTCCTCCCCCTGTTCTCGGTAACCAGCACCTCGGACTGTGATGTAGAACCCTGAGATCGTCTTCTGACCTCTTCATTCAATACACCACTCTTGGCCAAATCCAAGGTAATAATACCTTGTGGGGCAGAATTAATGAGCAAAACCCGGAAAGTCTCCCAAGAGTCTGGTAGAGTAGCAAGCAACCAAAGCCCTAAGATCTCGTCATCAAATTGGACACCCATACCAAGCAACTGATTCATCACGCTCTGAAATTCGCTCACATGGTCAGTTGTAGACGTTCCTTCTTTGTATTTCAACGCCATCATTTTCTTCAGCAAAAACAACTTGTTATTGCCCGATCTCAAATTTCGCCTACGTCCTCGGGCACTAAAAATATATTTCACTCCAAAAATACAAGTGAAAATTTACAAATAGGGAGAGAGAACAATGCCTTAAGTAGAGAATGGCAAATTGTGGGATGATGAAAATGAGAAATGGTTAGGCCTATTTATAGTTGAGGTTCAAGGATCAATCTTGCAAAGTACCTATTCAAATAGGGACCAAAATTGCAATTATCCCTTTCCAAAAAAACTTTCGGTGCCTAACAAAACTATTTGCTTCAACTTGCTATAGCCACCATCTTTGAAAAGTCAAAGATGGGCTATAGCCAATGG
The DNA here is from genome assembly GCA_005393395.2 of Gossypium australe. Lineage (NCBI taxonomy): Eukaryota > Viridiplantae > Streptophyta > Magnoliopsida > Malvales > Malvaceae > Gossypium > Gossypium australe. The sequence continues at coordinate 16,425,934 of CM016626.1, forward strand.
TTTCCCACATAGGGGACCCAACAAATCTCCCCCTCCAACTATGTGGGGAATGCCTCCATCCCTGAGATCAAACAACATGCTTCAAACTTTCCTCTTGGTAAAGCCTTTGTCAACATATCAGCACCATTATCATCAGTATGTATCTTCTCAAGCTCTAGCAGCTTAGCTTCAAGAACATCTCGTATCCAATGGTACCGAACATCAATATGCTTAGATCTAGCATGAAAAGTTGGGTTCTTACCAAGATGAATAGCACTCTGGCTATCACAATACAAGACATACTTCTCCTGAGTAAAACCAAGCTCTGATACCAATTGTTGTGCGGAAGCGTGTAAAAGAGTAAAATTATTGTACTGAAAAATCACACCGAGTTCAATTCCCAGGGAAGAGAGGTGGATCACGAGGATCACTTAAGTACCAAATCTTTCCTAGCCAGAATATCCCTCTATCGTAATTTAATAGCACAATAAATAACTACAATCACACTCACAAGATATGAAAAATAAATAATAAAGAACACCAGAATTTTAACGAGGTTCGGCAAATTTCGCCTACGTCCTCGGGCACTAAAAATATATTTCACTCCAAAAATACAAGTGAAAATTTACAAATAGGGAGAGAGAACAATGCCTTAAGTAGAGAATGGCAAATTGTGGGATGATGAAAATGAGAAATGGTTAGGCCTATTTATAGTTGAGGTTCAAGGATCAATCTTGCAAAGTACCTATTCAAATAGGGACCAAAATTGCAATTATCCCTTTCCAAAAAACTTTCGGTGCCTAACAAAACTATTTGCTTCAACTTGCTATAGCCACCATCTTTGAAAAGTCAAAGATGGGCTATAGCCAATGGTTTCCCACATAGGGGACCCAACAAATCTCCCCCTCCAACTATGTGGGGAATGCCTCCATCCCTGAGATCAAACAACATGCTTCAAACTTTCCTCTTGGTAAAGCCTTTGTCAACATATCAGCACCATTATCATCAGTATGTATCTTCTCAAGCTCTAGCAGCTTAGCTTCAAGAACATCTCGTATCCAATGGTACCGAACATCAATATGCTTAGATCTAGCATGAAAAGTTGGGTTCTTACCAAGATGAATAGCACTCTGGCTATCACAATACAAGACATACTTCTCCTGAGTAAAACCAAGCTCTAATACCAATTGTTGTGCGGAAGCGTGTAAAAGAGTAAAATTATTGTACTGAAAAATCACACCGAGTTCAATTCCCAGGGAAGAGAGGTGGATCACGAGGATCACTTAAGTACCAAATCTTTCCTAGCCAGAATATCCCTCTATCGTAATTTAATAGCACAATAAATAACTACAATCACACTCACAAGATATGAAAAATAAATAATAAAGAACACCAGAATTTTAACGAGGTTCGGCAAATTTCGCCTACGTCCTCGGGCACTAAAAATATATTTCACTCCAAAAATACAAGTGAAAATCTACAAATAGGGAGAGAGAACAATGCCTTAAGTAGAGAATGGCAAATTGTGGGATGATGAAAATGAGAAATGGTTAGGCCTATTTATAGTTGAGGTTCAAGGATCAATCTTGCAAAGTACCTATTTAAATAGGGACCAAAATTGCAATTATCCCTTTCCAAAAAAACTTTCGGTGCCTAACAAAACTATTTGCTTCAACTTGCTATAGCCACCATCTTTGAAAAGTCAAAGATGGGCTATAGCCAATGGTTTCCCACATAGGGGACCCAACATGCACTTCAGAAAAATGTTCTTGTATGTTTGAAAAATGAATTTGTAGGACTTCCTTAAAATAGAATGCTTCTAATTTGGGTTTTAGCTAATCTAAGTATTTGGAAAATATATTCTCGAGCATTGCTTTGAATACGAGTGATAGAAGGGACAATGATGAGCTGAATTAGAGAGCCACCGCTAGTAATCAGGTATCTTAATAACTTTGATCATATGGTTGCTAATATTCAGCGTTTTCTTTCAGACAGTTTTTATTATTTCTAATAAGCATGTATTGCTAGCTGATAATTAATCAGCCCATTGTTTAGCTAGTTTACTTTGTTAGATGTAAATAATGTGTCTACTGGAGAAGGCAGTGAGTTGGGATGAGGTGGTTTTTTCCCGCGCAATCTCGACTATATTTTAGTATAATTTTATTTCGATTTAATTTGAAATTAAATATCAATTCATCTACTTTAAACTTGTTTGAAAAAAATCAAAACCATACTCAATTTTAGTTCCATCCAACTCAATATGCTGCCATTTGTATTTTATTTACTTTATCTAAATATAATATTATTTATTATTTTAATGATACTATTAATTGCTTTGTAAGTATAATTATGCTAGAGAAAATATTGATATAAATTTTATTATTATATATTTTAAATTAATATTATATTAAAAGGTATTTTAGTAATTATTGAGTATAAAATAACCATAGGAGTTTAATTGATTTAAAAAAAAAATTTTTTTAGTATACTTTATTGGATGGATATTACACCCTAAATCTATTTACAAATTTTCCTTTTATTAAAATATAAAACATTTGAGTTTACTTTGAAAACTATAATTTTTATTTAACTCTTAAAAGTCTATTATCTATAATAATATTTAATATTATAAATAACCATTCACTTTTAATTTTAATATTATAAATTTAAAATTGTTTAATTTCCACCGTTATTATTAAAAAAAAAAAACTAAAAAGGCATGGACTCGAATACACATATACACAGTTTTTTTTTTTTAATTTAAGAGTGAAAAGAAATTATGGTAAAAGTATGCGAAATAAGTGTAGTTTAAAGAGAACTAATGCAATGAAAAAAAAAACAATACGAAGCACAAAAGCGTTAATAGAAAATATTTATGATAAAATTGAATAAACAACGAACCAGGTACTGAAATGCCACAAAAATATAAATAGATAGATTAAAAACTTACATGAAAAATAAAAGTAAAAGATCCTCAAAAAGAAGTACAGATGAACATCTTTCATGGCAAAGAGGATTACAAATTACAACCAAAGGTTAACCCCGCCCCCAAAAAAACACTAATCACTTTTTGAAGTGGGATTGAGTGGGGAACCAAAGCTTGCTCCCAGTATCAGATCGTCGTGTCTGCATGTTTCAACTCCATTAACTGCAAAACCAAAAAATATATATTGATGAGCTCTCACTGGGGAGAGACACACTCTGTACATCATTCTAAAACCACTACATATGATCAGTTATGAACTGAGTGTTGGATACGAGTATAAAATTATACTGATATCCGATTATGAGACAGTTTAAATTGAAGTAAAAAAGTTAAGAGCAACATTTCCGAGTCCCCCACTTTGAGTGAACATCCATTTACATCCCGAACTAGAAACATCTCGTTGAGACATTTTAACAAACGAATCAAGTCTTTTTAAGTGAAAAGAAACCAACAAAGTGTGACAGAATGGTACTTAAAAAAAGCCATAAGCATACGAGTGTTTGACATAGACAAAGGAAAAAAAAAAAAAAAAAGCATGGTCAAGTTGCTTGGGCTTGCTAGGAGTTGACTTCATGATGAGACAGCAATATCTTGAGAATGTACAATGCATTATTTCTTGTAGAAAAGACAGTAAAGCATTAATATATAAAAGCTCAATTATTGGGATTGTGAATCAATAATTCAAACAATGTTTATGCACCCGAGCCTCGAATACGAATATAGTTAATTTTTTAAAATTTTTATTACGTGTTGGACTCAAACTAGTGGAACTTATTGCAGGTGTACAATTAACTTGATACCAGAAGGTGCAGAACAATTAATCTGCTGCCGTGGCTCCACAAGTATATACAATGGCTTTCCATTTAGTCCATGTTGTCCCTGCAAAACATACACATACTAAGTTTTAAGTTTTAACCAACATATCTGAATGTATATCGAACACGTGCTGGATATGAGTAGTTTAGGAAGAATGAAGAGTTCAGGCAACATGTGACAGGTATCATATACATTACCTTAACCTCACGCAGGCCAACAACGCATGCACATTCAACCACATGAGCGCCGGCTCGTTCTAGTAAAACATCAGTCAGAAAGCAGAAATTTCAGCCATGGAAGTTTCAAGTAGATGGTATGGATGAACTACAGATATTACCTAGTAGGCGTATTGCAGCAGAAAGGGTACCCCCTGTAGCCACCAAATCGTCGATAACTAAGGCACGTTCCCCAAGTTGAACAGCTCCGACGTGCATCTCTAGACAATCCTTGCCGTATTCAAGTACGTATGATTCGGAGATCACCTCTCCTAGTGTCAAATATTTTTAGAAGAGCTTAAATTGATTGGTATTTACTCGGTCAACAATCTATGGCTTGGCTGACAATATGGGATGACATTCTTTAATCAAATGGTTACATAGCGCCATTGCACCCATTGACTATAGAGAAGAGTTGCAGTTTGGAAATTTATGCAGGCATTACGTATGTTTCTAAGACCAAATTTACTAAGCATTTCCCATTTCCCCTTGCCAAGGTTTTAAAGTTCTCTTTAGCAATTTTAGAATCTCAAGATGTTTTCCATCCCATGCACATGTGGAATATGCATCAAACACGAATATCAAACAAAATTATTTCAAGAAAATTGAAAAATTGGATCAACATAACTATTCTCTCTTTTCTACCGGACAAGCATATCATAATTCTCCTTCATTTCATCCAAAATTCAGAGCTTTTCAATTTGAAGTCAAAATCCAAAGAACCAGTAATCAATCAAAGTGAAAAGCTAGAAACCATATTCATTGCTAGTGTGTATATATTAGGATTTATATTTAATGAATTAACGGTGTATAGAAACTGTTGATGACATATCTTATAAAATTTTTAAAATTAAACTTCATTTTACATAATGTATTATTTGATTTACTGATAGTATAAAAAATAAAGCATTATCGGTACATCGGGGCAATAGTCCTATACCTGGCAACTTTCTAGGTTTACGTAAGGGAACAAACTTGGCACCAATAGCCAGTGCAATGGAGGGGCCAAACATAAATCCTCTTGCTTCAACACCTACAAAGTCAATTCACCATGTGAACAAAGTTGTAAGCAATCATAGTACTACCTTCAATACTTTGTATACTTCAACATCTTATAATATATCTTTAGATGAAAAAGGAAAAAGTTGAGTATTATCGCGTTAGACATGTTAAAACAAATTTGACATTCAACCAAGTCTAGTTGTAAACCAGAATTTACCATGGCTACCATGACATAAGCATCCACAGATTTCAGTCATAGGATTTGGATGAAAACACATTAGTCACACAATTCTAATATAAAAATGTAATAATTATAAACCAAGAAAAAAAAAAACAATAAGATTTCAGGATAAGGAAATCAACCCTACCCACTTATATATGCTATTAAATTAAATAGGAAAAGTAAAGGAAAAAAAATGCCATGATAATAACCTATTCAAAACTAACTGTGCATTTCAACTTTTGCATGATAATAATGAATAAAAAAGAACCCAACTTGACTTAAAATTTTCTCTGCAATTAATCCACCCCTATGAAGAGAGAAGAAAAAAAGCACTCAAATTTATACTATATATAAACAAAGAAAAAAGAAAGTCTGTTTGCATAATTAAGAAAATAATTAAAATATGGAATAAAATAGTTCATGTATAGAAAATTAATAGGAATGTAAGGATGTTTCAAAATTTTACATACTATAAATTATGCATGACACAAAATCACTGATAGATCTCATGAGAAGGGAAATTTAAAAACAAACGAAGAGAGAGAGAGAGAGAGCGGATACCAGCAACAACAGATATACCCATATCTCTGTAACGATCAACAAAGATGTCGACAGTATCTTTGAAAGCCTTGTGATCAAGTAACAGTGTTGTTATGTCTTGGAACATAATTCCTGAACATAAAATATATAACCAAGAAAAAGTACAACATTTTACTACCCCCAAAAAAACACCAGCTTTACAAAATTTTTGCTTAAAAAAACACAAAAGATTGAAAAAGCTGAGGAAGAGAAAGAAACAACAACCTGGTTTTGGGAAGTGAGGCACAACTCTAATGGCTTCAGAAATGGCCTTCAACCTTGGGTCACCTTGTAAACCATTCTGATCTCCTGCAAACATGTTTTTGTTCCTGTAATAAAAGCTTGCTTTTACTGTGTTAAATGGGCTAATTACTTTGGGAAAGAAAAAAAAAAAAAAACCAGTGTTGTTGTTGACTTCTGCTGGGCTTAAAACTTAAAAGAAAGCAAAAGAGAAAAATAGAAAGAAAAGGGTAAATAATAATGCGTATATCTTTGTTGGCAAAAGCACCACTGAAGAAGATCCAACTGCTCAGTGCTCATTATTTATAGCCTCCTTTTTTCCAATTTTATTTTACTTTTTTTTTTCATTTTCTTTTTAGAGGATAGTGCTGCTGTCACTCTCAAAATTGTTATATTTCCAGTCCGTTTGATTGTGAAATATTTATTGCTTTATAATTAATATTTAAAAAAATAGCATTTTTAAGATGCAAAATAACAATTTGATTTCACTTCAATTTGATGGATTTGAGTTTGGGTAACTTCATTATCATAAAGAGATCATTTAACCCTTCATATTAGACTTAACGATATTTGCTGTTACTATTTATCGAATTTTTTAAAATAAAACAATTTCATATTTCTGTATTTTAGTGTTATATATTCATATCGTTATAAATTATAATTAAATTTAAAATGTTATATATTTATGTGATTTGTATATTCATATTATTGTTTTTGTCATGTTTACGTATAATATTATTTCAGGTTATATTTAAGTATTTTTTATATGTTTTCATGTTATATTTAAAATTATCAAATCTTTTTCTATCGTAATACATAGGCAAAATAGTAGGTGCTGAATTTTATATAAGATGGATGAGTAAAATTAAAATAAATATATTTAGATTATATATAACAAATACATTGCGTGAAGTAAAAGGGCTGGGTAGATAAATTAATGGGAATGCAAAATAATTATTAAAAAAGGCGAAAATAAAATCCAATCAAGCTACATATATTCGTTAATTCATGAGGACAACCAACCATGTTTTTAGTCCTTTCAAAGAAAATAAAAAATCAAATTTCTCATATGATGATGACAACTAGGACGAGCATTCCATCATTTATCGATTGGTTTAATCATGAAAAATCTGATTTTAATCTTTTTTTCTTTTTCAAATAATGTAAATAAATTCATCCTATCTTAATAATTCAATATATTATAACCGAAATGACTTAATTCAATATTTTTATTTGATTTTTTAAAATTAAGTTTTTAACAATGATTTTCAACCAAACAAACTTAGCATTTAATCATCCAAATTAAATTAATATTTTTTTCTTAATTATCAGCAATATATTGCAAAAAGAATACTTACTAAAAATAATAAAATTCGGAATCAACATGTCATTTGTTGTTATTTACCACTAAAATGATAAAATTAAGCATAAAAATATTATTAAAAATTGGAATCTTTTGGCAATGGCAATACTTTTATTTGTTTATAACTGTAAACTTCGATTTTAATCAATTCATAAAAACTCGAGTTTCCCCTTTAATTTATTTATTTATGTAAAAGAGTGTTATTTATTAGAATAGAAATAAATGTAATCACATTAAACTACAAATAAATTAAACTACTCTGAATAAGATTAATTAGTATATTGCTCCTGATAAAAGAATTGAACTGATTAAATTATAAATCGTTCTGAATCGGTTGGATTGTGATAAAAACCATTAAACCAACAATTAAATTGATTAAATCAAATTTTAAAAATTTTAAAAATTTCAATATTTTCTTTAATTAAAACAAATTGATGATCTAATTAAAAACAAATTATATTAACAATTTAATTACAGATTCAATTTCAAAAACTATACTTCAATAGACAAATACGGATACAAAACAATCTAACACCTAAGATGACGAGAACAACACAACATATAGTAGTACCTTAAAATTTTAAATATTTTTTTGTTGTAGGAGGTCCCGCAATAAATACCTGAATTTGATGACGTGGCATTAGAGATTTATTCATTACTGGGGTCCCTTTTAAATTGAACAGTATAGATCCAATAAGGCAATTCGACCGTTGAACTGATATTTTGAAACCATGGTTCCATTATTATAAATAAATGCACTAAAACTACTACTCTTAAATTGAATGGTACATATAAATGAACAAAAAATTTTAAATCGAACGGTACATATAAAGACTAAAGTAATAAAAATATTATTCATTAATTGATAATAAGTCGTATTTTTTTAAAGCTATAGTTCAAGAATAATTAGATGTAACAACGATTATTAATTTATAATCATTCATTTTTAAAAATAATAATATTATTAAATATTTAAATTAGTTTAAATTCATTACAAATGGTTTTTAATTAATTTTTTTATTTGGTTTTATTGATTTTTTGTTCAATTGTTTTTTTAGTTTTATAGTATTGGTTGGATCATCATTATTTGATTTAATCGGTTTTTTTTTTATTGAACTAATTCGATTTACAATATATTTTATCATCAATTTATTTATGAAATATGGGTGGATGAGAAAATTGTTAAATATTAAGAAAAATCTAATTGAACGTTATTTTATTTATGTTTCAACTCTATTGGAAAAATTTTTAAATTGTTTTAAGTACAGTTTTTTCAAATAGAATTTTTGACTTATAAATAATAATTTAATCTAATTAATTCTATTTTATTGAATGTTTTATGCTGTCTCTCTCTATGTTTTTTAATGTTTTATAATGATTTTTCTCACATCTATAGATGTGTAAACAATTGAAGTCGAAGTAGGTTTAATATTATCTCTTAGGTGTGAGATGATCTAATGTTATTATGCCTTCTCCTACAAATTTCTAAAAAAATTAGCCCCTAGATTTACACATGTAATCATTCTTCAATTAAATTTTAATTTAATTGTGAAATTATAAAAATTTTAATATATATATATATATATATATATATATATAAAGAGTTCAAACATAAGACATCATGATTTTTAGTGTTTTAACAACATTATTTCAGCTAAAGTTTAATTTAATTTTTATATTACTTTTTTATAATTTTTTTCATTCGTATTGTGAATATGTCATTTATGAGTAATAATAATCAACTTTGAAATATATAGTTTTCACATTATTTCTTTCACAATTTGAAAAAAAAAAGTTAACTGTAAGAAAAATAGAGTAAACTACATTGTTAGTCACTTAAATAATGGGCAGGTTTTTGTTTTGATCACTTAACTAAAAAAATTTACAATTTGGTCACTAAATTATTTAAAAGTTTTAATTTAAGTTCGCATTGCTTGCACCAATGAAAAGCTCTCTTTCTCATTCTCTTCTATATTTTTTTCCATGAAGCAATTTTAGACATCACGAATTTGCGAACCAAAATTCAAATAGTTTTTTTTTAATCCTCAATACTAACTGTCAGATCGACTTAGATCTAAGGTATGTTATTCTACTCATTAATGGATACTGATCCATTGTACCAATCGTCGAATCGTTGCTTGAAGCTTGCTGACGAAACTTTAAAAAAAAAACTTAATAGCCCAGTAATTTAAACAAAAATTTCCTAATAATTTAGCGACTTAAATGAAAACTTTTAAATAATTTAATGATCAAATTATAATTTTTTTAACTAAGTGATCAAATGAAAATTTATCCATAATTTAATGACTAATAGTATAGTTTACTCTAAAAAATATTTTGATGCAATTCTTTTTCATTTTTCTCAAGATCTCCCCAATGACAAATCAACATGATCGCATGCTTGATTATGATTTTTTTGGGGTTAGGGTATCCAATTTTTCCTTTTACAAAAATTTGATTATTTCATCTTTCAATAATATTTTTTTCTAATATAAAGTCTATAGAATGAGAAAAATGGTGCCATAAAAATTTTTTTTTACATATTTTCACAAGTGATCCTATAATATCATGTAAAGGATAAAACGATCAAAAGGCTTTTCATTTTCATTGGTAATAGCCTAAATTGCTTTTTAAATAATAAAATGGATAATTTTAAATATGATTTTAAATTATAAGTAAATGAGGTATTAGTAATGTTGGTAAAAGTTAAAGTTTTATGTTATTAAGTACTTAAGTTTGAGTCTTATTACGAATAAATGTCAAGTGTAAGTCTTTAATTCCATCATGTGTGAACTTTAATTCGATGAGTCTATTTTAATTTAAATTGTTCGAATTTTTAATTCGTTGTCATTGTGTTTTGTATTAATTTATTTCTAATTTCTAAATGTTTAGACATGTTTTTGCGACTACATTATTAAAAAAATTATTGATAGCAATATGCCCCAATAGATGTGGATATATGGATACACCAAGTGGAGCACTTATAAATAATACAAATAAAGAAAAAAAATATGAATACAAAAAATAATTAATATTAATGTTATTCAAACTTAACTTAAATTTGGGGGTCTTGTCTAACAAGAAATCGTATCATATCATATAATTATAATAGAAAATTTAAGCTCAACTCTCACACGTACTAGGAATTCTATCATAAGTGTGTGCGTATGAAAATCATATATTTAGAATATAGATGTGTGTTTAAAAATAACATATAATAAATAACATTATTTAGATATACTAATGATGAAGGTAGTAAATTGTACATATTAAAATAAAAAAATTAAAATTAAAAATTGATTAAATGGTAATTTAAGATTTTATTACTCTAATCGGTATGGGTTCAAATTCTATGATATGTGTATTTTTGTTGATTTTGATTAAAATAAAAAAGACTAAAGTATTCTCAAATAATATAACTCATTTTAATTACAAAAAAGCATCTTTATAATTTTCGTAATTGAATTGAGACCCAATTGATAGATAATACCGACTTAATAAAATACTTAAATAATAATATAGATGTTGCAACCTCTCTCACCTAATCATCTCTTTCTCTATTGTATCACTTAATGAACTAAAAAAAACATTAACCCTTTCCTACTAAAAAGTACAAAAGTAATCACTAAAAAATATAAAATAAAGCATATAAAAAAATTCCCTTAAAAATAAACTAAATTGTGCACACACTTAAGCTTTCTATGGAAAGCCATAGCAAGTATCACAATCTTTATCATCTAAGTGGGATCATTTTTCACATAGCAAGTAACACACTTACACTATATGCAGTACAGTCGGCTTAAAAGTCGTGGCATGAAATATGTCAACATCAATTTTCATATAATATGATGCACCTTAGCTTGTGCACTAACATACTATATTTATATTAGTAAACTATATATATATATCAGCACCTTTTTTTTCAGCAAAGAGGAAGACATGATATCTTAAAAAGCCGAATAATTGGGAAGATAGGGAGGGACACATAAACTAACAAGAGCACTGTTCATGTGCACGCGTGTGTACTGTCAACCATGATCCTCACCAACGTCATCTGATTTTATTTTGGTTTTCGGTGTGCGCTAGGCCCCCCCCCCTCTAAACATCTTAACATCTCTCTACTCCAGGTTTTATCAAAAAATAAAAAATCAAAACGATGGAATATATTACATATTCTTCACTTATTTATTTTTATTATAAATATCTTATTTTTAATCATTTATTAATTTTTATAATAATTTATTTTCGTTCACAGAGCGAGCGTGAATTAAATATAATTTTAGAAAATAATAATTAAAATTAATTTTTGATGAATCCATTGAAAAATTATATTAATAAGAGGCATTTATTTGGGGTACCTCAGTCAGAAAAGGTAAATAAATATAATCAACAACCCATCTTCTAAAGGAGGTTACTTTTTAGATCTAATCTGATCTTTCAAAAGAACTTTTTTTATGGAGGGGGGGGAACAATGATTGGATGGAATCTAATAACTCTAATCTTACGCTTACAATTTCAATTGTTATATAAAAAAAAAATTCATAACTTCGATAGGATATGAGAGCAATTTGAACAGTAAAAGGTTCCACCCTTAATTTATTTTTATTTGCTTGTTTATATTATTATTTAAAAGTTTCAACGAGTTAATGTCACTTAATAATTAAATTATTTAAGTTTTTTAATATTTAGTATATTTATGTAAAATCAAGAAATATATATATTATATATAAAATAGGATTTGATTCTAACTCATCTTAATTTTTAATATCTCAGTTTTACATTTTCAACAAAAGTCATAAATTTTCATACAATTTTTTATAAATTTTTTATATATATTTTTTCTCTTATATTGTGGGTATGTCATAATTTAGTCTTTTCTAATGTTAATAATATTTTTTGATCATACTAATAAATGTTGAGTGTAGTGATAAGATACACTACACTTCTCGTGAGAAAACTCATATTTTAACCTTGAAGTCAACATTCCTAAGAAAGGCAATTATGAACCCAAAAAAATATTCTCTGTGAACCATAACATAAATATGAAAGACACATTCATTCTAAAGAGCTATGGAATGTAAAATAGATATAAAAGTTACATTCCTTCGGAAGAAAATTGATGAATCATATTATATAAATGTTGACATGTTTTTGTATTTATATAATTTTTTATTTATTTTCATTTGAATTATTTTTTATATGATTTTATTCTATGTATTTTCTAATCGAAAAAACTATATGTATTTAATATTATCAAGTCTTCTTATTGTCATTTATTTTGTAAGTAGTATAAGATTCGAGTTGTAATTTTGTATTCGTTGCTATGTTCTTCCATATAATATTCATTGTTATGTAGAATTATAATAAATTGGTTAATTTACTTTTATATGTTGAAAAATAGATCCGGTATTAGATTCAATCTATTATTTCTATTATTTTATTTTGGTTTTACTTCTAATATGAGTTTTAAGGTATAATTTCAGGTTCATGGATGTGATGGACTTATATTATCTCAAGGCTCAACAACAAGGTCAAAGATTAAAGTCAATATACGAGGATAAATCTTTTCGAGGAAACGAGGAATGACACATGCACGGAATGAGTGAAATGTATTAAAGTAAATTTAACCAAGTTGTCAATTTTCAAACTAAAAAGATTAGTCAACTTGCGACAAATATTTGAATGGAATCTAGGCATTTCTAGATTAAGGTGTTTTATAGTATTCGAATATCTATCTTTTAGCTTCGAAATGCACTTTGAATCACTAGATTTTGAGTTCGGGCTTTTAATTCAAGTTTAAGTAAATTGGGCTCGGGTTTTAGGATTAATTTTTATTATATATGAGTCAAATAATGTATTTATCAGCTATTATTTTTTTATTCCGAATTTTTTATAACTATTAAGTATTTTAAATTATTTAAGAGTTTTATGTCAACAAAAAATTTTAGTTTAAAACTACTTATTGCTTAAATTAAGTAGAAATTTAGTATACATAAGAGTTTTAATTTAAATTTATTTAACAACTTTAGTTTCTAACATCTTAATTATTTCATTTGAAGTTTTAAATCTTTTAAATTGCTTTCATTTTGATATATATTTTTCATTCACAATTAAAAAAACTTCCATCACGTCATATATATAGATACATCTAAATGATATTCCACATAACCTAGCTACAACATAACGATTAAGGACCAAAACAGAATTATTTCAAAAGGCTATGAACTCTAACAAAATTATTCAAAAGTTTGAGACTAAAGTGAAATATATATATGAAGAAAGTAGGAATGTAGTTTACCCAAAATTCCTTTAAAAGAAAAAAAAAACCCAAAAATTGATAGAATAAAAAAGTTGTATTAGTTGAAATGTCAATGCTTTTATCAATTTGTCCGAAAGACTTATAGAAGAGACTTTGTTCATATTTTTTGGTTGAGAACTTGTGGGGTGCATGCGGTTGGTAAGAATGTAATAATCACCAAATGATTCATTAATCCGTCTTACAAATATATAAATAGGTTGGTGTTGGTAAAAACTATTTTCACAGCAAATGTCATGTTAAATGGTATTTTTTTAGATAAATATTATTGTCAAGTCACAGTATTTAAAAGTAGGACATTTTGTTTCTCCACTGATTTCAATTCAATGTTATAGAGAGCATGAAGTTAATTTTGATTCAATTGATATTTTAAACCTTAGTTTAATTAAAATAATATATGCAATCACCCTAAGTGACACTCAATGAATTCAAAGTTTATACCGGTTTTTCAACCTTAAAAACAATTCTTTTTGGCGGATATTCTTTTAAGACAAAAATAAAAGGTGAAATGGGGTGACAAATGTTGATAAAATTAACAGTGTCTTTCACGACATCCTCATGCAAATTTGATGTTGTTGAATATAATTAAAGTTACAATTGGAGATTGTGTTCACAAGACAAAATGGGGGAGAGCGACACCAAATCTAAGCAGTACAGCACTGGGTAGATCTTGTTTACATTACATGCAATGCAAAATTGCTTGCATGTTGCAATACAAACCAAAACTGTTCTTGGATTCTCATACTTTTTTTATCAAACAATTCCATTATTGGGATGTTCAGGTCGGCTGGTACATTTATTCAAACCACTTACAATGGTGAGGACGGTACCATACCATTTTACAAAACAAAACAAAAGAAATTGCATTACTTAACTACAAGCATATAATATGATGTTTTAAATATACCAAAAAAATTCTTAAAAAAAAGTGAATATATTCATATCTGATAGTTATCTTAAACTGAAAGATATAAAAAAAAAATTGAAGAGATTTAAAGGGGAGAGGATCTCTCTAGTTTGGTTGTTATAGATTCTGTTCTTTTGTGTTAAAGTTGAAATAGAAGAGCATATATCAGTGTTGTTTTGTTTATCTTTTCCTGCTTAATTTTTGCTCTAAAATTTTACCAAATAAAATAAAGAAAAAAGTCACTAATTTTCTTGCCTCAGCTCTGTTTGCTAAAATGAAATAGGATGCATGTACTAAGAATATTAATAAATTTTTATTATCTTATGTTTTATATAGTGATTTAAAATAGAGAGGTAATGGAGTGGGTGGGGCTGTTAATAGATGGGCGGAGTCCAGCATGATTTAGTTCATCATCCCACTTTCAGTAACTCCATATCCACCAAATCAATATGTGGTTTATATTGCCTCTTGTTAAAGAGGAGAGCACTTTTGTATGTTCCCTGCTTACATGATTGGTTATTTCATATTCAACTGTAATGTATTCATTCAACGAGTTATTATTGATTTAATATTAATATATTTTTCAATTTGTTTAAATATATGTTGGACGTAAATATTTTAAGAAAAAATAGAAACATGGAGAGAAATACATATTACATTAGTATTTTCTTTTTTGACTTGGTGGATCTTAATCCATCATAATTATGTCCCCAGAAATGTTAAAAAGAGTGTTGAAATAAAAGATTTGTTTGCTTTAGAGAATAACCTTTCTATTTTTCATATATGTGGATGGTTTTCCAGAAGCAAAGGGATGGAAATCATGGTGTATCTTTAAGATTTTCTTTAGGACTTTTTTTGTGATTTTATGATTGGGGACTCCTTTGGTTAACAAGATCTTTGATTTGTGATGATTCACATTGATAAAAATAAAAGGGGGGGGGGGGATTTCAATGTTTAAAAAGGTCAAAAGTTGAGGGATGCAATGTGTTTGGCCCATGATTTAACCTTACTTTACTTGACTGCTGATTCTCACACCACCTTATTAACACGGTTCATAAAGGAACACGTTGACTTTACAGTTACTTTTCTCATTTCCATTTTCAAGTCGGCTTGCTTTCATGGCTGCTTCTTTGTTTGATTTGATTCCTTACCATTCCATACTTTTCTTTCTTTTCTTTTCATCCTCATTGATGATTGATTAGGATAGCATTAGTTATATCCTCAATTACTTCAAAATTTCAATGCTGATGGATTAAAACAGACTTCTAACTTGGTTTTATCTCAGATATATTGCTTAAAATCTTAAAACCCTTTCTGAAACTTGTTAGCAATACATCCCAACGCTTTCCTCAGGTAAGAAATATGTAATCCCAACTCCAATGTGTTGAATGTAAGTGCGACTCTGACATAAACATATTTAAATTTTATAGTTTTTTCAAGAATTTTGAACCATTTGTATACACCATATCTGAATACATGCTGGACATAAATACTTGAAGCAAAATGAATATTTGCTTTAATATAATCTTTTTTTTCAAGTGCGTGGGAAACACAAAACAGTTTTATATGGTCTGATCACTAATTCCTGAATCCGAGGACAAATTCAACTTCTTATTCAGCCAAAGTTTTACATGCATTAAAGTTGTCGTGGAATTCCTTGGCCACTTTTCATATCTCCTACCATCTTGCTGAACTTCTCCCACAAACTGATCCTGTCTTCTGAGTGGATCATTGGCTGCTTTGAAGTTTCAACTACATCCCAAGACTCGATAGGCAGACCAGCCGGTTCGTTGACATCTATAATTCTTTCTCCACTGCAATCTTGTTCTAACAAATGGCACAAATTGTCCCATAAACCCTTTCTGTCTTCTAAGGGGATCTTTGGTTGATTTGAAGTCTCAACTACATCCTGAGACTGAGTAACAGGCTCCTTTCGCAATGCTTGCTGCTCTTCGAACTCACAGAGGGCATGTTGAATTCCTTGGCCATGTTCCAAACTATCACTAGTCTTTGATAAATTGTCCCATGAACTGGTTCTGTCTTCTAAGGGGATCTTTGGTTGATTTGAAGTCTCAACTACATCTTGAAACCTGGCAGACTGAGTAACAGACCCCTTTTGCAACCCTTGCAGCTCTTCAAACTCGCTGAGGGCATATTGAATTCCTTGGCCATATTCTGAGCTATCACTAGTCTTTAATAAATGACTGATTCTGTCATCTATGTGGATCTTTGGCTGCTTTGATGTCTCGGCTACATCATGAGACTTAACAGACATGGTGACCGGTCCTTTCCGCAACCTCTTTTCCTCAGCAAACTGGTGGATAGCATCTTGAATTCCTGAGAAGGCCACCAGGAATTCTGCTGCTTCAGTTTGGTTCAATAGCTTCTTGACCACCAGCTCTAATGCCTTGAACCTGTTGTACAAGTTTCCAAATAGCAGTCAATTATACATAATTTCTGAAACTATATGAAAAAACCTTGTAGTTATTTCTCTATGATGGTATATTTAACTATAAAAATAAAAAATTTATGTGGTGTGGCGGATAGGTTAGATCTTTTATATTTGTAATTAAGTATGAAGGAATGAACCTGAGTTTTTGAGCCTTGGTGATGACCCGAGCAATCTTCAGGAACTCGGATTGAATACCATGGGAGGCAGAACCCCCTGATTTGCTGCTGTTCACTGGAGCAAAGGGAAGGTAGAGAACACATGTAGCTTGAATCTCTGCCATTTCCTCATCAATTACTGCCTCCTCGATACGCATCTCGTGGATAAACTGAGATATGGTTGGCTGCATAGCACTAGCAGTTGAGTCTGATAAGAAAGACAAAGGAGCCAGGCCATGCAAGAGTTCCAGAATAGCAGAAGGTCTCCAGTCACCAAGCCAGAAAAGTGAGGCCAACTCTTGTGGAGCCGCCCATTGCGGCCTAAGGAGTTTTGACACATCCTCCAGATCACTTGGGACCATAGCCTGGTTGTAATGTGCATGGAACCTGTTCAACTGTTCCTCAATCAGTGCCTCGAGTTCCCTTCGTGCTTTGAGCTGTTTCTCTATCTTGGCTGCTCTGCTCTTCTGCTCTTGCCTCCAAAGACCATGCTTTTCCCTGTGGGGCCCTTCATGGAATAACCATTTCACTGTGAGAGCTTTTGCATACAAAGTGTATCAAAAAGCTTTAAAATGCATTGCCCTAACCCATTCCATGTAAAGCACGTTGCCTATTTTACTTGCTATAGCTTTGTAGCTTACTAATGATAACCTGGAACGTCATGATCTCTGAACCTGGCTTTACTTCTCTTCTGGGGTGTAAGGAGTTCATGCTGCTCATTGCTACAATCTACCAAATAGCAAAATAAAGAATGCATCAATGAAAACAACAATTTGGCCTTTCGCATCAGAAATAATATGGTATATTGAAATCAGAGTCTAACAAGTAATATCAACATAAGCTATCCTGGTTTTCTACAAGACGGACAACCTTCATTATGGTACAAGGAAATCTGAGGCTGATAGGTTGCTAAGTCCCCAAAGGCCAAGATAAGATATGCCATACCCCGTAGGGACGTGCATTCGAGATTAGCACTGGAAAGCAGCCACCAAGGCGACTTACCGGCCATGGATGAACGGACTTAGTATTGAACTAAGCTAATCCTTGGTTACTTGACATAAAAGTTATATTTTCTTAGGATTTAGGAACGAACAAACAAACAGAAAGTGGGAAAATTCATCTTCATTTACCTCTCTGATTTGCTTCACGCTTGACAATGTTCATGCACTGGAATTTATCAATTATCTCATCAATCACTCTTCCAGATTCTTTTTTCTTGTGTTTCTTTCCTATTTCCTTTTGCTCTTCCTCATCATTCTCTTCACAAGATCTCCTGGGAAAAAAGGAAAAGAACAACAACCAACTTTCCTTTTGGATATCTTGAATTTGGATGTTAAAATGACAAGAGAAAATGTTGGTAGACGCCACCCAAAATAGTTGTATTTAACACTTTGCTTCTTTTCCAAACTAATTAACCCATGTTCAATGCATCAAACATATTTCAATCAAGAAACAACATACTAAAACCATAAGGATTTAATAAAACAGATTCAACGGTTCATTTCATTTCCATTTTTCTTTTTTTCTCTTTTTTTGACAATAAAACAAGAGATTTCTTTCATATTGATTTTCCTTCCAAGTGAAGAACAGAAAAATAAACTTTTGGGTTCTTTTTGAACTGCTTGAGAGAGGGGCTTGGTTGATTTATTACCTCCCGAGCTTTGCGTGGGCGAATGGGATATACAGTTAAAAGAAACGAGACAAAGAAGAATAATGTTAAACGTAAAAAGAAGCTTACAGCAGAGCTTTAAACACTGTTCCCTGCATTTCCTCCTCCTCTCTTTACGGTTTCTTCAATGGTGAACGAACGAAAACTGAAAAATCCTTGAAAGAAAAAGAAGTAAACTTTTTTTTTTATCAGTTTTGTTGTTAGATATTTGGTCAAAGAAGACTAGAAGTAGGCTTTATCGATCCAATCTGAGAAATCAAGCAATTTTATTATTAGTACATTAGTAGAATATGTATAAAAAAAAGAATTAATAGAATAACTTAATGTTGTTTAAATAGTTATATAAATCAGGCAATTTCTGAATATTTATATGAAATAACATTTAAAGTTTTAGTAAAAATGAAACGTATGATTTCAATAATAATATATGAAATGTGTATATTATTAAAATAAAAAAATTATATTAAATTATTTATTATGGTGTTATTATCAATTTTGAGTCAATGTCGTGTTAATTTGTGACACTAATTCAATCAAATACATTATTAATATATATATATATATATATATATATACATGACTGATGGAGATAATAAAGTGTGCATACTAAAACTAAAATGTATAATATATCAAAATAAAACTTTAGTTGATTGATAAATTAAAGATCTTACTCATGCAAATGGCATGGATTTAAATTTCACTATATTAATATATTTTTATTGGTTTTTTAAGTAAAAAGATTAAAAGAACTTTGATGTAATATTTTAATTACAAAAGGATATTCTTGTAACTTACTAATCGAATTGGTGAGTTTGTTGAGGGTAACATTAATTTAGTCAAAGGTTTTATGAATATTATAGACTCAATTAAGAGTTTTATTAATAGTATAGATATATTATTGATGGAGGTAATAAAATGTGCATAATAAAATTAAAATGTATAAGCATATTAAAATAAAGTTTTAGTTTATTGGTAAATTAAAGGTGTTACTAATGAAATTGATATAGGTTCAAATTCAATCATATGCATATTTTTATTGGTTTTTTTAAGGGAAGAGACTAAAATACCATCAAATAATATTACTTATTTTAATTATGGAATGAAATTCCCGTAACTTTCTATTTAAGTTAGTGACCCGATTGAAGGTGACACTGACTCAATCAAATGTTCTATTAATAATATAGATGTTAGGTTACGTGCTCTTTGTTCTTTTTTTTTTTTTAAGTTTCTGAATTTAATATTTATTATTTTCCATCAAGAATATAGATTCGAGGACCTTAAATATTTTTTGTTTAATTTAAAGATTAAAAGGAGATTAAAATTAGAAATTATATAAAAAAATTATTTTAACACGCCCTATCTAAAATTTGAAGAGTGTATTTAATCTTTAATACAATTTAAAAAATCTAGATATAAAAATTTATAACCAAATTATTTTCCTTGTTTAATATCAGAAGATGTGTGTTGGCCAAAAGAAAAGAATTTTAAAAACATATATAATTTGACTTTATTGTAGAATGAAGAAATTGAATATTCAAGCATCGCAATTCCAAATAGTAAAACTCCGACCTTTATATTAAAGATTCAAAATCTCCACCTTAACAAGCTTCCTTCACTCAATTGTAAGAAGGTGTTGGCTCTTGAACTTCCTTCACTTCAAGTTTTGCATTTCAAGCTTTACAATTTATGCATTACATGTTATAGGAATTCTCAGAAAACTCTTGAGATATAGCATACCTTGCCCATTTCTTCTTCTTTAATTGTAAAATCTACTTGACTGAGTTCTTAATCATTGATCCATGTTAATGATTTTGACTAACAAGTTCAACTGCGATCCCAGCAATGAAAAAGCACACACACACAAGAGAGATTGGCATCGGAAATTGGCTGCCCATATCATGGTATGTAAACAATTACATTTAAACTAGTTCTGGTAAGTGAGCAATTGACTCTACACTAAAATCCAAGTTCACTGATATAGAACATCAACAAACAATATTTCAGACCAATGGCACAATGCAGTGCAAAAGCCTTTGCTTTTTTGTTTTTACGAGTGGTGGATGATCGGAGGCTCCTCAAAGGTGCAGATTAAACCTCGAAGAATGGTTCCGGCCTTCCAACCTCCTTCGAGAAGCACTCTGCGATCTGGTGTGCGAGAGCCATCGTCTCAAGAAGTGAGCAAACTTGAACTCCGGCAGGGACATTGCATGCTCTTCATCGTGGTAATAATCTTGATCTTCATCCTCCTCTTTATGATGATTCACAGGATTCTCTTGTCTCTCTTGATCGTGACTCGATCTTGGTGAAAAGCTAAACTCAGAGAAATTGGTTTTTACTTGTTAGTAAGCACCACCATGAAACGTTTGATTAAATGAACATGGGTCACCCAAAGTGTAAATTGCATTGCTCATTACTATTGAGGATTAAAGGATAGAGAAGAGTTCATTAGATTGCGTACCATTTGCAGGGAACACCGTGATGTTTTACACGTCTTTTTATTGGTGATTGGTTCATCGACATGTGCCTGATAAATTCAAGCTGTTTGCACCAGATTACCAACATCAGGTAGTAAAAAAGAAATTGAGGGAATGAAAGAAAACAAACAAACTACGTATTATGGTCTGATGAAGTCAAAATCAAATTCAATGAACAAAAAATATAAGGGCTTATAGACAAGAAAAAGAATTTTGAAAGGAACAGAAATTTAAAGAAAACGAGAGAGAGAGAGAGAGAGAAGAAAAATAGTAAAATTTTCATGTTAATGCATGAAAATAAAATGGCAACGAAAGAAAAAAAAAAAGGAGAAAGATAAATGCCCATATCTAGAAGATTATTCATGCATATTTTTTAAAAATTTACATTAATATAAAAAAATTTAATGGTAAAATAATATAACTGAGAAGTTTCACAAAAACTATCAAGTACGGAAAACAAAACCTGATCTCCATCTTTGATCCCAAAATTTTTAATGCAAGCCTTGTTGTTAACCAGCTTCTGACCTTCATAAGCCAAGCAAAAGTGCCCCCAAACATGTGCCCTAGTTTGATCCCAAAATTATATTAAATAAAATCAAAAGCATAGCAATCACTCATAATGTAAAAGTCCATCAACCAGTTTAAACAAGTAAATACCATGAAATACAGCCTTGAGTTTCCCCTGCCATTTCTGTAAAAAGCTCCTCTATTGCTACCTTCAGCTCTGCAACTGTAGCATTCCTTCCTATGTTAACATCTGCATAATCGACAAAACTCTTTCAAATAAACAAGAGAACAGTAATTATCTATTTCAGATATTTTTTATTTTTCTTGAACTAATCCTAATCTAGTTATTCTTTTGGTTCGTTAAAACTTAAATTCAGTAAATAAATTCTCCAAAAGAAATTTATATATTATTTTACAACGAGATTATAGAACAAAATCACAGGATTGATTAATCCTTTTTATTTTAAAAATAGAGAAAAGTTGTATTTTCTTTCGGTTTTAAGATGCAAAAGGCTAGAAAGAAATTTCACCAACAAAAGGGATTCATTATATCTTTTCATCTCACCTCAACTTTTCTTTTCACTTTTGTTTCAGTAATTAAGAAAATTATAATAATTGCTAATAAAAACAAAAAGCAAAAGCACCACAAAAAGAGAGAACCGGTGGAGTTTTACCAAAAAGAGAACCGTCGAGCTTTAGAACAGAAAGGTTGAGAAGATGCTGATCAGGAAGCTTCCTATACAACAACTGCCGTTCAACGAGAGCATCGTCCTCGTCGTCGCCGCCACCGCTTCTGACTCTGTTAAATTTGAGCGAACCTAAACGCCCCCTCTCCCGCAAATTCAAAACCCGTAAGTTATAGCTACGAGTACTGATAGCACTCTCCTCATAGATTTCCATACGTAATCCAGCTCTCGGGTTTTACCCTTCGGATTTTCTCTTCTTTATTCCTTAATTTTCTTTTTATATGAACCTCGACGAGCGATGCAGAAGTGAGAAAGAAGCGGAAGCAGAAGCGGAGAGTTCGTTTCTGATATATATTTTTGGTTCGCTTCAAATTCGTTTTTTGAGAATTGACCGTTAAACGGGATGTTTTTATTTGCTTTTATTTATAAATTTGGAATTTTCACTCAACTCTCTGGTTGGGAGCCTGACGTTTACTCGCGCTTCGACAAGTGTTTGCATTATATTTACTGTAACTAAGATGAGCGCGTGTTCAACAAATTTGAGTTTGAAGAACAATACACCTACTCTTCGGTTATTGATTCTACCGAAAAATAAAATTTGAGTAGGATAAAATAAAATAATAAGATCTACTTTATAATATAATTGAAATTGATTTAACAAGTAAAAAAACGTTTGTTTTTAGATTTTAACATTTTTTAAATGCTTTATTATTTTTAAATTATCTTCCAAATTCTTTTTTCAAGAATTCATGTTATTTAGGTGTAAAATTTAGTATAAATTTCTAACTACAGGAGAATACTATTTACAAGCCTAACTCTAAACCTCAACCCTCATATAGATATCGAGTTTTGTTTTAACATTTTATTATCAAGGTGTTTTTGAATAAAAAAACCTCTAAAAGCTTGAGGAAAAATGTTGAAAGTTTTGGGTTGTTTATAGATGAAAATACTAACATAAAAACGTAAAATGCTATGTAAAATTGTTTAAAATGTTCAAAATTCATCTATTAAAAAATAGAGGAAAGGTGAATATTTGATTTCCCTCCAAATAAATTATTTCGTATTTTGATTTTAATATTTAAGTTTTTATCATTTTGTGAGTTTTATCTATATTTATATTTTATCATCTTAATTTTGGTATTAATTATTTGATTATATTGTTCGTATTGTTATATTATTGAATTTGTCATTTAAAATTTTTTACTATTCCAAACATTTATCACATTTACATTTTACTGAATTTTTCATTTTAAATATTTTTATTATTTAAGAGATCTATCACAATTATAAATGAGAATTTTTATTTTAGTAAAAACACATTGTCGAAACCATTTTTTGTTTTGGAAAACGGGAATCGACTTTAAAATGAAATATGGAGTCGCCACCAATCTTTTTTATTTAGGTGTGATTGGATCACCTATAAAACGATTTATTTTATTAAAATATTGATTTTGGCCTATGAAATTCAAGAAAATAGGTTCGGAAGTCGGTTACGTACGAGGAAGTATTAGCACTCTCGCAACGCCCAAAATTAGTACTTAATTGATTAATTAATGCCCTAATGTCGAAAATTTGAAAATATTTTAAAATACAATCTCCTTTTAAAATATTTGAATATACTCGAATTGGATATTAATATTCTCTTGCTCCGAATGAATAAAATATCACATCCAGCACGTTAGGATACAGCAATTTAAATCCTCGGGTCCAAGATCATCTCATGATTTCCAAAACTCATGCATTGAAAATTTCAAAAGGATATTTGATTATTTGACCAAACGAAAAATCGAAACTCAGCACGTTAGGGCACGATTTCTCGGATTTCCAAACACGGAATATTGCCTTATTTTGAAAGCAAAATTCTTGATGCCTCGGATAAAATACGATATGATTTTATAATAAATGTAAAACGAATTATAATGCTATTTTGTGTAACAACATAATGATGATAAAAATATAAATAACAATCACAAAGGTAAAAAATAAAATACAATAAAATAAAAGCAAAATAAACAAATAAAATAAAATGGAAGAAAACAATAACAAAAAATAGAAGCTAATAGAAAATTAATAAATAAATAAATACTATATACAATAGTTTTAAAATAATAATAATAACAAAAAAAATACAATGATAAAAATGAATTATAATGAGAATACGTTAATAAACAAATAATAATGGTAGCATAAATAAATAAGAGTAATAATAATTATAACAATATTAATGAAAATAATAATAATAATAGTAAAAATAAAAATAATATTAATAATAAAATAATAGTAATAATAATATAAAAAAGTAATAAGAATAATAGTAACAATATTAAAACTAATAATAATAGTGATAATAATAATAACATTAACAAAACAGTAGGTAAATATATATATATACTATTTTAGATTTGTTAAAAAATACAAAAGCGTAATAAATAAAAAATAGTTATGTAATAATAAAATAATGAATAACAACGATAATAAATAATCATAACAATAATAATAATTATAATAACAATAATAAAATGAAGTAACAAATACGATAAAAGAAATAAATCACTTTAAAATGCTAAAAAGTAAAGAATAATAAATAAATAAATAACAATTTAATAAAATAAAAAATAAATAAATAGAAATTATACAAAAAGAATAAAAATAAAAATAAAACAAAAATGAATCTATAAATGAATGTGATATCAAATTGCAATTAAAATAAAATTGGGAGCCCTAAATTATAAACAAAACATTAAAAGGGACTAAATTAAAATAAAAATAAAGTTAAAGGTTCAGATTTAAAAAAACGAATTGGGCTCCAGTATAACGCGCAAAAATGAGGAGGGACCAAATGGGAAATATTCCCCCCGACGAAACGCAGCGTTTTAAACTGGATTAAAAAGAAACTGATGAAAATTACAGGGTCGAATTTAAGGATAAAAAAAACTTTATTGTAAAATAATAAAAAGGCGGAAGGGCCAAAAGCACAAATAGCCCTTCCGCTAAAAAACACGCGGATCCCTAGAGCGGGTCGGGTCAGTGCGCGGGTCTAAGGATGAAACGACGTCGTTTTGGCTTTAAGAAGGGTCTTCAAAACGGCGTCGTTTAGACTGGGTATTTAAGTCCGTTTTTTCTGGAAAAAAAAATCATTCAAACCTTTTCATAAAAAAAAAAACTAAAAGAACTTTCATAAGAGCTCTCCCCCTTTTCCATTTCCGACAGTTGGACGATGGCCACCGCCGCGCCAGCCACCACCGGTGACCACCTTGTGCGGTGGTCGGAGCTCCAAAAGCCACTTTTTCTCCGGCGATTTCAAAAAGGTAATTTTTTTCTTTTTATTTATACGTATATATATATATATGTATGTATGTAAAAAGGATTTTTTTTAAAATAATAGAAATATATATAAAAAAAAACTCCTCTAGTATTTCTGTTTTGATTTATTGTGTTTTTATTTTACATTAAAATAGATGTGCAAAGAACGAAAATGAACAGAACGTAAAAAAAAAAAAAAAACTGAATATAACAAAACCTTTTCAACTTTCGATCTGTTTTTTTGATCTTGTATTCGTGAAAAAAAATTGTAGCGTGTGTTTTCTTTATACAATAGTTGTTTGGGTTTTTATACCCGAAAATACAACAAAATCTGTTTTTGCTACTGTTGCGCCTTTCTCGCAGGTATGGCGACGTGGAGCGGGCGCAGAGGGTTCGGAGGTCGACGTGGGTCGATGGTGGTGGCTGCTGGCGACGCAAAGGCGTAGGCTGCTAGGGTTTCAACAAAATGTTTAGGTTGTGGGCTTGGGTATTGCGTTAGGTTTTTATTTTTGGGCCTGTTTAAGTTTTAATTTTTTTTTTAGGACTTGGGTTGTAATGGGGCTATTGGGCTTTGGGTTAAAATTGGGTCACACAGCTGCCCCTCTTTGCTTGTTGTCGTGTAACGGGAACAAAGTAAAGACTTACTAAGGCCCGTTTTGCCCGGTCTTGCCGAGTCTTGACTTCTTGGCGCTTCTTCTCTTCAAGTAGTTTTGCTCTAACCCACTACATCTTCAGGGATATAGGAATTTTCGTTTTAATCTGCTCCACTACTGCTTAGGGAGATATGATCTGTAATATTCAGCCTTGCACCACTGCTGCTCAGGGAGATAAGGCTCACCATCTTCGATCTGCTCCACTACTGCTTAGGGAGATAATATCTGCAATCTTCAGTCTACTCCATTGCCAATACATGGAGATAAGACTTGTAATTTCAGCTCCCTTACTATCTCAGAAATATAAGGCTAGTAGCTTAAATCTGCTCCATTGTCGATACATGGAGATAATATTCGCCAAAATTTGTAATTTTAATCAATTTTGCCACATCGTCCTCTGGGGAATCTACCTGTAAAATTGATTTCATGGGGTCTATGCTTATGCCAAATGATTAGGATGTCATGATCGAAAAATGCTCTTAACCAAATGTATTATGAATGTTATATGAATTAATGCAAAATGTCATGAGAATGATCCATTTTTAACATTTGGGCTGTCATTGCTCGTCGTTTGTTAAGGTGATATCCCTGACGTATGTCTTCTTGTTCAGCTGATATTTTCAACAAAGAATCTGAAGATGTAATCATTGCTTAGACCCTTATCTTTCAAGTGTTCCCAGCCATTTAAGCTTGGTGAGTTGTAAATAATTTTCCTGTTTCAGATTCTTGTATTATTTAGAGACTTTCAGAATAATATGCAAAACTTCTTTTATAAAAGCATTATTAGTTCATTAATCATTATTTCAATATGAAATGCTTGGAAAAAGATTATAGAGATCAATAAAACTGAAATTTATTTGGAACAAAATCCATAAAGAATAGATTGAGCAAAGGAAGCAAATTTTGCTAAGGTACAAAAATGAGTAAGGGTGGAATTGGTGCCCCAGATATCACAGCTTGAACTTTTCTGTACGAACTTATTAAAGATTATTCTGAGTTCAACATGTGTTTAGGAGATCTGTAGTACTTTGTCAATGCCCCTAAAATGTGGCATATCTCTTCATTGTTAACTCAGGTATAGGATGGCTAGCGCATGCCCTATTCATCAAAAATTTGAATTGCCCTTTACGGGTTTTCAATTCAAAGCTCCTTTAGTCTCAAAATGCCCTTTGCGGGTTTTCACGTTCGCCTCTTCATTTTTTTTCCGAACTCAAGATGCCCTTGCGGGTTTTCGCCTTGGCCCATTTTCCTTCTTAAGCGAAGTATTTCTTGACTGAGTCTGCATTAACTGGGTTTGGCTGACTCTTGCCGTCCATCTCGGTTAGTATTAATGCTCCTCCATAAAAGGTCTTTACGTGTTTTCAAGTCAAAACTCCTTTGGTCTCAAAGTGCCCTTTGCGGGTTTTCACCTTGGCCTCTTCATTTTTTTTTTCCGAACTCAAGACGCCCTTGCGGGTTTTTGCCTTAGCCCATATTCCTTCTTAAGCGAAGTATTTCTTAACTGAATCCGCATTAACTGGGTTTGGCTGACTCTTGCCGTCCATCTCGATTAGTATTAATGCTCCTCTAGAAAAGGCATTTCTTACAACATAATGTCCCTCCCAATTAGGCATCCACTTTCCTCTGAAGTCATTTTGCATAGGGAAGATCTTTTTCAATACCAAGTCTCCTTCATAGAATATTCTGGGGTAAACCTTTTTGTTGTAAGCTCGCATCATTCGTTTCTGTTACATTTGACCATGACAGAGGGCTTTTAACCTTTTTTCCTAATTAGATTCAGTTGATCATACCGAGATTGGATCCATTCTGCTTCATCCAACTTCAACTTTGATAAAACCTGGAGAGAAGGAATTTCAACTTCAATGGGCAAAACTGCCTCCATCTATAAACCAATGAGAAATGTGTTGCCCCGGTAGAAGTTCTAACAGATGTTCGATAAGTATAGAGGGCAAACGATAACTTTTCATGCCAATCTTTGTAGGTCTCAGTCATTTTCCCCACAAATTTCTTGATATTTTTGTTAGCTGCCTCAATTGCACCATTCATTTTCGGGGGATATGGCGACGAGTTGTGGTGTTTAATTTTGAACTGATTGCAAACCCTTTCTATCGCGATATTGTTCAAGTTCAACGCATTGTCAGATACGATCATTTCCGGCATACCATAGCGACATATGATCTCCTTCTTCAAAAACTTGCTAACTGTCGTCTTCGTGACATTGGCATATGAAGCTACCTCTACCCATTTGGTGAAGTAATCGATGACCACGAAAATGAATCAATGTCCATTAGAAGCCTTTAGTGAAATCGGCTCAATGGCATCCATGCCCCACATTGAGAAAGGCCATGGAGAAGTTATAACATGACGATGTGAATGAGACACATAGATCTTGTCTCCATAAATTTGGCACTTTTGGCACCTCTTGGCGTAACGGATGCAATATCCTTCCATCGTAGACCAGTAATACCCGAATCTCATGATTTTCCTAGCCATTGTAAACCCATTGGCATGCGTCCCGCAGACACTTTCATGGATTTCTTCCAGGATTTTCTTAGCCTCAACAGCATCAACGCATCTTAACAGCACATGGTCCTTTCTTTTTTTATACAGGATCTCTCCATCTAAGACATAGTTATTGGCCAGTCTTCTCAATGTTCTCCTATTATTTTCAGTTGCTTGATCAGGGTATTCACGGCTCTTCACATATCGCAGAATATCATGATACCAAGGATGATCATCTCTCTCCTCCTCTTCGTCGATGTTGCAACAGTGAGCCGGAGCCTCACAGATACTCATTTGGATAGGCTTTATACCTTCCTGCTCATTTACTCTGATCATAGAAGCTAATGTGGCCAAGGCGTCAGTCATCTGGTTTTTATCACGCGAGAGATAAAAGAATGTGATATTATCAAACTCCTCAATTAACTCCAAAACTAACTTTCGATAATTGATCAATTTGGGATCTCTCGTTTCTCATTCACCTTTGAGCTGATAGATCACCAACGCAGAATCTCCATATACCTCTAGCACATTGATTTTGCGGTCTATGGCTGCTTGAATTCCCATGACACATGCTTC
Organism: Gossypium australe; assembly: GCA_005393395.2. Classification (NCBI taxonomy): domain Eukaryota; kingdom Viridiplantae; phylum Streptophyta; class Magnoliopsida; order Malvales; family Malvaceae; genus Gossypium; species Gossypium australe. Next base: position 16,455,537 of record CM016626.1, read on the forward strand.
GTATTCTGCCATATTGTTTGCGCAGTCAAAATCCAACTTGCAAGTGGATGGATAATGATCTCTACTTGGGGATATCAAGACTACCCCAACTATATTACCAAAGGCATTTGACACTCCGTCGGAGTTCAATTTCCCAGAACGATCTTCTAGGGTATCTTCCTCAGTAGCCGCTACAAACATCAGATTTTCATTAGAAAAATCAAAGTGTAATGGCCTAATTTTCAGTGGTGTCGGAAATGGTGATATGAGTTCACTAAATCCGACAGGTAAGATTGAGTAAGATAGTAATTTACTATTTATGAGTCAAGTGAGAATTTAGAAGAATTTGTGGATTGGTGAATTTAGTGAATTAAAAGAATTTATTAGGTCAAATGGGTCAAAAAACGAGGTATCGAGACCTCGAATTTGAAAACGATCCATAAATATTTTTAGAAATATTTATGGAGTGTTATTAAGTTAGTATTAAAGTCTGGTTGAGAAATTTAAATGTTTGGATAGTCAATTAAATAAAAAGGACTAAATTGTAACAAATGCAAAATTGCTAGAAGAACTAAATAGCTCAAGTGTTAAAATAAAAAGGATTTAAAGAGCAATTAAACCTAAAGGTGAAAAGGCTGGACGGCAAGGGGAAGAAAATCATCACAAAGATAAGGGAAATAAGGGCAAAATTGGAAATTTAATAATTTTAACATGTATAATAAAGATAAAATTGAAAAACCTAGAGATATCTTCACATTATCTCAGCCAAAACACCATAGGAGTTCTGGAGAAAGCTGGTTATTCATATCTTTACATCATGTGAGTTTGATTCTTGCTTTTTCTTGATAATTTTTATGTTTTTATGACTTTTACAACTAGATCCACTTATAGAATTCATTATTTTTTGATTTAGTAGGTAAAATTAAAAGTTACCCTTGCTGAGAAATGGAAGTTTATGATGAATTATTATGAAATTTAAATTCTAATTTCATATTAAGGTGGTTTTATTAAGTGATTTTGATAGGAAATGATATTTAGGACCTAATTGTGAAAAAGTTGTGAATTAGAGGTTGGTGTTGAAATTCAGAATATTAAAGGTTGTAAAATAGTTTGTTATGATATAATAAAGTGTTTATTGAGAAAAATTAGTTCAATTGATGGCTGAATTGAGCAGGGACTAAACTGTAAAAATTGTAAATTTTAGGGTAAAAGTGCAATTTTGAAAATTGAAGAGCATAATTTATGAAGTGAAATAGAAATGAAATATATGCTAATGAGTGAAAATATTTTACATTATAGATCAAGAAACCAAAGAAGAAAGAGGAAAAGAAAAAGTTGCAGAGTAGTCCCTAAATTTTAAAATCTTCTACAAATCAGCCGGGTAAGTTCATATGGTTGAATTTATATGTTTATTTGTGAAGGATTGTATGATATAATGTGCTGTTAAATATGAATTTGCTGTGGAATTATGAAAATTATGATAAAATGAAAGAATAAAGGCGGTAATTCAAATTAGGAAAAAACGCAGAATTGAGTACGTTGTATCGTGACATGTGATGAATTGACGGATAAGACCATGGTTAATCCATGGCAAAGAATGAAATGTAGGTATGGTAATTCCCATACCGAGTTGTGAAATGTAGGTATGGTATCATCCATACCGAGTTGTGAAATGTAGGTATGGTATCATCCATACCGAATTGTGAAATGTAGGTATGGTACATCCATACCGAGTTGTGAAATGTAGGTATGGTATTAACCATACTGAGTTAAGAAATGTAGGTATGGTATCATCCATACTGAGTTGTGAAACGTGACATTAAACAACGACGTACTCAAATTTGTAAGACGTTTCCTAATTTGATAAAAAGTAATATAAAATGAGTGAATCAAATGGAAGAGATTGAGTAATTATTAATGTTGAGCTCAACTATGTGAAGTATTTTAACAATGGTTGTGAATGGCAGGGAATTTTAGTAAATGTTTTGTTATTGTTTTGGAAATATTATGTGTGGTAAGTTACTTTTAAACCAATGAACTTACTAAGCTTCATTAAGCTTACTTGTGTGTGTTTGATATTTTTATGTAGATTGATTTAAAGAGAAGTTGGTAGATCGGATCATCACAGCAAAGCTCACTATTCAGATCAATTCCGGTAGCTTTTGTTTTATGCTTAAAGATTTATATGGCATGTATAGAGTTTAAATGAGATGGAGTAAAGATGTTATAAACTAGTTAACAATATTTTGCAATGAAACAGTTTTTGAATTACAGCAGTGACGTGATTTTGAAAAATCACCAAAAATAGAAGAAATGGAATTAGAAAGTGAATAAGATATATAATTGAAGCTTATTGAGTCTATTTTCGCATAAAATAAACATAACAAACAAATTATTCTTATGTTTTGAGATATTTGAATTTTTGTGAGACTAGTTTAGAATGATTACGTGATCCCCTGTTCTGTCTTTAAAAAATCATTAGAAATTGTACAAAAATAATTGTGGGATATAGTTTATATGTATGGAATCCTAAATGAGTCTATTTTCAAAGGAAATAAATAAGAAGGTCATATGAATTCTGTGCGAAGAGTAATTTGATTCATAGCGAGGAGAGGTCAGAACAGTCGAACAGTAAAACAGGGGAAACTTTGACGAATAAACTGTACTAATTGGCCACATGAAAAATTCTGGAAAAATTATAGTAAAAAGATATATGAGTCTAGTTTCAGGGAAAATTAACGGATCTTAATTTGGAGTTCCGTAGCTCCAGATAAAAATAATTTAGTGACTATGACGCAGATGGACAGTTTTAAATTTTATGCTGAATTAGTAGTAAAGTTTAGTAATGCCTCGTGCTCGACTCTGGCAACGGTCTCGGGTAAGGGGTGTTACACAAAGTTCTAGGGCTCGTAATCGTCTAGGCTTCGTGATATACAATTTTGATTGTATAATTAAATTACATTAAACTTATTGTAATTGTATATAAATTTTATAATTAATATAAATGAATAAATTTAATTTATTTTCTAATTATTTTTATAGATTTTGTAGTTCAATATATTATTTTACAAATACAATATATTAAATTATCCTATATAATTACATAAACTAAATATATATTAAAAATGCTTAAAATAATATAATATAAACTTATAAATCAAATTTTGTAAGAAATAAAAAGTAATAATAAAAATAATTGACAACACTGTACTTCTAATGAGAGAACTCAGATTCAAACTTTGAAGATAACATTATTGAGAGGGACAACCACAAATCTTAAATATGAACCGTAAAACGAACATAAAATATAAAAAAATAAAAGAAACAATTGAATGTTTTATGATTTGTAAAATTTAACATTTCAATTAAATCTATGCAATGTTCAATCCATTCTATTCATGTCCGCTAGTGAAGCTTTTAGATAATAATTACTTGTTTTCAAAATATAAAAAGGGAATATTAAAAAAATTCAAATAATTCCAAAGCATTTAGAAATAAAGGGATTGTTATTTCCTTTTTTTAATTTCAATCTACCTTTCTCAATAAATAAATAAAAACATTGGATTTTTTAATTTGAGGTTATTGCATTATTTGATTTTTTTTGACAAATTAATATTGTCAGTTAGAAGTGCCACATTGATAAATGATGTAAAAACACATATGTTAAAATATATTTTTCCAAAGTTCATAAAAATACATTAGTAAATGACATAAAGATTTGATAAAGTTCGTATATCAAATATGACGTTATCTCATTAGATAATTAAATAAATTACTTAAAATCATTTAAATGATTGGTAAATTACTTTAAATGCATGATTTCTTAATAAATATATAAGGATTTTATGTTCATTTTAGATTATCTGATAAATGTTAATAAAATTAAATGCATTTAATATGAAAATGATTGCATTAAACAATATAAAATTTATGTACAAAGTATAATATGAATTAAAAAAATATTTACTGTGTCATACAATATTATCAAATATTTTTAATATAATTTATCTACCTAAACAATTTATAATATTAATATTTTTTATAATATTTAAAATAATATTTCAAAAATAAACTTAAAAAGCAAGGCGGAGAGCATTGTAGAAAAAAAAAATACACATTACATGCTTTTACTTAGGCTCCAATTATCTTTTGAAGCATATAAATACTATTATAAATTTTTTTCCCTTTCAACTTTTCAATGTTTACTTAAAATCAATCACCATTTCTCTTAAAGTAATTTCATTTCTGTTTAATTGTGTATAATAATTGGTTTATGGTTTATTGGTGTGTGAGGTATTGAATCTATACCTCTACTGAAATTCCCATCTATTTCCTCCATCATTGACAACATGTTGTTGGGAGAATGCTTCATCAGTATTTAAAACTGCAATAAATATTGTCATAATTTACGATAATTGACTAAAGCTTCAAAAAGTATCGATGTGCAAACAAAGCTTACGTAATAATCATAAATTATTTCTCTTGTATTGAAGAAAATCTATCGAATCTAGCAATAACCTTCTATTTCTATTTTAATTCCTAAATCCTCTAGTCTTGTTTAACATTTAAAACCTATAGCAAGTTTTTCTTTTTTCTGTCAATGAAAGCTATAAGGAAAAAAGTGATAGTCTCTGAACAAGAATTATTATTGCCATATTGACAGGTAATTAACATTTACAGATAATTATACTTTAAATTTTAAATTATAATTTTAATAGATTTGTGATTATTAAAAATAAAATATATTAATGTTAAAATAGTTTTTTCTAAAAAAAATGCAAAGGACATAATTTTATATGTAAAATAAATTATTTAAATTATATTTTTATTTAATTAAATATCTAACTAATTTTAAAAAAAACTATAAATAGTAAATATTTAAGTTAAGAACCATAAATATTTAAGTTAAAAATATTTACTTTATTAAGTTTTTATCTAATTAAATATTTAAATTTTTTGTTTAAGTATTATTGTATACAAAGTTATAGTTTAAATAATGTTATTCATTTTTTTAAATTATGTAATAATATTTTTTTAACTTATTGTTTACAAATTTAATAAATTTAGTTATATTTTAATATTGTAGTAAATTTTTTATGGTTTTTTACATTTTAAATAAATTTATATTGAAATTTATTGTGTGCATAAATTATTTAAATTTTATAAATGAGTTATAACTTATTAGATTCAAAATTTTAAGACTATTTTGTAATAAATTTTATTAAAAGAATGATAATAATTTTTAAAATTAATCACCAAAAATTTGATTTTAAAACTATTTTGTAATAAAATTTATTTATATTATTTTTAGAAGAAAATGTTGTTTTTGTGTTTTTAAAATATGAAATTAAATGTAGAAAATTGAGAGGGTGCCACTTCAAATATAAGGTACATACCTTGTTATATTATATATGTCGTAACCATTTTTTGTCAAAACAGGAATCGACTTGGTTTTGAAAATAAAAAACGGGAGTCGTCACCGATCTTTTATTAGGCGTGATCGCTTTTGTTTTAATAAAACATTTTGATTTACTAAAACAATGTTTTTGGTCTACGAAAATTTGAGAAAATAGGTTCGGGAGTCGGTTACGTGCGAGGAAGGGTTAGCACCCTCGTCACGCCCAAAATTGGTACCAAATTGATTATTTAATGTCTCAATGTCGAAAGTTGAAAATTTAAAAAGAAAAAGGAAATTGATCTTTTTTGGAAATGTTTTAGTTTTCTCGAATTGAATATCAAGATTTTCTTGTTCCGAAAGAACAAAATATCACATCCAGTACGTAGGACACGATGATTTTAATCCCCAAATCCCAGATCATCTCTTAATCCCCGAGACTCATGCATTAAAATATCAAAAGGATATTCGATTGTTTGGTCAAGCGAAAGAACCGAAACCCAACACATAGTGCACGATCTCTCGAGTTTCCGAACATATGATATTGCCTTATTTTGAAAATTTTTGCTTTTGGATAAAATTGATAAATATATTTAAGAAATGATACACATTTGGGTAGTTTAGGTTTTAAAGAAACATTATTTAACGCGAATGGGGGTTACGCTCGGCGAATAATGGTAATATGACACGGATTTGGCGTATGATAACATAATACACATAATACAACATTTACAAATGGATGACGAGAATAATGATATGAATATACTATTCAATAGAAAATCAATAGTCTCACAATTCTTATTTTGGAATTACCAACATTATTAATTAAGGAATAACGAAAGCTAAAAATATAGCAAATTAAAATAAATCGCAGGCAAAACAAATTTTGGAATGATAACAAATGGATTTAAAATGAGTAATGCAAAGGAAAGAAATTTGGCATGAACAAAGTATAAAACAACTTAAAGGAGATAAAATGCATAAGAAGATTTTAAAGTATTTGTGAAGAAAATATTTAAGTGAACAATATGCGAAATAGATTAAAATAAATAATAAATAAAAGCATGAAAATAATTTAAAATGAATGACATAATAAAATAAAATAAAAATCAGTAATATACACGAAAGTTTTAGGGAAAAAGTATATAACAGTTTATAATAGTCAACAGTCCAAAAATATACATATAAAGAGAGTTAAAATGGATAATATATGTAAAAGTTTTAAGAAATAAACAACATATATAAATTTAAAAACAAGTATTGGATGAAAGGCTTTTAATAGGTAATATAAAAGTTTTGAAATAAATAAATGACAAATTTGCAAAAATAAATTGAAATTAAACAAAATTGGAACTAAATCAGAATAAAAATGAAGTTTAAGGTATAAAATATAACAAAATAAATAAATGGGGGCTATATTGAAATCAGAGTACGAATTAAGGGCTAAAATTGCAAAAAAAGGAAATGCAAAATGGGCTTGATTAACTGGAGCTGTGAACGAAAGGGACCCAACGCACAAATATCCCCTTTTAAAGGAAAATGCGCAGTACCCTTTAGGCGAAACGACGCCGTTTCTCACTGTATTTAAGCCCAAATTTGCTGAAAAAAAAAAGAGGGTCTCAACCCTAAAAATTAAAAAAAAAAACAGCAGCCCTCAGCCACTTCTCTCCAAACAAAAAACTCTCCATTTCATTCCGACGATTGGATTTCTTCTGGTTTCTATCACACCACCTCGCCACCACCATCTCGGTGCCCGGCGATGCTTAAAGCCAGGCTCTTAGTCCCCCTTTTCGAAGCCTCAAAACGCGAAGAGAAAACGGAGAAAACCCCCCGCCTTCGGTTTGGCTACGACGACGGAGGAGTTTCGACAACGTGTCCCGGTATTCAGGTTAGTTTTATTTACCTTTTTGCTCTTCGTTTTTATATTTTTTATTTGTATAAACTCGAAATAGTAAAAAAATAACAATAAAAACGACAGTAGATAAGTATAAAAGATAAAAACGAAATCAACCTTTAATGTTTCTCTTGTTTTTGATTGCTAATAATGCGTAAGAGAGGACCAAAATTGATCTTTGGTGTTTTGCCCCTTTTTTAATTTCTGATCCTTTTTGTGAAGTGTTCGTAAAAATGAAGAAGAAGCCTCCCTTTTTACAAACGTTTTTCTTCGGTTTTATAACTGATTTTACATATTCCTTCTGTTGTTATTATTATTATTATTTGCTTCATTCTCTGTTGCTTGTCGTCTTGCAGGGTATGGGCGATGGCATGCGAAGCGTGTGGGTCGTCCGAGGCGTGCGACGGTCAGAAGCGTGGAGCCAGAGGCGCATGGGCGCGGGGAGCAGGAGCGCATGGGGAGTTGCGGCGCCAAGCACTAGGGTTTTAGTTATTTTCTTTTTTCTGTTAATAGGCTGGTAGTTGGGCCTTGGTTTAGTTATTGGGTTTGAGCTGTTTGTATTGGACGTTTTGGGTTTTAGTAATCTTGTAAATGGACCTTATGGACTTTTGTTATTCTTTATTGGGTTTTTTAATGGGCTCTGGGCAAAAAATTGGTTATTACAGCTGTCCCTCTTTGCTCATTGTGGTGGAACGAGAATAGAGCAAAGATAATAGAAGAACCAATTTTGCCCGGTCTTGGCCAAGCTTTGACTTATTGGTCCTCGTCTTCCTCAAATGTCTTCAAACCCTTCTGTAGCCTGTAGCTTTGATCCATTCTGCCATTACTTCCACGAGACATGACCCGTAGCTTCAATTCGCCTTTCCTCAATCTTGCTCCAATATGACTTCAGGGCACGAAGAGATTTGTAGCTTCGACCTACTAATTGTTCCACTGGGACCTCGATGACACCTGAACTTTCAAACTGCTTTCTTATTCTCGCAATATGAGGTAACCCTTTTTTCTTTCTTGATTTTTTTTTGAAAAAATAGAAATTGAAAAACAGAAATTAAAAATACCTCAGCGTGCGCAACCTAAGGCTCAACTCACCTCTCGTATTATGAGTTGATATTAACAGAAATTGAAAACCAGGAATTAAAAATACCTCAGCGTGCATAACCCGAGGCTCAACTCACCTCTCGTATTATGAGTTGATATTTTGAACAGAAATTGAAAGACGGAAATTAAAAAACACCTTAGCATGCGACCCGAGACTCAACTCACCTATCGTATTATGAGTTGATATTTTGAACAGAAATTGAAAAACACCTCAGCGTGCGACCTGAGGCTCAACTCACCTCTCGTATTATGAGTTGATATTTTGAACAGAAATTGAAAAACAGAAATTGAAAAACACCTCAGCGTGCGACCCGAGGCTCAACTCAACTCTCGTATTATGAGTTGATATTTTGAACAGAAATTGAAAAACAGAAATTGAAAAACACCTCAGCGTGCGTAACCCGAGGCCCAACTCACTTCTCGCATTATGAGTTGATATTTTGAACAGAAATTGAAAAACAGAAATTGAAAAACACCTCAGCGTGCGTAACCCGAGGCCCAACTCACTTCTCGCATTATGAGTTGATTTTAACAGAAATTGAAAATACCTCGGCGTGCGACCCGAGGAATTGACTTTTGCAAACAGAAATTGAAAAACAGAAATTAAAAATACCTCAGCGTGCGACTTGAGGAGTTGCGACCGGAAATTGAAAAACAGAAATTAAAAATACCTCGGCGTGCGACCCGAGGGGTTGCAAACAGAAATTGAAAAGCAGAAATTAAAAATATCTCAGCGTGCGACCTGAGGAGTTGCGATCTGAAATTGAAAAACATAAATTAAAAATACCTCGGCGTACGACCCGAGGGGTTGCAAACGAAAATTGAAAAGCAGAAATTAAAAATACCTCAGCATGTGACCTGAGGAGTTGCGACCGGAAATTGAAAAACAGAAATTAAAAATACCTCGGCGTGCGACCCGAGGGGTTGCAAACGGAAATTGAAAAGCAAAAATTAAAAATACCTCAGCGTGCAACCTGAGGAGTTGTGACCGGAAATTGAAAAACAAAAATTAAAAATACCTCGGCGTGCGACCCGAGGAGTTGCAAACGGAAATTAAAAAGCAGAAATTAAAAATACATCAGTGTGCAACCTGAGGAGTTGCAAACGGAAATTGAAAAACAGAAATTGAAAATACCTCGGCGTGCGACCCGAAGAGTTTTAAAAATACCTCAGCGTGCGACCTGAGGAGTTGCAAACGGAAATTGAAAAACAGAAATTAAAAATACCTCGGCATGTGGCCCGAGGTTCAACTCACCTCTCGAATTATGAGTTGATTTTTTTTGAAAAAAAGTAATTGAAAACACATCATCTGGTGGAACTTGGATGTTTTCTTTCTCCTTTGTTCGGTACAGCTATCGTCAAAACTTCTTGCTTTACTGGCGTACCTGTATGTGTCATGCGTGATGTTATCATGATATGCACGTGTTTGTCTTAAATGCTTTTATGCCTACATGCTTATGTCATGCACCCTGGGCTTGTTTGTCATGTATCTCTTTTCGTTACGACTTTCATGATGACCTGTATTCATTGCTTCGATTCTTGACTCTTCTTTCAGGTTTTGCACCCGTCCTCAAGTTTTATTAGTGATCTGCGTTTCTCGTATATCACCCTTTTGCCCTCTGTTGAACTTTGTCCTTGCCTTGAGGCTCTTGTACTTACCGAATTCTCATCCAGGTAATGCTCAACATTCCTTTTGTTTAGAGTATGTAATTTCACTATTTATCATTTAAATGAACCAAACATGAGATGCCTGAAAATGGGAAAGTAAGTACAAAAGAAATACCTCACATTCGTATTTATTTCAAAGCAACAAGCAAAGAAAGTTGACAAGGAACAATTCAATAAAGAAAATGTTATAAAAAGGAAAGCAAGTTCAATTGTCGCGAATGCTCTAGACATCCAACGCCTAAACTTTTCCGCGTTTCTTCATCCTCGATATTTTCGAGCAAAGCTTCTTGTGTAGAAGATTTTGAGCTTCCGAGCCTGCTTCAAATATTAATATCTCGCCATTTGACTCCCCCTTCAAGTCGCCCTTGCTCTTTGAGCCCAAATCTGCTTCCTTAGGACGCCCTTTCAGGTTTTCATCCTAAACCTTTTTTGTTTACCAAGATGCCCTTTTCGGGTTTTCATCTTGATCCTCTTTTTTTTTTAGGCGTAGTACTTCTTCACGGCATCTAAGTTTACTGGATTTGGTAACTCATTCCCATCCATCTCAGTGAGAATCAAAGCTCCACCTAAGAAAGCTTTCTTCACGACATATGGCCCTTCCCAATTTGGTGCCCATTTTCCTCGAAAGTCTTTTTGAATTGGGAGAATCTTTCTTAGTACGAGTTCTCCCTCGCGAAATTCTCTTGGCCACACCTTCTTGTCATGGGCGTTGATCATTCTCTTCTGGTACATTTGTCCATGACAAATCGCCTTCAAGCGTTTTTCCTCGATAAGATTTAGCTGGTCATATCGAGCTCGAACCCATTCTGATTCTTCTAGTTTCGACTCCATTAAGACTCGTAGAGATGGGATCTCAACTTCAATGGGCAGCACAGCTTCCATTCCATAGACCAGAGAGAAAGGAGTTGCCCCCGTAGAGGTTCGCACACATGTGCGATATGCATACAAAACAAATGGTAACTTATCGTGCCAATCTTTATATGTCTCAGTCATTTTCCCAATAATCTTCTTGATATTTTTGTTAGCCGCTTCTACTACTCCGTTCATCTTTGGGCGATAGGGTGAGGAATTATGATGCTTTATTTGAAATTGCTCGCACACCTCCTTCATCATCTTGTTTTCCAGATTCAAAACATTGTCTGAAATTATTCTCTCAGGTAATCCGTATCGACATATGATCTCCTTTTTTAAGAACTTGCAAACTGCGGTCTTTGTCACATTAGTAAACGAAGCGGCTTTTACCCATTTTGTGAAATAGTCTATGACCACGAAAATGAATCGATGTCTATTAGAAGCCTTTGGGGAAATTAGCCCTATAACGTCCATGCCCCATATAGAAAAGGGCCACGGATAAGTCATGACATGAAGGGCCGAAGGTGCTGCATGAATTTTATCACCATAAACCTGACATTTGTGGCACTTTCGTGCGTAACTAATGCAGTCATTTTCCATCATCAGCCAGTAATAACCGAGTCTCATAATCTGTCTGGCCATAATGAAACCATTGGCGTGCGTTCCACAAACTCCTTCATGGACATCTTCAAGTATTTTTCTGGCTTCACTAGTATCCACACACCTCAAGAGCACTTGATCTTTTCCTCTTTTGTATAGGATGTCTCCATCAAGAACAAATCCTACCGCCATTCTTCTAATTGTACTTTTGTCGTTCTCATTTGCTTGTTCGGGATACCTTTGATTCTTGACATACTCTAAGATATCATGGAACCATGGTTGTCCATCTGCTTCTTTTTCAATGCTAAAACAATGCGTAGGGGCCTCATATATGCTCATCTAGAGAGGCATTATTTCTGTTTCTCGGTTTGCTTTGAACATTGAAGCCAGAGTGGCTAAAGCATCAACCAATTGGTTTTCTTCTTGTGGGAAGTAATTAAAGGTTACTTCTTCAAATTCTTTGATCAGCTCTGTCACGAGATCGTGATATTTGATTAACTTTGAATCTTTCACTTCCCAATCTCCACGGATTTGGTAAATCACCAGCGCTGAATCTCCGTATACCTCTAGGATTTCGATGCCTCGTTCAATAGCTGCACGAAGTCCCATGATGCAAGCCTCGTATTCCGCTATGTTATTGGTACAGAAGAAATTTAATCTGGCAGTGAATGGATAATGATTCCCTTCTAGTGACACTAAGACTGCTCCAATCCCACGCCCCAATGCATTTGATGCACCATCAAAGCTCATCTTCCACGATTTCTTTTTTGACGACTCACATTCTTTTTGTGTAATGCACATCAAGTCTTCATCTGGGAAGTCAAATCCCAATGGCTCGTATTCCTCTGTCGTTCGAGTTGCTAAGAAGTCGGCTATTGTGCTCCCTTTTATCGACTTTTGATTCACATAGATGATGTCGTACTCTGACAGTAGGATCTACCATCGTGCCATTCTTCCCGAGAGTGTAGGTGATTCCATCATGTACTTTATTGGGTCCAGTTTTGAAATTAACCACGTCGTATGATACAGTATATACTGTCTGAGCCTTCGAACTACCCAAACCAAAGCACAACAGAATTTTTCAATTGACGGATACTTCGCTTCACACTCTGTGAACTTCTTGCTGAGGTAGTAAATCGCCTTTACTCTTTTCCCCGACTCATCATGTTGCCCCAGTACACAACCCATTGAATTTTCGAACACGGTCAGGTACAATATTAACGGTCTTCTGGGAGTTGGCGGTACTAGCACCGGGGGGCTAGACAAATATTGTTTTATCTTGTCAAAAGCCACTTGGCACTCCTCGTTCCATTCTCCAGGATTGTGTTTTTGAAGGAGTCGAAAATTCGGGTCACACTGGTTGGTAAGTTGAGCAATAAATCGAGCGATGTAGTTCAACCTCTCTAAAAATCCTCTGACTTCTTTTTGTGTGTGCGGAGGCGGTAGTTCTTGTATGGCTTTTATCTTATCTGGATCAACTTCAATACCTCTCTCACTGACGATGAAGCCTAGTAATTTTCCTGAGTTAGCCCCAAACGTACATTTAGCTGGATTAAGCTTAAGCCGGAACTTCCTCAGCCTTTCAAACAATTTCCTGAGGTTCCCAACATGCTCTCTTTCTCCCCGAGATTTGGCGATCATATCATCGACGTAGACTTCTATTTCTTTATGCATCATGTCATGGAACAATGTCACTATAGCTCTCTGATATGTTGCCCCGGCATTCCTTAATCCAAATGGCATCACCTTGTAGCAGAATGTTCCCCACATCGTCACGAATGTAGTTTTCTCCATGTCCTCGGGAGCCATCTTTATTTGATTATAACCCGAAAATCCATCCATGAAGGAGAATAACGAATGTTTTGTCGTGTTATCTACCAACGTATCAATGTGTTGCAAGGGGAAATTATTTTTAGGGCTTCCTCGATTCAGATCGCGATAATCTACGCACATTCGCACCTTACCGTCTTTCTTCGGCACCGGGACTATATTAGCCACCCATTCTGGATATTTAGAGACTTGTAGGAAGCCCGCATCAAATTGTTTCTTGATTTCTTCTTTTATCTTTAAAAGTATTTCAGGCATCATTCGTCTTAACTTCTGTTGAATAGGTTTGCATTCTGGTTTGAGTGGGAGTCTATGGACCGCTACATCCTCGTGCAAACCTGGCATGTCCTGATACGACCATGCAAATACATCTTTGTACTCATGAAGCAAGACGATCAAGTCACGTCTGGTATTCTCTGAAATGGAGGTCCCAATCTTTACTTCTTGCCTCTTTTCTTCACTTCCCAAGTTTACTGTCTCAACGGATCCTTGATGGGGTAGAATCTGTTTATCTTCTTGTTCTATCATCCTTAACAAGTCGGAGGACGAGACATAATCTTCAGCATTTTCCTCAGCTTCGAATTCCCCTAAACAAATTGCTTTTTCAAAATCGATTTTAGGACTTGTAACGGCATTGTTCATGTCGTTGATATCTGAGCACCTGAAAGGTGAATGGAAAAGAAAACTGTAGAGGGGCATCAAAGTATTTGAACTAAACAAACATAATGCTATGGCATGATATGAGGCATATGTTAGGCCAGGTGGTGAGAAAAGGGGGCAATTATGACGTTAACGAGAATGAAAGAAATATGACAAAATGCATCTCCATTAATGTTCATTCAAATGATAAAGTTCAAACATAAGTTCTTACAAAAGGATCCCACTATTACTTAGGGGCGCACAAAAGAGAGTTAACACTGAGCATTACTCTGGAGAGGACTTAGAATGAAACACCCCAAAGCCAGCCCACGAGCCTCGACCAGATCTGGTATGTTCCTCGAATAAAAACTGTTCAAGTTCTTTCAAAATCTTTAAATGATTTTTTTTATCTCTAATTAAAATCATATGAATTTATGTGTCAAAACATTTAGGGTTTATTTAAGTAAAACATTTAGTCTTTAATTTGATAGAAAGTTCGTAATAAAGAAAATTCAACGTGCATGCAGAAATAAAGTTCATACTAAGGCCTTATTACATCAAAACAAACCCAAATAGTTTTAGGTACTTAAATAAAAATAAAATGTCCAAATAAAGTAATTCCTTGCTGAGCATGGACACCATTAAGCTCCTGCCGACCCGGTCCTTTACTGATCATCACCTGAAAAATGTTATTCCCACAACGGGGTGAGTCAACGGACTCAATATGTACACAAACACTAGGTCCAAATAGATTCAAGCATATCAAGTCATACACATTCATATCAAAATATACAATTAATGATGCATTCCCAAGCCCAAGCCTAGTTACCAACCGCTACACATCACCCGTACCAACCGACACACCGTGGGGACTACTAAGTCAACCCTCCATCCGCTACACACCATCGAAGGCAGTCGCTGCAGTCAACGTGCTCATCTCCCTTTTAAAAGTCGTGGCATGGCCACCAGATTAAATAATTGTGACTGAAGTCACCACATTCAGATATCGTGGTCTTAGATCACCACATTCACTTCCCCTTTTTCATATAACCCGAATGCCCCATTTCACACATATCATGCATATCATGCCTTATTTCACATTCTTATCACTTTTCACATGTTAAATATAACATATATTCATAATCCTAGTAGGAGTAGGAAACATACCTTAGTACTTTGTACCATGGCATGGTACCTTAGCCATATTTTTCACATTCTTATAAACACTTATATATTAAAACATAGCCTTAAATCGATTAGGATTTTAGTGTGGGGTACACACCTGATTTACTTAAAGCCTTTAATCCAAGTCCCGAAAATCCGATCTAAAACCTTAGATCTCAAATCCCGAAATTAACTCCTTGGCTATGGAGATGTCGATATGCCTATAGAGTACATGTTAGATTTAATCCAACGTTAAAACACAATGGAATGGCCTATGGCCGAATCTTATAGTTACCTACCTTGTGGATATTCAAATCCCAAAAGATCACTTCTCCAAATGATAGCTACAAGAATCCTCAAAGACCACTTTCAAAGTTCGGTCAAAAGAATAAAAAAAAAGGATTAGTTTCCATAGCGTCGACTTAATTGAAGGCATAGAGAAGAAGATAAACAACAAAGAGTTCCTTACCCCACTATTAGAACCGATCGAATAGCTTGCAACAAAAGATCAACCTCACCCCTCTCTGACTACTAAAAGATTCGGCCACAGGAGGAAAGGTGATTCGGCTATGACGTCTAGAGGAAGAAAGATTGGTAATATGAAGAAAAGATTGGAGCCTTGAATAGTTTCGGTTCGGTTAATTTGAGAAGAAACAAATGGAATGGGATGAGAGAAACAAATTTCGGCGAAAAGAAAATGAATGAAGAAAAGAATACCCAAAATGATACTCCTTCCTATTTATAACCCATTATTTCTTTCCTATATTCTCTCCATACCTCTCTTTCAAAATAATTTAAATAAACCCAACATTTAAAAAATAATAATAATAATAATAATCTATCACATCATCCCTTATCTTCTCATTTAAAAATAAACTAAAGCCACCATTATCTTTATCTATACTAAATAAATCCCCACTTATTCAAAATAAAATAAAAACAAAACCCCATTCATCCACTATCTCCATATTTAAAACAAATAAAACAAAATACCTAATTATCTACCCACTTAAAATAATAAAATAAATCCCCACTTATTCAAAATAAAATAAAAACAAAACCCCATTCATCCACTATCTCCATATTTAAAACAAATAAAACAAAATACCTAATTATCTACCCACTTAAAATAATAAAATAAATCCCCACTTATTCAAAATAAAATAAAAACAAAACCCCATTCATCCACTATTTCTATATTTAAAACAAATAAAACAAAATACCTAATTATCTACCCACTTAAAATAATAAAATAAATCCCCACTTATTCAAAATAAAATAATTAACCCCCATACATCCACCTTGACGTCACATGCCAAAAATAAAACACACTCCTTGCTGCCCAAGTGATTCGAACCTGAGTCCTCCTGAAGCCCCTTTGACGCAAACGCCTCAAGCCACCTTGCTGCTGATTCTTTTGTGTCATCAACTCCCCATAATTTCTTTTAAAGCCTCCTTATCTAGTTTCTCATTTTAGACTTAAAATCTAAAAATTTTCTAAGGCATTTCCTATTATTCTAAAGTTCACAAACATTCATAAATACACATTCACAACACACTCAAGCATGCTATTTCATATAATTAAGCATAAATGCATATGCCCATTTTCAGGATATTACATAGAAACTACAAGAAGATCCACAGCAGTCCAATTGTTCAAAATGAATCCAGAGGGACAATGGCGTATCGTTGAAACTTCTTTACTCAACCACATTTATACTGACTTTCTAAAGACCCTTTTCAACATGCTTCGCAAACTATCTCTCCCTGGTGAGTCTTCAACAACCCTCTCTTTAATCATTTCTGTTTGAGTGGGGTCGTTGTGTTTCATCCTGACCCCACTCTTCTTCCGATCCTGAGCTATCTTCAGTACTACTGTCGTTTGCAATGACAATAGCTTCTATCCTTCTCTGTAGTTGCCTGTCGCGACTCCTTTCTGCTTCTTTCGGTGTGACCCACCTCCATGACTCATGGATCTACCTGTTCCCAAAAGTTTGCCTTGGTGTGTAGTTTTGGTATGGTCCTCCGTCTTGATTGTTAGAAAAGGTCCACCCCATTTGTTGACTGACATAAATAAGGTCCTCAATGCTTGTTTCAATTCTATTTTGTGCCCATAGCGTGAAATCTTTTCGAACAACATGTTCTTCTGGTAACCACCTCCTGCTGTCAAGGTCATCAAAGTTTTCCAACCAAATTGTACAGCTGGCTGAAAACGAGGTGAGGTATTCCACTGCGTTAACCAGCATATCGTGCCTGTAGATGAGCATTTCTTGTTGCCGACGATTAAACTCGTCATTGCTGACTGTTCTTGATCCAGGTAACGGGATGAGGCCTGTAACACCCCAAACCCAGCCCAAACGCTACAGCCGGATCTGGTATGTCACTTAAGGGATTTTACAAAACATGTTCATTTTGGAAAACAATTACTAGGTTTAAACATTTATACTGAAAACTTAATAATTCATTAATTCATATAAAATATAAAGTTATAAATTACCTTGGTGAATTTTAAACAAAAACTATAATTTCATACATGTCTTAACTTAATTTAAAACATAAAACTTAAAAGCCCAGTAATAAAAGCCCAACATAAAACCAAAACATAAATAATAATCTAGTGGCCCATGGCCTTATTACAATAAAATTTAAAACCCATTAAATAAAAATATAAAATAATAAAATGGAGTCTTCTTGTTAAATCCAAGAGTTCTTTTGCATGGCCACCTTGCGCTCCTCTCCAGCCCGGTCCGATGCACTAGGTGCTACTTGAAAATGTTAAGAAATTGGTTGAGTCACGAGACTCAGTGTGCAACCCTTATGAACCATTAGATTTGGGCCTTAGCCCCACAGAACAGAATAACAGTTTAATATATATATATAACAAAAAAAATTATGCAAGCCCAACCCAAATCCTAAGTTTCCACCGCTACACGCCTCCCGTACCAGCCGTTCACACCATAGGGGATTTCTACAATCAACCCGCACCGCTACACGCCATTGATGGCAGTCGTGCTGCTCATCGTCAGGGTTGTGATAGAGTCACCAAGCTGAAATGGCAAAAAGCCACCAGAAACAGAGTTTGTGACAGAGTCACCAGACTGAAATGGCAAAAGCCACCAGAACAGATCACTTCCCCCTTTTCATCAATTTCCCAACCCCAAGCATACAATGAAATCATCATACAAAGCATATTGTTTTAACATGAATAATCACTGAAATAGGACAGAAGTCACTAACCTGTTGATCAGCCTTTACCCTTCAAGGGTTTTCACTTGTTATGCCGGGATTTCGGCATTTAGCAGAGTATAGCAGATTTATACATATGAATATATATATTAGCAAACAGTCTAACAGTGAGAAAGGTTGCACACCTGATTAATGTCGATACCCTTGCTAGACCGATCTACAACTTTGCTCAAAAAGCCAGAAAGATGTGAAAATAGGGCCTCTCCTATATTCGGCCAAGGGTTAGTAAATCCTGAATTTACACATTGAAACTAATAGATCTTCTTACCTTGAAACCTCGAAAGTAACACGATTTGAGTGCTATTGATCTATAACTCAGAGATCTATGCGATTGACTCCACTAAAGTTCCCTTCAGATTTCGGCACAAGTAGGCACCACAGAAGTAATTCGACAATCACAGGAGATGAGATCTAGGGATTTCGGCTTTTAGGAAAATCCCGGAAAAAGTATGAACAAGAGAAGGCGGATGTGTCTTTGGCTTTTAAAATACTTGAGTGAAGAGTTTCGGTTTCTGACAGGAAAAGAGAAGAAGAAAAGAAAAGAAGGAAGAGACTTGAAGATTTCGGCTAGGAAGAAAAAGAATGGAAAGAGTTTCAGCTTTTGAATCAAAGTGAAGATGAGGGAATTGGCTTAGAGATTTCGGCTTTTGCAGAGAATGAAGAGGAAGATGGAACTTTAGGAGTTTTCGGCTTTTACTCAGAGAAAAAGAGAAAAGAATGACAGAAAAACCCAAATGCCAAAATTGAAGAAATATTCCCCCTATTTATAGAAATTTCGGCACTTACCTAACCTTGCAGATAAATCCTATCTTTTCTCATTTATCTTAATCTACTAGCTCATCTAAAAGAGACTTAATTATCTCTAACTCCTCCCTCCTTTATCAGCATATTATCCACATATTTTAATCATTAAAATCCCTAAATTTTAGCCTTTATCTGCTTATTATCCACATAAAATAAATTCCTAAATAATAGCCTTTATCTGCTTATTATCCACATATTTTAAACATTAAACCCCTAAATTTTAGCCTTGTTGCCATCCATTCCACCTAATCCTAATGCCCAAAATTTAGCTAACTTAAATTAAAAGAATTGGGCTCCATGAAACTTAAATTTGGGCCCCTTACTCCCTTGTGTGGCGTCACCTCCTAAGATTGGGCCACAAGCCCACTTTGGTATTTTAAACATAGATACTACCTTTTAAACCCTATAATGCCCAAACAGATAATTTTAATCAAGGCCTCTGTCTAAGCCTGAGCCCAATTTGGACCCCTAACATTTAAATTAACACATTAAACATATCCACCCATTAAACGCATAGGCCCAAAAATTCAGGATGTTACAGGGCCTGCTCTTCTTGCGTGGATAGTGTGATCATGGAACATAGCTTTAGCACTAGAGATTCCAGCATTTGCCGGGATGGGCCTTTCTGTTAGCGATGGCATTCTCCCTCTTCTATATGGTCCTGGCCTGTAATTTGGGCTTCGCTGATTGCTGATGGTTTGGTGAACTCTCTTACTGCCTTCTCCAAATTGCCTCATGTAGTTGTTGTCCATTGGTCTGTCGGGAATTCCTATAACAGATTGACAAGTCTCGACAGTGAGTCCGCAGTTGAATTAGAGGACCCTTTTTATGTGCTCAAAGACCGCATTTACTCGTAATCTGCGAAATTAGCTGCTCTTACCCTAGACAGTTTATTATTTACTGCCTTATCAAAGAAGCTAATTATCGGCTGACAGTCACTCTTATGGGTAACTTCCTTCCTACCTAAGTAGTGAGTCTCGAGGGTTGCTAATGTTCCCAGATTTCTCTTTCTCTTCCTCTCTTTTCATCTTCTATAATTTCAACTTATTAGGCTCTTTCGATGGTTTTAAATGCATATGATGTGATGTGATATAATGCACATGCATGAAATGCAATGCAAATGCATGGAATGAATGCAAAAAAGAAGGAGAGGCATTGATCATGAATTTAATTCCATTAGAAGAACTTTTCTAGAAAATACGTTTCTTTACATTAAAACGGATTGCATATACGGCCATGTCCTCATAGTCCAGGTGAAAACACCAATCCTTTCTTTCGTGTCTGGAGGTTGTGATTGCGTCCCATGAACTTTCTCAATAGACGTCTCTTCTGACTCCTTGTCACTTGGTCCAGGTCGTACCTCGTCATTTGCTTATCCTTCGCGATGTTCATAATCTTCCGATGACTCCCAAACAATCCTTGTCAGCTTGAATCTTCAGATAAATCCTCTTCTTCGTATTCGGATGTTTATGGTCGTGTCCCTTGAACTTTCTCAATAGACGTCTCTTCTGACTCCTGGTCGTTCGGTCTAGGTCGTACCTCGTCATTTGCTTATCCTTCGCGATGTTCATAATCTTCTGATGACTCCCAAACAATCCTTGTCGGCTTGAATCTTCAGATAAATCCTCTTCTTCGTATTCGGATGTTGATGGTCGTGTCCCTTGAACTTTCTCAATAGACGTCTCTTCTAGCTCCTTGTCGCTTGGTTCAGGCTGTACTTCTTCACTCGCTTATCCTCCACGGTGTCCATAAGTTTCTTTAAGAAAGTCAAGACGTGACGACTCTTGAATAATCCTTGTTGGCTTGAATTATCGGGCAAAATCTTGTATTCTTCCGTGGACTATACGTCTTCTCTCGTTGTTTACTTTGACTATATTTGAGCAACCGTATTATAATCCACTTTATCAAGAAATTCATTTCCTTATGAAAAACTCCTCTATTTAGTAATCAAATATTAATCAACACCTCTTTTCTTTCGATGATGCAATGCGATGCAATCAAAACAGAAGAAAACACGTTAGTGCAAGAGAAATAAACAAACACAGAATAATTATCCTGGTGACCACTAGGGGTTTGGCGTAGCTCTACCTATGGTGGGCTCTTAAGGTTCACTATATGAGGTTCGGTTCTAAAGAGGGGTACCCGAACTAGCAGATTCCTCGATCTTCACCTATTATAGGCTCATATAGACCAAGTTCAGTTCAGGGGAATACATTTCCCTATGGCTGCACGGAGATAAAAATCTTACGAAGACATAGGTACGGATGTATCCCGAAAGTGATCCACTATCTTGCACGGAGGTAAAAACCTCACGAAAGAGTAGCTTCTCACTCCCACTTAAAAGGGTGTGACCACAACGGTCATGCAGTGCAATGCCAAAGTATTTTTGTAAGACTCAACATTACTGTAATCATAGTATCAGTAAAGGCATCAAAGGAAACATGATTTTTCAAAATAATTTTCCAAATTTTCGATAAAAGGACAAAGAATAATCAATTTTACGGCCTGACTCTCTTATTGGTCCCCAGCGGAGTGGCCAAGTTGTCGTAACCATTTTTTGTCAAAACGGGAATCGACTTGGTTTTGAAAATAAAAAAAGGGGAGTCCCCACCGATCTTTTATTAGGCGTGATTGGGTCGCTTTTGTTTTAATAAAACATTTTGATTTACTAAAACAATGTGTTTGGTCTACGAAAATTTGAGAAAATAGGTTCGGGAGTCGGTTACGTGCGAGGAAGGGTTAGCACCCTCGTCACGCCCAAAATTGGTACCAAATTGATTATTTAATGTCTCAATGTCGAAAGTTGAAAATTTAAAAAGAAAAAGGAAATTGATCTTTTTTGGAAATGTTTTAGTTTTCTCGAATTGAATATCAAGATTTTCTTGTTCCGAAGGAACAAAATATCACATCCAGTACGTAGGACACGATGATTTTAATACCCGAATCCCAGATCATCTCTTAATCCCCGAGACTCATGCATTAAAATATCAAAAGGATATTCGATTGTTTGGCCAAGCGAAAGAACCTAAACCCAACACATAGGGCACGATCTCTCGAGTTTCCGAACATAGAATATTGCCTTATTTTGAAAATTTTTGCTTTTGGATAAAATTGATAAATATATTTAAGAAATGATACACATTTGGGTAGTTTAGTTTTAAAGAAACATTATTTAACGCGAATGAGGGTTACGCTCGGCGAATAATGGTAATATGACACGGATTTGGCGTATGATAACATAATACACATAATACAACATTTACAAATGGATGACGAGAATAATGATATGAATATACTATTCAATATAAAATCAATAGTCTCACAATTCTTATTTTGGAAATACCAACATTATTAATTAAGGAATAACGAAAGCTAAAAATATAGCAAATTAAAATAAATCGCAGGCAAAACAAATTTTGGAATGATAACAAATGGATTTAAAATGAGTAATGCAAAGGAAAGAAATTTGGCATGAACAAAATATAAAACAACTTAAAGGAGATAAAATGCATAAGAAGATTTTAAAGTATTTGTGAAGAAAATATTTAAGTGAACAATATGCGAAATAGATTAAAATAAATAATAAATAAAAGCATGAAAATAATTTAAAATGAATGACATAATAAAATAAAAAAATCAGTAATATACACGAAAGTTTTAGGGAAAAAGTATATAACAGTTTATAATAGTCAACAGTCCAAAAATATACATATAAAGAGAGTTAAAATGGATAATATATGTAAAAGTTTTAAGAAATAAACAACATATATAAATTTAAAAACAAGTATTGGATGAAAGGCTTTTAATAGGTAATATAAAAGTTTTGAAATAAATAAATGACAAATTTGCAAAAAAAAATTGAAATTAAACAAAATTGGAACTAAATCAGAATAAAAATGAAGTTTAAGGTATAAACTATAACAAAATAAATAAATGAGAGCTATATTGAAATCAGAGTATGAATTAAGGGCTAAAATTGCAAAAAAAGGGAAATGCAAAATGGGCTTGATTAACTGGAGCTGTGAACGAAAGGGACCCAACGCACAAATATCCCCTTTTAAGGGAAAATGCGCAGTACCCTTTAGGCGAAACGACGCCGTTTCTCACGGTATTTAAGCCCAAATTTGCTGGAAAAAAAAGAGGGTCTCAACCCTAAAAATTAAAAAAAAAAACAACAGCCCTCAGCCACTTCTTTCCAAACAAAAAACTCTCCATTTCATTCCGACGATTGGATTTCTTCTGGTTTCTATCACACCACCGCGCCACTACCATCTCGATGGCCGGCGATGCTTAAAGCCAGGCTCTTAGTCCCCCTTTTCGAAGCCTCAAAACGCGAAGAGAAAACGGAGAAAACCCCTCGCCTTCGGTTTGGCTACGACGACGGAGGAGTTCCAACGACGTGTCCCGGTATTCAGGTTAGTTTTCTTTACCTTTTTGCTCTTCGTTTTTATATTTTTTATTTGTATAAACTCGAAATAGTAAAAAAAATAATAACAAAAACGACAGTAGATAAGTATAGAAGATAAAAACGAAATCAACCTTTAATGTTTCTCTTGTTTTTGATTGCTAATAATGCGTAAGAGAGGACCAAAATCGATCTTTGGTGTTTTGCCCTTTTTTTAATTTCTGATCCTTTTTGTGAAGTGTTCGTAAAAATGAAGAAGAAGCCCCCCTTTTTACAAACGTTTTTCTTCGGTTTTATAACCGATTTTACAGATTCCTTCTGTTGTTTTTTTTATTATTATTTGCTTCATTCTCTGTTGCTTGTCGTCTTGCAGGGCATGGGCGATGGCATGCGAAGCGTGTGGGTCGTCCGAGGCGTGCGACGGTCAGAAGCGTGGAGCTAGAGGCGCATGGGCGCGGGGAGCAGGAGCGCATGGGGAGTTGCGGCGCCAAGCACTAGGGTTTTAGTTGTTTTCTTTTTTCTGTTAATAGGCTGATAGTTGGGCCTTGGTTTAGTTATTGGGTTTGAGCTGTTTGTATTGGACGTTTTGAGTTTTAGTAATCTTGTAAATGGACCTTATGGACTTTTGTTATTCTTTATTGGGTTTTTTAATGGGCTCCGGGCAAAAAATTGGTTATTACAATATATATATATATATATATATATGATATGATATGGCATGATTTATCATTAAAATATTTTTATTATTTAAAACATTTATCACATTTGTAAATGAGAATTTTAATTTTACTAAAATATTTGATTAAATAAATTTAATTAAATAATATAAATAAAATTTATTAAATGAATTATTATAATCATTAAATTATTTTATATTTTAACTATTATGTTTCACTTAACAAAAGAAAAAAAAAGAAATTTTAAATAATTTTTATTTTATTATTTTATCATGTGCCAATTTGAGGTTGTTAAATGTGACCTTGCTATTAGTCATTAATATCAAGTTAGAGTATTTTAATTGAGTTAGTTAGATACTTATAAATGTATAAAGTTGACTTACGGTTTTTAAGTTTAGGTGTCAGTTAAATCAAATAAAAAAAGTTTAAACACCAAATAAGTACAAATTACCGAGTTATTAATAAATATAAAATAGTGAGGTTTCTTAATTAAATAAATAAATTTAAATTAAATTATTATAATTTCACGATCTTGAGTGAAAATAAAATTGTAAATTGAAATAAAAATTAAATATTGTGTTGGATGAAATAATAAAATAATAAAAATATTATAATGTATTCGGTTTAGACTTCGAGTCTTGTTACAAGCAAGCATTTTTATGAAATTATTAAAAGCATTTAGTAA
This sequence comes from Gossypium australe, assembly GCA_005393395.2. Classification (NCBI taxonomy): domain Eukaryota; kingdom Viridiplantae; phylum Streptophyta; class Magnoliopsida; order Malvales; family Malvaceae; genus Gossypium; species Gossypium australe. The sequence goes on from CM016626.1 coordinate 16,480,470, forward strand.
AGTTGAGACTCGATTATAAGTGACACAACTCAATTTATAGATTTAAGAGCCTAAAACTTAAGAGATCGGGCCCTTTAAAGGCACAAGTCACCTATCATGTTACCTTGAAAAGGGCTTTTAGCCCAATAAAATAAGAGCCTGATTGGCCCACATCGAAGTTTTTAGTCGGTTTCCCATATAGAGGGCCATAGTGGCTCATAATCCATCACGTGCCTCACTGTCACCGCCACTTGTTTTATCACTAAAATTATAAAAGCCGAACGATCCCTCCATTTTTGCTCCAAAAAATCTCACTCTCTTTGCAGAGGGAGGAGAAAAAGTAAGATAAACCCAAACGCCAGCCCTCCAAAACCCTAATTTCAAAATCATTTTCATCGAACGAAGTTCGAAATCCTCTTCGGTTTCTTTCTTCAAGCTTGCATTTGGGTCGTTAGAGTATATATTTATCGGCCAAAGTTGTCATGTGGAACAACAATAATAACAACGCTCAGATAGCGCCACCGGGGACCGGGGGATCCACCATCCCACCGCATCCAGCTGCCCAGCCTTCGTACACGGTTCTAGCTCCGCATATGACTCCGCAGGAAGCAGAGGCGAAGCTGGAGGAGAAGGCTCGGAAATGGATGCAGCTTAACTCTAAACGGTATGGGGATAAGAGGAAATTTGGTTTTGTCGAGACGCAGAAGGAGGATATGCCTCCTGAGCACGTCAGGAAGATTATCAGGTAATATATATTGTTACATGGTTTTAAAGATAGTTTAGCGAGATTTGATCTATCATGTTTTGTTCATTTTCCTCTTCATTATTGTTTTTTTAAGGGACTAAAGATTGTTAACACTAGGTCTTACCGATTTCGAGAATTGCTAAACTGGTTAGGTCGGTCATGGGATCTTGTAAAGTTAGTTATTAGTTCTCTCATTGATCATTTTTTTCTTATATATTTTAATATTTAGAGTATTCTGCCGGGTTATCTATGTATTTATGTTCTAAGTTAGAAATTTTCACTTAAGTGCTTTTATTTTTGCAATTTTTGTACGCGAGAAATTTGCATGGAAATAAATTGCAAAATATAGAGACATTTTATCTAGGATTTTTTTTTCTTGATTTTGAGTAATTTTATCCTCACTAGTATGACCTTTAACCATATTTACATAATTCTTTTTTAACTTTGTTGAAGGCATGCTATTCTTGGTTGCGTTTCCAAAATACATAGAGTCCTTTTCTATGATTACTTTGTAGTTCGATGTTTTGATAGTATACACTTCATTGGCAAGATATTCATGGTTAGTTTTGTTTTATTTCTGACAGAGACCATGGGGACATGTCTTCAAAAAAATATCGCCATGATAAGCGTGTGTATCTTGGAGCCCTTAAATTCATTCCTCATGCAGTTTACAAGCTCCTTGAGAATATGCCAATGCCTTGGGAACAGGTTCGAGATGTGAAGGTTTTGTACCATATTACAGGAGCAATCACGTTTGTGAATGAAATACCGTGGGTTGTTGAACCAATCTATTTAGCACAGGTATGCTCATTACCTTCTCCTCTTACAACAATTCGACACCAAATTAAGTTCTATCTGAGTTGAATTATTCTTGGAAGTAGTTACCTTTGTTGTTATTGATCGACTTATCTTTTATTTCGAAAGTGGGGTACAATGTGGATCATGATGCGAAGGGAGAAAAGAGATCGTCGTCATTTCAAGAGAATGCGGTTTCCACCATTTGATGATGAGGAGCCTCCATTAGACTATGCTGATAATCTGTTAGATGTTGATCCTCTAGAGCCGATTCAGTTAGAGCTGGATGAAGAAGAAGATTCTGCTGTATACGCTTGGTTTTATGACCATAAGCCTCTTGTAAAAACAAAGCTTATCAATGGTCCGAGTTACAGGAAATGGCATCTTTCTCTTCCAATTATGGCCACTTTGCACCGGCTTGCTGGACAACTTCTTTCTGATTTGATCGACCGTAATTATTTTTACTTGTTTGACATGGAGTCATTCTTCACAGCTAAAGCATTAAACATGTGCATACCTGGTAAGTTTCCTGCCATCTATACTAAACTTCTTTTTCCCATGTCCATGAATGATCTGAAATTTGCAAAGTTTGGCTGTTGGGGTGTGGAGACACACAGTTATTGTGATTCAGTTATTATAAATTTAGTGATTGAAGTAGTTTTCTAGAACCTTTCACTCGTATGCTGCTTGCATTTACTAGTACTATAATATGTATTGACATCTCTAATTTCAGTCTCCTTTTTTCTTTGTTTTTTAAATGGGTGGAAAATACTGGAATGGAAATTTGTTGTGATGATGGCATGCCATTGCTTCCGTTTATGCCTGGTTGTAGGTCTGGAATCAGATTTCTTTGATTTTGATAAGTTTATGGTGTTGAGTTGGTTTCTTTTGCTATTTTTTCTTTATGCTGCTTGAACGCTTTCTCATCCAGTTGTGCATATTTTCAGGTGGTCCTAAGTTTGAACCATTATACCGTGATATGGAGAAAGGGGATGAGGACTGGAATGAATTTAATGACATAAACAAACTCATTATCCGGTCACCTCTTAGGACAGAATATCGAATTGCTTTCCCTCATCTTTATAACAATAGGCCCAGGAAAGTAAAGCTTTGTGTGTATCATACTCCCATGGTCATGTACATTAAAACAGAAGACCCTGATTTACCGGCATTCTATTATGATCCTTTGATACACCCCATAACTACCACAAACAAGGAGCGACGAGAAAAGAAAATTTATGATGACGAGGACGAAGATGATTTTGTCTTGCCTGAAGGGGTGGAACCTTTTCTGAGTGACACACAGCTTTACACCGATACTACTGCTGCTGGGATTTCTCTTTTATTTGCTCCGCGCCCTTTTAATATGAGATCTGGTCGGATGCGACGTGCTGAAGATATACCACTTGTGTCAGACTGGTACAAGGAGCACTGTCCTCCATCTTATCCTGTTAAAGTGCGAGTAAGCTATCAGAAACTGTTGAAATGCTTTGTGCTGAATGAGCTGCATCACAGACCACCAAAGGCTCAGAAGAAGAAGCACTTGTTTCGGTCTCTCCAGGCAACCAAGTTTTTTCAAACGACAGAGCTTGATTGGGTTGAAGCAGGTCTACAAGTTTGCAAGCAAGGGTACAACATGCTGAACCTTTTGATACATAGGAAAAATTTGAACTACCTTCACCTGGATTACAACTTCAACTTGAAACCTGTGAAGACTCTCACCACAAAAGAGCGCAAGAAGTCACGATTTGGCAATGCTTTTCATCTTTGTCGGGAGATTCTGCGTTTAACAAAGCTTGTGGTTGATGCCAATGTTCAGTTTCGACTTGGAAATGTTGATGCCTTCCAATTGGCAGATGGTCTGCAATATACTTTTTCCCATGTTGGTCAGTTGACTGGGATGTACCGTTACAAGTACCGCCTCATGAGACAGATTAGGATGTGCAAAGACTTGAAACACTTAATTTATTATCGCTTCAACACTGGGCCAGTGGGGAAAGGACCTGGATGTGGATTTTGGGCACCAATGTGGAGGGTATGGCTCTTTTTCCTTCGTGGCATTGTGCCTCTTCTAGAAAGGTGGTTAGGAAATCTGCTTGCACGTCAATTTGAAGGTCGACATTCGAAGGGAGTGGCTAAGACTGTTACCAAGCAACGTGTTGAGAGCCACTTTGATCTGGAACTTCGAGCTGCTGTCATGCATGATGTTCTTGATGCCATGCCAGGTTACTAACAACTGTCATTAGTTGTTACCTTTCACGATCTTCCTTTTTTCCCTGTTGGCAATTCCTTCTAACAGTATGTTTATAATTAAATTGCAGAGGGCATTAAACAAAATAAAGCTAGAACAATATTGCAGCATCTCAGCGAGGCATGGCGCTGTTGGAAGGCAAACATTCCATGGAAGGTAAAACCATTTTTTGAATGACTTGCTTGCTATTTTTGTCACCTGTGCTAGTTGTCTCACTGATTTACTCTTTAGGTTCCGGGTTTGCCGGTTCCCATTGAGAATATGATCCTCAGATATGTCAAGTCTAAAGCTGACTGGTGGACAAATGTTGCGCATTACAATCGTGAACGTATCAGAAGAGGTGCAACTGTTGATAAAACCGTTTGTAGGAAAAACTTAGGCAGATTGACACGCCTCTGGCTAAAAGCTGAGCAGGAACGACAGCACAATTATTTGAAAGATGGGCCATATGTCACTCCAGAAGAAGCTGTTGCCATTTATACCACAACTGTGCATTGGTTGGAATCAAGAAAATTTTCTCCCATTCCATTTCCCCCTTTGTCTTACAAGCATGATACAAAGCTACTCATCCTTGCACTGGAAAGGTTGAAGGAATCTTACAGTGTAGCTGTGAGGTTAAACCAACTCCAAAGAGAAGAACTGGGGTTAATTGAACAGGCTTATGACAATCCTCATGAGGCCCTATCAAGGATCAAGCGGCATCTCCTTACCCAACGTGCCTTCAAAGAAGTAAGTTGGGCCCAGTATGAATTTTATTTTGCTTTTGAACTTCTTTGTATTCTATATATGGTTTCGAACTTAAAAATGGTCTGTTCTTTGCAGGTTGGGATAGAGTTCATGGATTTGTACAGCTATTTGATTCCAGTGTATGAAATTGAGCCCCTTGAGAAGATTACTGATGCTTACCTTGACCAATACCTATGGTATGAGGGAGACAAGCGCCACCTATTTCCTAATTGGATTAAGCCTGCAGATTCTGAGCCACCCCCGCTTTTGGTTTACAAATGGTGTCAAGGTATAAACAATTTGCAAGGAATATGGGACACAAGTGAGGGGCAGTGTGTGGTGATGCTTCAGACAAAATTTGAGAAGTTCTTTGAGAAAATTGATTTGACTATGTTAAACAGGTTGGCTCAGTGTAAATATTTTGATCATCTCATTGTTGGCCTTGCTGGAATTTATAAATAATATTTCTTTATATTTTGCAGGCTTTTGCGTTTGGTTCTTGATCACAACATTGCAGATTATGTAACTGCAAAGAATAATGTGGTGTTGTCTTACAAAGATATGAGTCACACGAATTCATATGGTCTTATACGTGGTCTTCAGTTTGCTTCTTTTGTTGTCCAGTATTATGGACTTGTTCTGGATCTCTTGCTTCTTGGATTGACTCGTGCTAGTGAGATTGCTGGTCCACCCCAGATGCCAAATGAATTCATCACATACTGGGACACAAAAGTTGAAACCAGGCATCCAATTCGTCTGTACTCTAGGTATATTGATAGGGTGCACATATTATTCAGATTCACACATGAAGAGGCACGAGACCTAATCCAGCGTTATCTTACTGAGCATCCTGATCCGAACAATGAAAACATGGTTGGATATAACAACAAGAAATGCTGGCCAAGAGATGCAAGAATGAGGCTTATGAAACATGATGGTTTGTGGAATCTTAAATGATTTTGAATTTCTTTGGACAAAACTGCTTTGGAGATTCAGTCTCTAGTTTTCTTTCTTTCTTTGCAGTTAATCTTGGGAGAAGTGTGTTCTGGGACATGAAGAATCGTCTACCTAGAAGCATCACAACGTTGGAATGGGAGAACAGCTTTGTTTCTGTCTATAGCAAGGATAATCCCAACCTGCTTTTTAGCATGTATGTTTCTCATATTACCACTTTATTTAATGTTTTTGTTATATGTATGCAGCATTTAGTGCTTGAATTATTTTTAGTGGTTGACCAAAGGTTTTGCTTTTGGTTTCTTCTAATGAAAATGTTGAAAATTCCATTGTATTTTACCTCAGAGAGGTATTAATTTGACAGCTATGTCAAACTATCATTACAAGGAATTCATGGTATGTGTATTGATTATCTGGAGCTATAATGCTAGATGTTATAAGTCTATCGTTTTACTGGTTTTGTGCATTGACATAAAATGATGCTCTGTGCTTGGTGTTTCGCCTATGTGGCAGAATGTGTTTTGTTAAATTTCATTATGAGTTTACATGCGACTTTGTTGTATAGGTAAAATAGCTTTGTGCAACGAACTTTTTTTATAGTTTTAAGGGTTCCTGGTTAGTGGTATTGTTTCTGTCCTGCTATGTACTTGAAGGAACTGTTTGACCGATGCAGTATCTTTATCTCTGATGTCTAGGTGTGGTTTTGAAGTTCGAATACTTCCTAAAATAAGAATGACCCAAGAAGCATTTAGCAATACAAGGGATGGGGTTTGGAATTTGCAGAATGAACAAACAAAAGAGCGAACTGCAGTTGCTTTCTTACGGGTTGATGATGAGCACATGAAGGTCTTTGAGAATCGTGTCAGGCAGATTCTCATGTCTTCTGGGTCAACAACATTTACAAAGATAGTCAATAAATGGAATACTGCTTTAATAGGTATTTCATGTCACCTTTCATATTGGTCTTGTGAATTTTGTTTGATCTTTTGTTTTGTTGAATTTATTGGGTCTTCTCCCTCTTAATTTTTTTACTTTGTTGATCAGGTCTTATGACTTACTTCCGTGAAGCAACCGTACATACACAAGAGCTTCTAGATCTGCTCGTTAAATGTGAAAATAAAATTCAAACTCGTATCAAGATTGGATTGAATTCAAAAATGCCTAGTCGGTATGGTTTTTCTAACTGATCTCTCTTTTCTTTATGCCTCTCTTCTTTTTGGTGATAATAAGTTATTAAAACACTACCATGCTTTCAGGTTCCCTCCTGTCATTTTTTACACTCCTAAAGAAATTGGAGGACTTGGCATGTTATCAATGGGACACATACTGATTCCACAGAGTGACCTTCGATACAGTCAACAGACCGATGTTGGTGTGACTCACTTTAGGAGTGGAATGAGCCATGAAGAGGACCAGCTGATCCCTAATCTTTACCGGTACATACAGGTAAAGTCGATTGCACTTTCTTACATGTTTTTCTGTTTCTACTTTCTATATTGCTTTACTGTTTGATAATTTTCTGACTTTAACAGCCATGGGAGAGTGAGTTCATAGACTCACAGCGTGTTTGGGCCGAGTATGCTCTGAAGAGGCAGGAAGCTCAAGCACAAAATAGGCGCCTAACTCTTGAGGATTTGGAAGTGAGTTGTCTTGTTTTCTATTGTCGAGTGATTGCGATTGTTGTTTTCTGATTCCATTTCTCTTTGGCAGTTTCCTCTCGTAGTATTTTTTAGTATGATTGTTATTCTAACCATTTAGCATTCTGTACATTTTTTGCATTATATGATTTATCTGTCACATGAAAGTTGTGTTCTGATGATATTGTCCCTGATTTATTAACAGGATTCATGGGATAGGGGAATACCACGTATAAATACTTTGTTTCAGAAGGATAGGCACACATTAGCATATGACAAAGGATGGCGAGTACGCACAGACTTCAAGCAGTACCAGGTGTTGAAGCAGAATCCATTCTGGTGGACCCACCAAAGGCATGATGGCAAATTGTGGAACTTGAACAACTATCGAACTGATGTCATCCAAGCTCTGGGAGGTGTTGAGGGAATTCTAGAGCATACCTTGTTTAAAGGAACGTAGTAAGTACTTGCTTAGTTTTAGTTTAGTTATAAATTTCATAGATAAATTGACCAATTACTATACTTATTAATGATTTGTATGGTCATATCTTATTTTATGTTCTTCTATTCCTCATATTACAGCTTCCCTACTTGGGAGGGTCTTTTTTGGGAAAAGGCTTCTGGATTCGAGGAGTCAATGAAGTATAAGAAGCTTACTAATGCTCAGCGATCTGGTCTTAACCAGATTCCTAACCGTAGATTTACTCTCTGGTGGTCACCTACAATAAATCGGGCTAATGTTTACGTGGGTTTTCAAGTGCAACTAGATCTCACTGGAATATTCATGCATGGGAAGATCCCAACCTTGAAAATATCTTTGATTCAGATCTTCCGTGCCCATTTGTGGCAAAAAATTCATGAGAGTGTAGTTATGGATCTTTGCCAAGTGCTAGATCAGGAATTGGATGCTTTGGAAATTGAAACTGTTCAGAAGGAGACAATTCATCCAAGGAAGAGTTATAAGATGAACAGCTCTTGCGCAGATATTCTTCTCTTTGCAGCTCATAGATGGCCTATGTCAAAGCCTAGTCTTGTGGCAGAGTCCAAGGACATGTTTGATCAAAAAGCAAGCAATAAATATTGGATAGATGTACAACTTCGGTGGGGAGATTATGATTCGCATGATATTGAGCGTTACACTCGAGCCAAATTTATGGATTATACAACAGACAACATGTCTATTTATCCATCTCCTACCGGTAAATTTTCACCTACTTGTTCCTGTTTTTCCTTCTCTCCTGTATGCCCTTTGTTTTCTTTTGGTCAAAGATCTGATCATCTATTGTCTTTATGTAGGGGTGATGATTGGACTTGATCTGGCTTACAACTTGCATTCTGCGTTCGGTAACTGGTTCCCTGGATCAAAGCCACTGCTTGCTCAGGCAATGAATAAGATCATGAAGGTAACATGGTTTACTGTTTTATATCATCGGTGGACAGAAAATATAATAATCTATAATTCAGAATTTTGAAGCTACGTTTGTTTTTAAATGATAATATATGTATGGATATCAAGGGTTGATCTAAAATTTTCTTTCTATTTATACAGTCAAATCCAGCTTTATATGTCCTAAGGGAGCGGATAAGAAAAGGTTTGCAGTTGTATTCTTCTGAGCCTACTGAGCCATATCTTTCATCCCAAAATTATGGGGAGATCTTCAGCAACCAGATTATCTGGTTTGTTGACGACACCAATGTTTATCGTGTGACAATCCATAAGACATTTGAAGGGAATCTCACAACAAAGCCCATTAATGGTGCCATCTTCATATTTAATCCCAGGACTGGACAGTTGTTCCTAAAGGTTTGTTTCCTCATATGGCATTTCTTCTCTAAGCTAGTTTGTCTATTGTGAAAATCTCAACTCGATCACTTTCGCTTCTTGCAGGTTATTCACACAAGCGTGTGGGCAGGACAAAAGCGTCTTGGTCAGCTTGCTAAGTGGAAAACTGCTGAAGAAGTTGCTGCTCTTGTGCGGTCTCTGCCTGTTGAAGAACAACCAAAGCAGATCATTGTTACTCGGAAGGGAATGCTTGATCCTTTGGAGGTTCACTTACTGGATTTCCCTAACATAGTTATCAAGGGAAGCGAGCTGCAACTGCCATTCCAAGCTTGCTTGAAAATAGAAAAATTTGGTGATCTGATTCTTAAGGCTACGGAACCACAAATGGTTTTGTTTAACATCTATGATGACTGGTTGAAGAGTATCTCATCATACACTGCATTCTCCCGACTTATTCTGATCCTTCGTGCACTTCATGTGAACAATGAGAAGGCTAAGATGTTACTGAAACCTGACAAGACAATTGTTACTGAGCCACACCATATCTGGCCTTCTCTAACTGATGATCAGTGGATGAAGGTAGGCGTTATTGTTACTCATAGTGCATTCACCAATTAGTTTTAGAAGCATGCATCCTTCCTTGCAAGTACATTAAAGCTGAATTTCGTGGCACAGGTTGAAGTTGCTTTAAGAGATCTCATACTCTCTGACTATGCCAAAAAGAACAATGTGAACACATCAGCCCTAACACAGTCCGAGATTCGTGACATTATTCTTGGAGCTGAGATTACTCCACCCTCTCAACAGAGGCAACAAATAGCAGAGATTGAGAAACAGGTTAAGCTCTTTCTGGTTTTTTCCCCTCATTACTATTTATTTATGATTGCTTGCTAATTTAACTTGGCTTTATGTTTGCTGAACTTATGTTTTATCTAAAATTATCAACTTATACTTTCAGGCTAAGGAAGCAAGTCAGCTGACAGCTGTGACAACTAGGACTACGAATGTGCATGGTGATGAGCTCATTGTCACGACCACAAGTCCTTACGAGCAAGCAGCATTTGGGTCCAAGACTGACTGGCGTGTTAGAGCAATATCAGCTACTAATCTTTATCTCCGTGTCAATCATATATATGTGAACTCAGAAGACATAAAGGTACATAACTGACTTTTACTGGAGATCTATTCATTTATCTAGATGCTTATGCTGATCTTTATTAAAATCAATGATGCAGGAAACGGGGTACACTTACATCATGCCAAAGAACATTCTAAAGAAGTTCATCTGCATAGCGGATTTGCGGACTCAAATTGCTGGGTACTTGTATGGAATAAGCCCTCCTGATAATCCTCAGGTTAAGGAAATTCGCTGTATTGCAATGCCACCACAGTGGGGTACTCATCAGCAAGTTCATCTTCCATCAGCTCTTCCCGAACATGATTTCTTGAATGATCTGGAGCCTTTGGGATGGTTGCACACACAACCAAATGAACTTCCCCAATTATCACCACAGGTACTTTTAGAGTTTGCTTCTTGAAGTAAAATTTTAGTGGAATATTTCAATGTTGTAGTTTTGTCCATGACTGATCTAATATTATAAACTAATTGCTGTGAATTATCATGCATTTCTGATCACAGGATGTCACATCCCATTCTCGGATTTTGGAGAACAACAAACAGTGGGATGGAGAGAAGTGCATTATCTTGACTTGCAGTTTCACTCCAGGTTCTTGCTCATTAACAGCGTACAAGCTTACACCAAGTGGATATGAGTGGGGACGGATAAACAAAGATACAGGAAGCAATCCTCATGGCTACCTTCCAACTCATTACGAGAAGGTGCAGATGCTCTTAAGTGATAGGTTCCTTGGATTTTATATGGTAAGAGAATATTTTCATTGATTTGTGTTCTTTGAATTTCCTATCCATTATATTTCAATCAAATGTATATAATATTGGATGGGGTGTTGCGGGACTGACTCTTTACTTGTGTTGTACTTATAGATCCCTGACAATGGTCCATGGAATTACAATTTCATGGGAGTGAAGCATACAGTTAGCATGAAATATGGGGTGAAGCTAGGGACACCTAGAGAATACTACAACGAGGACCACAGGCCGACTCATTTCCTTGAGTTCAGCAACTTGGAGGAAGGTGAGACTGCAGAAGGAGATCGGGAGGATACATTCACCTAAGTCTGAGTTCATTTCAACCTTGTTCGTTGTTGTTTCTGTAGCTTACGCCTGTGTAACACTTTGCGCCCGAAATATTAGTAGAGGCCTGACCTTTTTGTTTGAATAGTCGCATGTACTTTTTGTACCATTTGTAACAATGCTGGGAGTTGTAAATATACGAGCAAAACCCTTCTGATTTGCCCTCTAACAAATATTCTTTTGGTGTTTTACTTATTTTGGTGTTCATAAAGAAAGGGATTAAGAGTTTGCATTTTTGACTTATTAATCGTCAATTGAGATACGTATAGATTTAAATGTTAAATCATGTTTTCAGTCCAATTTAACTCTAGCCTTTTTGCTTTGCCTGGGTGTTAGTTTTTAAGTTTGAATCCCCTATCTTTGATCATTTGGAATCATCTTTCAGAGGTGGATATAAAAAAGCATTGCCATTGCCATCGGCATTGAGGTTGATTTTCACATCTCATATCACAAGTAGCAGATAGTGCCAGATATCTGAAACCAGAGATGATGTAAAACGCCCACTATAAAACCAAATGTCTAAAATAAAACAAGAATTCAAGAAACATTTCGTTGACCCCCACACGTATACCATAGCACTCCTGAAACATGGTTCCATGTTACAAAGTGGTGTTGCTGGCATCGGTAACCACTGCCACCTCTTACGAGAAGAAGATAAGTAAGCAAAAGAAAACAATAATATGTATATGCATATCAATTATACAAATTTTGACATCTAATACTTAAATTCGTCCTTGGCATTAGCCATCTTAAGGACTTCCGTGCTCAGTCTCCTTCACCGGATTAGGAATCCTTCTCTTCCTTAATTGTGTCTGAGCTCTCCTCGGAAGCCAATATCTCATCATTACAAACAGCAGACTGCGGGTTCTTGAACAGATCACTATTTTCTAGTTCACTTAATTTCTCTTTCGACTCTCCCTTGAGCAGCTTGACAACTTCAAGGATGGTAGGTCTTTTCTCGGGCTGAGCGTCAGCACATACAAGTGCGACCAGGACAACCCTTTTCAGCTCTTCTTCCACATACTTCCCATTTAGCCTTGGATCCGCCAATTCACTGAACTTCCCCTCAGACGCTAGAGGGAGAGCCCATTCTGCAATGGGGCGTTTCACCGTTGGACTCAGTTTCTCAAGGGGTTTCTTGCCACTGGCAAGCTCTAGCAGAAGAATGCCAAAACTGTACACATCACAACTCTCCGAAGCTTTTCCTAACATAGCATACTCAGGGGCAAGGTAGCCAAGGGTACCCTTAACTCGAGTAGTCACATGTGTTGCACCATCAGGGATAAATTTTGCAAACCCAAAATCAGAAACCTGAGGCTGGAAATCTGAATCTAGCAACACATTACTAGCTTTGATGTCTCTGTGAATTATGTGTGGGGTTGAATGGTGGTGAAGGTAACTGAAGGAATCAAGCGAAAGAGTTGGGGTTGGCATTTTTTTTTAGAACAAGTTATAGAATAGAGAAGAAAATTGGGTTCAACACTTACGCAATTCCTTCAGCAGAGCCAATTGCGATATTCATCCTTCTACTCCAATCAAGATGGCATTCTGATGAATGATGCCCGTGAAGATGTGAAAGCAAACTTAGGTTGGGCATGTAGTCGTATACAATCAGACGTTCTTGCCCTTCAGCACAGTATCCTCGTAAACTCAGTAGATTCTTGTGTCTAACTCTTGCCAATATCTCAACCTCAACCGAAAACTGCACTTCTGCTTTATTGCTCCACACCTTCAACCTCTTAACTGCGATCTGCAAGTCTATAACTTTCAAAACAAGAACAAGGTTGAAAGAAAAACAAAGCAATAGAAAAACATCAAGAAGGTTCATTTTGATTGTAACAGAAATAATCCTGGAATTCCAAAAGTATTATCCAAATGGAAACTATTGATGGTACTAATGTGCTGTTTAGAGAAAGAGAGGTGCTATTTTGAAGATCACCAAAGTCCTAAAATTACACAGTAAGTACTAATGGTGACCCTTCAACAATTGATGAAACTACAATTTTTATTTGCCATAAAACTTCCCTAGCAATTAGAGAAATCGGTACTAGCTGGGTCCAGAGAAAAGATGGTACAACATCAAAGTTGGCTATCAACTTTCCATAGGAAGAAGAACAAGAGTCTAATGAAGTCCGATCCTAGTCGGTCCTAAAACAGTCATTATAGTCTATATTAGTCAGGCTTGGACACTGGTATATGTGTGACTGGGTATATTCAATTTTATCCCAGGATTCTATGTATTTGAAGAGTCCCTGGAGGATCATACCCATGTTCTGGTATGTGTTTCCCAATCTTTATGATCTATTAATACGGTTAATTTTCTCAGTTGTTCCATTGCACCTATCATGAGTGAATGCCAAGCGATGTTGATTCACATCATTTCGATTTGGGATTTGTTACGACCTTATCATGTTAGCCCTTTAACCTATCGCTGAACAGTTTTAGGTCGGAAGTTTTAACACTTCTGACCTTACTACTGATTCCATTATAAGAAACTTCTGCATCATTACTTCAACAGAGTAGCACCTTTTCTACCTTGTTACATGAGATTCATATAGATATGAACCATGAAAATAACAGGAGCCAGTCAGGAATATGCTTGCAAAGTAGAACAATTTTCACAAATACTAAACTGGATTCAAACTATAGTAAGATGTATGCTAGAACATTCAATATTACTGAAGTTTTTGTCGGATCAACAACCGAAAAGTGAGCCGCAGATGGATATAACTATGTATTAACCGACAAATCTTTCAAAGCTTAGAAGTTGGGGAACATAGGACGCCACAAAATAGCAATTTTCACTTGGTTAAAAGACCCCCCCCCCCCCAAAAAAAAAGTACAATGATTCATACCTGTGATCCATCCCATAGCTGACCCCAATATACACTGCCAAATCCTCCTTCTCCAAGCTTGTTGTCATAATTAAAATTATTGGTAGCTGAATGTAATTCTTTCAATGAAAATATCCTCCATGTCGGCTGCTGCTTTCCCTTCTCTTTCCTGTTGTATCATACAATGTTAAGGCATTAAAATCCAATCACAAAAACACGAAACAACTTAAATTAAGTGCATTAAAAGAAGACTCAATTTGACAGCCAAAAGAGCCTTTGCGTCTAAGATGGAAATCAGCATATCCTTGTGAATTTGATTCCAGAGTGCGAAATTTCAAGCTTAAATGAAAGTCAACTGGCTATATCAAGCTCGATTAAGGATTTCCTTTTTCAACGGTTCCAGAAGGAAACAAAGTTCAAATCTAGAGATGATAGTAGATAAAAATGAAAAAGATAAAATTTAATCAACACCCAGATGATAGTTTCAAAAACTAAATAAAACCATTACCATTCCTCAAATCAAAACTAAAATTCAATAAAAAAACGCTTGCAAAATTTTCCAAATGGAGTTTTGTAAAACAAAGAAAAGCAGTATTAACAATTATAATCTTACCGATCAACGCCTTTCCCACAACAAATCATAGAGCAGAACGCCATCTCAAAACCAAACTAAAAATCCCACTCTGTCTTCCTTTTTTTTTTTTTTTTTTTTTTTTGCCTTCTGTCTCAAAGGAAACCACTTCCCTGCAGTTTCAAAGATCTTTTTTTTTTTATTATAAAATTTGTATTTATACTTTGTACTTTAATTGCTCAACTTCAGTTTCCTTTTCTAAGCAGCAGATTCATATGGGATGTCAAAGGTAACGCTATTGGGCAGTAAATTGTTCCAAAAAAACTTACTTTCTCTCTGGGTTTTTCTTTAAGTGTTAGTATATATTTTCTGGGAAGAAATGGAGAAAAGGAAGAGTATATGGCAAGGTTTGCTGGAGTTAGCTGTTCTTTTTTTCTTTCTTTTGTTTACTTTATGCCATTGGTTGCTTGCTGATTTGGCTGCTTTCTCATTGAATCTAGCTGTTTAAAAATTGCACCCACGT
This sequence comes from Gossypium australe, assembly GCA_005393395.2. Taxonomy (NCBI): domain Eukaryota; kingdom Viridiplantae; phylum Streptophyta; class Magnoliopsida; order Malvales; family Malvaceae; genus Gossypium; species Gossypium australe. The sequence goes on from CM016626.1 coordinate 16,495,483, forward strand.
CCACATCCCCCTACCCATGGTTCCATTTTATTAAACAATTTTTTTTTTTCATTTTTACAGTTCTTTTCATAATCTTTTAACAGTTTATGCAAAAAATGAACCAAAAAAACAGTTTATGCAATGGAATGGTCCCCTCTGTCTCCCTCCTTCTATAGTCTATATCACTCTGTCTCTATTTTATTGAAAATGGCCGCTTTTATTTTCATTTAGATTATTGGATTGAAGTTGAATAAAGTAATACGGTAATATGATAAATTATATTTAATGGGATAGAAGAAGCACTCATTCATGGTGATGATGCACCAAAATTTGATATTATTAAAGCCTTTTTCTGCTAAACGAAGCTTCAAAATTTGACCTGATATTGATATAAAGTTTGTGAGGTCCAAGGAAAAGCAAATACCAATATTGTAATACTAAATTAACACTATGCATAAAATAAAAACGATTAATGGTGGAACACCAGAAGATAAAAGTCTTTTAAAGATATTATTTATTATTCACATTTAGACGAGGATGGCGTGTATGAGATTTAACTCAACTGATTTTATTCTATGAAGCTACACTTTTGTTTATTTATAGGTGTGAAGCTTTGGAATTTGAACTAAAGATATACTCCTCCTGAATTACGGGCTAATCTGCTTTACTTGGTAGGCCTACCAATGATTGATACAAGAAATTAAAATAGCTTTATCAGCTCTACAAGACAAAGGCTGAATTTTGTCAGTGGAATAATAATAAAATGATGTAAATCAATTGATAATACGCAAACCAATGAAGTTATCAGCTTGCATTTCAAAATTAATAACCTTTTATTTCCGGATAGGATTGAAGTCAAGTTTTTGTAATCTGTATAGCAAGGAAATTATTATAAGAAATTAGAAAGTAAAATAGAGAGATGTGAAGGTGGTGTGTGATCTTTAAATAATATTTAATTATGTATGGAGATGAAAGGTAAATCTAAATTTAAATTGCTAAAAAATAATCGTTATAAGTAGACTACTCGTTTGAACTTAAAAATGAATAATTTTAATGAATTTAAGTAAATAAATTTTACCTCGTCTGTACACACACAACATAATTTAGATATCGATTATATACTGCGTATTTATTGTGTGCTAGTATTATCATTAAATGTTGATATTATATGTTACCTAAGTTTTGCTCGTAAATTAAAATATTTGGTCCAGCCAGCTTTGACGCCAAAAAATGTCTTAAATTTGTTAGCTGATGCAATTAACAAGAAATTAACACTTTACCTTAAGCCATAATAGAGTTTGAATAATACAAAATAATGACAGGTGGCAGTTCATACTTGCTGGACTTGAATGCAAATAAAAGTGCAACAATCAAATGGATGGCCTTGGAGATGCTGGAGTGCTCCCACAAAACCTACTTATACTTCTTATTCTATTAAACTTTTAACATCTTTTTATCTTGGCAATCTGGTGCTAATTATTTATGGTGGTTGTGATTTATATGTCTTCTAACATTATGACTACGTTGTTGGAGAATAAGTTTAAGGAGTTGCAAATTTTGATATCCAAACCCTGAAAGGCCCTGTCTTTGATTTGTTAAAAAGGCTCTGAAATGTGAGAGTTGGGGGGGGGGGTAGTTTTTTGCTTTAATCAAACATCAATTGATTCATTTATGAGATAAATTAAGATGTACAAAACTGTAATTTACAAGCCCTTTTATTTATTTATTTCCCTTGTAAAGACAGCAAAATGAACAAAAATAGTGATGCCAACTGAGATAGCCTAACAGAAACTGAAGTCTTACGAACTTCTCCAGCTGATACATTTATTGTTGTTGTCATATCCCCATTTGTGTTGTCGGACAAATGCTGCACTGTCCTTGCTGAACCGGGTTTAGGTGCATCACATAAACCGATGCCCCTATCAAAGGCATCTTCAAACCCGTTATTTGCATTATAACATAGTCCTGAATTGTTGTTAAGCCTAAGCTTGCGCCCCATCTTCCACACCATTTCTCTTCCAAATGGAACCGGGCCGGTTAAGTGATTATCATTCAGCCTTAGTTCACTAACATTCTTCAAGTCCCTGAAGTTGCTTGGAATTGACCCATTGAAGTGATTTCCGTCAAGATAAGCCACCCGAAGGCTGTTCAACCGGCCTAATGACTCGGGGATCGGTCCATGCAAGTTCATGTTCGATAAAACTAGGATCATTAAATCCTTCATTCCATCAAAGCAATCACTAGGAATGGCACTTGATCCCATTTGATTGCCTTTGAGGATCAAAGCTTGTAGGGAAGTTAAGCTACTGAGTGATGTTGGAAATGGGCCGGACAAGCGATTATAACTCAAATCCATTAGGATGAGCTCTTTTAGCCCACTAAAAGAATCGGGTATGGAACCGGTCAAACGATTATGACTAAAATCGATTTTAACTAAAGACTGGCATGATCCAAGGGTAAATGGGATTGAACCCATTAAAAGATTTTGGCTCATATCCAAAACATTCAAAACCGGGAAGCTAAAAGCAGGAATTGAACCGTTTAATTTGTTCCCACTCAAATCTAACGACCTTAGGCCAGTGATCAGGCCTAATGAAACAGGGACCGAACCGTTAAGGTTGTTCTTGTGAAGATCAAGAACCCTTAAACGAGTAAGATTTCCCAGTTCAGCAGGAATGGAACCAATATGCCCATTTTCCCGAAGGACCAAAGTCTGTAATGTGGAACCCAACTGACCCAAAAACTTTGGGATTGGCTGAGGATTACAAGTGAAACAACGGTAAAAAAACAGTGTCCTAAGATGAGGAAGCTTGGTAATGGACTCTGAAAGGTAAGACTTTGTCTGGTCACAGGTAGGGAAAGCAGTGTCATCGGACAATGCCCCGAAAGACAAGGAAACAACGTGGTAAACGTTATCTTTGTCCGGCATGCACTCGATGCCGTGCCACCGCCCACGGCAAACGTCGGGGATATCCGTGGCCCAATCATTCCCCGTGGCTCGCATTATATCGTAAACCGCATCTTGCTCTTGAGGGTTGGTCCGAGCCCCATTTTTGTTAATCGAAAACCCGGTTTGAGGACCGTCGATGAGAGTAGAGGGGACGCCGGAATCCGACATGATGACTGTAAAAGGCCTAGAGAGTTGGAAAAAAGCACAAAAGATGACGAGGAAAAGAGTGAAATTTGCAGCCATTTTTGGGAAAGAGTGAGTGAAAAATGGTGGAGTTCAAGTTGATTTGATATAAGGATCAAGGGAAAGCAGCAGGGGGAGTAAATGAGAGGGGTCGGGTTCTTGAATGAAGGAAAGCTAATTATGCGTTCACGGGAAATGAAGGGGTTGAAATAAATTTTCATGTCGTAGTATTATTATTATTTTCTTTGCGCATTAATGTTTTTCACGAGAATTTCGCCCTTCCCATTCGAGATTGGGAACATCAAGTTACGTCATGTGGGGTCCATTACGAAGACTAAAACGACGGCGTAGAGCCTTAAATTAGGGTTTCAACTTTAAAACGAACCCTTTTGCAACTTATTTTCCACTTGCCCCCCTCATGAACGCGCAGCTCAACCTCAACTCTGAAGGCTGGGGAGTGATATTGCCCTAGATTTCGACATCTGAGTTCAGAATTGCGCCGCTGTGGCTCTTTAAGAGGTGCCTTGTGGATTACTTGGTTGGGATTCTTAAAGGTACCAAATATTTGCAGAATTTCTACAGCAAAATTATACGATCATGCATCCGTAGGATTAGGTTAAAAGCTATTGTGATTTTATTCATATACATGTTGCTGAATTTTGAATCACGGACTTAATTAGATGAAGATGCTCATGGCCAGCATCCGATCGTGTTGTTGTATGAGCTAAAAACAATTGGATTTATTTATTTATTTTGAATTGGAATATAATTTTAATTATTGAACTAGCTGTTTAGTTGATCAGAAGTCTAATTGAACAAGTTAAAGTACCTTGGTATCTTTCTCGAGTCAATCTCAGGCCGAAAATGAAACTTGATTGAGCTCAAGCTCTTCAAGCTTAAAGTTTGGAGTTGAGCCTAGAGCTTGATATCCTTTGCTTGGTTGTGAAGCCCCTAAACCTAGCAAGAGCACTAGGTTTTCTTATCTTTCATCCAAGTGTCTCTAATTTGTTTTGGTCTATATTTGAGGTCGGTTGAAAGGTCTACATGCTGATCCCTCTGTAATTCTCAATGATCACTTGCAGTGAAAACTCACTTTCTTCCGAGAAAAATAAGTGTAATCAGATGGATGAAGAAAAAGGAGAAAGAGTATCAGGACCAATCTTCAAAGACATAAGGCGTTATTTCTGTGATCATTGTGGAATTTGCAGATCTAAGAAGTCTCTCATCACCACCCACATCCTCACCCACCACCCGGTACCTGCTTTGATTCTGCATGTTTTATTCAATTTTTCTAATGACATAGGCCAATGGATTCTTCTTACTTTTCTTTAAACGGGTTTATACTAAACATTCTTTTCAACTTCGGGTTTGGTTCAGGAGAAAATAGACAATGGAGGAAAGGAAGAAGAGGAAGTTTCCACGTTGAATGAATGCCAAGAATGTGGTGCTACTTTCAGGAAGCCTGCTCATTTGAAGCAACACTTGCAAAGCCACTCTCTCGAGGTACCTTTCTTTTACAAGTATTTAGTTCCATTTGTATTCAAGGTTTTTAATAATGTTCAATAAACTAATTGATCAAACCTCCCTGCCTTTTTTAGTTATATATATCTATATGTATATAATAGTTTTTGAATATTTAACAGTTATAGGTGACAAAAGCAATAGTGTAGAACATGTTTTTGGTTTTTGTTAATTGCGTTTATGATAAATATATATATCTCAGTTTTCATGAAGCAAATGTTAGATAACCCAAAAGAAGTCCCTAAGGCAACAATCAAAGGAAGCTGCGCTTGCAGACAATCTGTCATTCCCCTTAATAACACCTATTGTTTTGTCTTGTACTTTAGTACGGCTTATGATTTATGGCTAGTTTGTTTTTCTTCAGAAGTTCATGTATATTAAGGATCAATACTTTTGCAGGACTCGTTTCTTTTTATGAAAATGCCAATGGATGTTATAGTGTGAAGCATTGGATCCCACAAAGAGAACTCCAAAATGCGAGAGGCTGCCTTGTTTGACTTGAATGAATCAGTATCAGGTTGGGAGACCTCCTGAGAAGCTTCATCAAGTGAGCCTCGGTCACGCTGTGTGGTATTTGAAGGTTTGAAGAGTTGTTCATATGCATGTATGGTTCATTTTGGTTGCTACTTTTTCAAGCAGGTTCTAATACTTATTTTTCTGTTTTTTCAGAGGCCATTTGTTTGTTTAATTGATGATTGCCATGCTAGCTATAGGAGAAAAGACCATTTGAATCGTCACCTTCTTCAGCACCAAGGAAAACTTTTCAGTTGTCCAATTGAGAACTGCAATAGCAAATTTGCGTTTCAAGGCAACATGAAAAGGCACGTGAAAGAATTCCATGATGAAGATTCATCTTCCTCTGATGCTGCAAGCCAGAAGCAATATGTCTGCCAGGAAGTAGGATGTGGAAAAGTGTTCAAGTTTGCATCAAAGCTGAGAAAGCATGAAGATTCTCATGGTAAGTTGCTTTCCTTCTTCATTTCTCAAAATTAAAGCATGTGATTTGGTGATGACGAAGAGAAGTAAGCTGATTGGGAGGTGATGTTTACATGCCTAATGAGTGCTGTTAAAATTATTACAGTTAAGCTGGATTCAGTTGAAGCCTTCTGTTCTGAACCAAGTTGCATGAAATATTTTACTAATGAGCAATGCCTTAAGGCTCATGTGCAATCATGCCACCAATATATTATTTGTCAAATATGTGGGGCAAAGCAGCTGAAGAAGAACATCAAGCGGCACCTCCGATCACATGAATCAGGAGTTGCATCAGAAAGAATTAAGTGTGATTTTGGGGGTTGTCTCCATACATTTTCAACTGTAAGATACTTGTGAACCTTAAATATGCAATTTATTTACAGTTAATCATAAGAAGTTGAATGTAGTTGTTTTGGTCTGAAGTGTGGACTACTGAAATTCTTTTCTGATTATGAACCTTTTATTTTTTCCTTTTATCACCAAAATACTGAAATATTCTATTACAGAAATCAAATCTGCGTCAGCATGTCAAGGCTGTGCATGAAGAACTCAAGCCTTTTGCATGTAGCTTCTCTGGTTGTGGGATGAGATTTTCATACAAGCATGTCAGAGATAACCATGAGAAATCAGCACTCCACGTTTATGTTACAGTAAGTTATTTAGTTGTCAATGATTAAATGCTATTAGAAGCTTGTTTATTTCGTCATGGGTATTTTTCGTGATAGACAGAGTAATGATTGTAACGACTGTTTCCCATTCAGGGGGACTTCATAGAGTCGGATGAGCAGTTTCAGTCAAGGCCAAGGGGTGGACGGAAAAGAACATGTCCCACTGTGGAAATGCTTATTCGAAAAAGAGTTGCTCCACCACAAATGGATACGATGATGGATCCAGGGCCTATTCAGGGTTGCTCTTAACAGATGAGGGCCAACACTGAGACTAAATGGGTAAATACAGTTCAGTTAACTTGTATTTTTTAGGTTAATATAATGTATAGCATAAAATATCATAGGTTCTGCTTCTCTTTTCTTCTGTAATAAACTAAAGTTAGTAATGGATGGGCAGATGTATATTATTATATACGTATTGTTGCCATTTGTGGCTATTTCATCCATAAAATTAATAGTTGTAATACAATAAGCTTAGTTAATTGTCAAACGTCATCTTCACCCACAAAAGAGCCTTTGCACCTACTGTGATCGGTCTCAAATGCCATTATTATTTTGTAAAATGAACGCTTTTAAAAATTCTGTAAATATATAGCACTTTAAACACAACTATGATAAAAAGAAATAACACAACACGAGTAAATGATTCAATACTTACTAATGTTGTTACCATTTATAATTATAGTGAACAAAAGGACTGAGATTGGTATCAAAACGCAATTCGTTTAAAAGGTATTCGTAAAAGAAGGCATCAGTTAAGTCGGATGCCAAAATCCAAAATGGCATGGGTGAAATTAATCATGAAAGTCTATGCATGATTATCATACACTTCAATCAGTGAGTTCGAGCAGCAAGCTTAAAATAATTTACCATCATTTTCGTTAATAAAACAGAGTTACTCTTCGGCAGATGTCTTACTCCTTTTACGAGTTGCTATCTTCTTATTCTTCATATTGCTAGCAGTAATAAGTTTATAATCAGAGACAGGCAGTTCACTTAATTTTCCAAACCTTTGCCCATAAAAGTGCCACATCTCTGCCCTGATCCCATGTTGTCAAATGAGGAAATAAAACATCAGTAGAGATTTACCAAAAGTATGCCAGAGCGATGTTGTTAGATGACTTACCAATACGCCAAGAACTGAAATGGTGCATATTTTGCATAGATAAGCTCAACATCCCTTCCAACAGTCTGTACATTACAACTTTTTGAATGAACCTGCACTTGCTCGGACTCGAGGTCAGTGTCGAATATGAATACGTCGCATATGAGTATATTGAATTTATTTTATATGTTTTTCCTTATTGGGAAGATCATACTTTCGTACCCATAGTCGAACATATGTTATATATGGTTCTTGGACATGGATACTTTAAAAGAAAAGATAAAAAGTTCAGGTAACATAAGATTAAACCGCTATAGAAAGCTGAACAAGAAAATTCTTCGACAAGGTACATTGGCTAGCGGAATGAATGGGTGATTTACCTGCTTTAAATGCCTGATAGTTTCAGAATCAGCTGGAATCACATGGTAAAATCCCATACACATGAGCACATTGGCACATGTGAAAGGACCGAATCCATCAATTTGACGCAGCCGCTGAGATAGCTTATCATAACTGGATAAGCTTGTTTCCTTGCAATCTTCTTCCAGTTGCGTTAGTTGAATATTGCCTTGGACAACCCCTTGCGCAAGTTTCAATATTCGACTTGCTCGGTAGCCAAGATTGCAGCGTTTTGCAAGAAAACTTTCATCAAGGTTTGCTAGTTCTTCGGGACTGGGGAAGCTTCCCATGCCTACAAAGTCATGGGGTTCTTGGGAAAGCTGAAGATCTGACACTGAATTATCTACTTTGGACACTGTGAATTTGCTTTCTAAACGCATGGAAATTTTAGACACCCTCAACTTTCTCTTTGACTCCTTCCCTGCGGGCGTTTTAGGAATGAAATCATCTTCAGCAGCCTTTGAACTAGAAATTTGGTGTTGAATTTCAAACTGAAGCTCACAAAGTGCCTTAGCCATGCTCAAAGTTCTTGAAAACCTATAGAATGTAGGGGGTGCTCTTATTTAAATTTGGCCCCAGGTGTATATAGCGGCATTATATCAAATAGGTTAAAGACAGTGCAAAAAATTCAATGGTGATAAAGGGATAATATATGAAAGTACATACTGGCAGTTACAGAGAAGAATGCACTTGACCATGTCTTCAAATAGAGTAGGGGATCTGAAGACTCTCCCACTGAAACTCCTCAAATACTCAGTTGCTTCTTCTTCTCCATGTAATGCTTCCACAATGCTACGAAACTCTCTCACCTTGTTTTCCTCGGACTCCGACAACCGCAGCATTCTAGACACCTGGTTTAAAAGAGAGTGGCGGTGCGGTGGAGAGAGGGAGGATGCACCGTAAACGCGGAGGTAGAGAGTGGAAGAAGAAGAAGTGAGCGGCTGAGAGATGCGGACGGTGACTGTAAGAGGAGGAGAAGTGAGACGTAAAGGGCGAGAGAAGGAGCGGGAGACTGGATCCCAGTGATTAGGGGCCAACATGAATAACCCATGGCTGCATATTGCCTTCTCTAGCTCGAATCCTTCCGCTGCTTCGCCTAGTGACAGCTCTACCAACAAGCTGCTACTGCCATTCCCATTCTCCTCCTGCTCCTTCGCCATTTCTTTTTCTCTATTTCGACTTTTCACGGACTACTTTGCTTTTTTTTTTTTACCCCTTAAAAAATAAATAAATAAATATATATATATATATATAGTATAAATATATGGTCGTATTTTTATATTCCACTTAAATAAATTATAATTTTTTGAAATTAATAAATTATATATGAAATTTTCAACAAATAAAAAACATTTACAACAGTTCATCCTTCTAATTTATATTTTATTTAGTTATTTCTTTGATTTAATAGGTAAAAGCATTGCATTTTGATATCTTTAATGAAAAATGAGTTAGAAAAAGGGAAATAGTTCTTCTATTAGAATTATATAACTTATTTTAATGAAAATAATAATAATAAATTTAACTTTCAATTTTTATTCATTTATTTAGTTTGACTCTAATTTTATTTTCGTCTTCTCTCACTTGACATGATATTATTTTAATTCTTTTATGTTAACAATTTAAAAATTAGAGAGAGAAAAGCAACACATTTTTTTATAATTTTTTAAAAAAATCAGCACCTTTTTTATACTTAAAAAAACGTAAAACATTGCAATCAAACTTGCGTTTTTCACTATTGTTGGTATAAAATTATAAAAGAAAATTATCTTTCATTACAATAGTATCACTAAAGTAGTAAATATATTTATTTTCACATTTAAAATTATCATTTAACTAAGTCTTGACTTAAATAAAATGATAATTAATTTTTTTATGAAATGCCAATTTATTGAATCGTATTATGATATTGTATAAAAAATTGGGAGTTTTAAAAATTGTTCTTTATAGGTTAAAACATAATAATAGAATTGCTAAATGACTATTCTAACCCCTTCAGCTTAATTAAATTGTTGGAAGAAAAAAGTCAACAAGAAACATCTCAGCCAGAATGTCATCACTCAAAAGTATCTTGGTTGCATATTCCCAGTGGTCATGTGCCAAGCCCTCTTGGACTGACCCGAGTTCAGTTTCACAAAGACAAGACCGGACACATGTACTTGCTGCCGCCCATGGTCATTTATTAAGCAGCTACATACATTGGGCTCTAATGGTTTAGGCTTAGATATTTTCTTCAATTGCATTTCAAGTTCCATCACATATTTACAGGAGCTTGTAAAAGTCATGTTTCAACCAAATCCTTATCATCATCAACCCCACAAGACTGGATAAGATATTTTGTTTTAATCCTAAGGAATCTCATGACAAGTCACATCAAATTTAACCTAACAAGAGAGCATATGAATAAATTATATCCACAAAGTAAAGTAACATGAATCTAGGAACTTCAGATTACATTCTCAAACAGATTCCAAACGCAACAATTGCATGTATGTATAGCATGTGATGGCATTAAAGTAGTTGGCTTTGGCTTCTTTTAAATGAAAACTTATTATATATTTGTTCGTATTTTGATTCTGGGGTGATGAAGTTTGGTCAACCATAAATGTTGTCTGCTGGCAATCTATGCAAAGCTTGAAAGATGGAAGTGTGTATTACCCCCAATTTTGTTTTAGGGGAGGAGCACTGGGTTACAGGCAGCTTTTAGGATACACACGTACTGATATTGCTTTCAATACTTTAATCAGGAGGGAGGGAATTAATCATTAATTAGCACGGAACTTGAAGTTTGCCTCTCTAATATTATCTTAACAAAAGCAAGTATCTATAATTTCTGGGTTTTTAATTGATCTGTTTCATTGCTGAAGATGGATTAATAACTAAGCTAGGTAGGTAGGCTTGTTCTCAAACTGGGCCTGGGTTCCACCACGTGTATCAATAGTCCATCTGTCACTCATCTTCTACTAAGTGAATAATTGGGACCCAAGAAATGCCAAATAGCCACATAATCTGAATGGGCTTTGCCACGTGTTACTTAAGGCCTTTGCCTCTTCTAGGACATCCCACGTGGCTTCTCAAGCTTTAGCCATGCAAAACCTACTTTGACACGTGTATGCAATTATGGCTGCAACGAATATCACGTAAAATGATTTTCAACGGACGGATAACCTTTCCTTCTATTATAAGTGGCGTAGTTTAGGCATCGGAATTAGCAAAACAGTTATACAAAGTACAAACCAAAAAATGCAGCAACGAAAGGACGAGCAAGAAGCCACTGCCGCTAAAACTACTCTGCGGTTACTGGAGAAGACGGTGAAAGATATGCTGGTGGACCAGGGGAGACTAGTGGAGGTACCTTACACGGCCACGCTAGGTGACACCATGAACGCATTGGTGGCCAACAAGGTGGTGGCGCTACCGGTTGCTGCGCCTCCAGGTCAATGGATAGGGGCTGGTGGCTCAATGATTTTGGAGTCTGATAAACAGACTGGGGCTGTGCGGAAGCACTACATAGGGATGGTTACCATGCTTGATATTGTGGCATATATTGCTGATGACGATTGTAGTAATGATCAGACGACGGACGTTGCTAATCTTGAGAAGAAGATGATGGTGCCGGTATCGTCGATTATAGGGCGCAGTTTTGAGGGACTTAGCTTATGGACTCTAAACCCAAACACAAAGTACGTATCTCTTTTATAACTTAAGAAACTTAATAGAGGATACTTTTTCCATACATTTCATGGCCAGTGAACTTATGGTAGTTTGTTGACCCGATTGGTGCAGCATTTTGGACTGTATGGAATTGTTTAGCAAGGGAATCCACAGGGCCTTGGTCCCAATGGACAGTCAAATGGAGAACATTCAAGGAGTTGAACTTGTGGAGTCTGCATCCAGCTATAAGATGCTTACACAAATGGACTTGCTGAAATTCCTCAAGGACCATGCCTCTGAATTGGGGGAGATATTATCAAGCAGCATAAAGGAAATAGGTTGCTTAAACCAGAATGTTTACGCCATAACCGATCGTACCAAAGTGATAGATGCCATCAAATGCTTGAGGACTGCTTTGCTCAATGCTGTCCCTATAGTTGAGTCCTCTAATGATTTTGAAGAAGATCACCGACAGCTCGTAGATGTAAGTCTCTCTCTTCTCAAGGAGTTTATTTAAATCATATGATTAGGTCAATCCCATTTTCGTAATCTCTGTTAATACCAGGGCAAAGGAAGGAAGCCAATTGGAACATTTTCAGCAACAGATTTGAGGGGTTGCCATCTTTCGGCACTGCAGACATGGTTGCCTCTAAGGGCACTGGAATTCACCGAGCTAGTCTCAAGGAGCCCTTTATTTGCACCCAAGGAGGGGGTGTCGGCGCCAAAGAAAATGGTGAGTTGCCAGCCGCAGGCATCCCTCGCAGAAGTAATTGAGAAGATCGTATCGAAGCATGTGCACCGAGTGTGGGTGGTTGATGAACAAGGATTACTTGCGGGGCTTGTTTCTCTCACCGACATAGTTGGAGCCCTCAGGGTTTCGTTGTTGTCAAAGATTGACGTCATGTGAACTTCCTAGTCTTGTTGAGAGACGTAACATCTTAGAATCTTTGTTGTCTGCCTGTGCTTTCTGTATATTATAAATACTTCCTACAAACCTAATCTTAATCTGTTTCTAGTGTTGGTTAGCTTTTTCCTGTCGTGTATATTATTTTACTTACCTCACCAAAATATTCATGTTTTTTCAGAGTTTTTTAAATCTGACTGAGCAATTAAAATTACGGGTTATTCAAAATAACTATTCAATTTAACATATTCAAATTAATAATAACAATTAACATATACGAATCGAATTAGATGCATGAATAAACTCTCATTAGCCTCAAATTCTATTATTATATTTATATTTATATTTTAAACTACGACCCAAATAAACTAAAGGGCAGATTATTTTGTTTAATGAATTATTCCCAAATAAAAATATAAAGACATAGATCCCAATGCCATTATTCTCTTTGCAATTGCTCCTAGTTCAAAAGATGGTCTATTTCTTCGTATAAAAGAAAGGCTGAGGTTAAATAGAAAGGTTAAATAGAAGTATATAAAACTAACTCCGAGAGAATAACAATATTTAAAACAGAAGTTTTCGACTTTCCAGCATTTCAATCGCGCTGGCGTTTAGATAGGTCCGTATAAAAGGTTTTTTGGCCAGGAAAAATCAAACCCACGATAAAACACCAATGAAATGAAAGTTTTCTAAATTTTAACAAAAACGTTAAAAAAAAAAATTTCTCCCTTTTCTGGGATAATTTTCTCACCTACATTTCTTTGGAAACTTCGCCGTTGTATTTTTTTCTTCCCTTTCCTTTTATATATATTCATCCCGCAGTATCTTCTTCTCATGTTTCGTTCTATTAGCACTGTTAACAACCATGAAACGGGTATCTTCCGCTAATGTTTTCGGTACCACCGCCACACGACCCTTCTTACCTCTCCTTATAGACCTCCCGATAAGGGTAACTGCAGAAGCAACAACGTTAAAGTTATGGGTAATAAGAAAGCAGGCGTTCGTGGCAATGTTGCTGATTATCACGTTTTTAATGGCGGCGTTCATTCTAGGAAACCCTCTTTCATGAAGTGGACACTCAATGACGTTGTTAACGTGGTGAGATCTCATCGCATACCCTGTGTTTTCGCGGTGGGGCTGGTGTTTTTCATGTACGTGGAGTACACGATCCCAATGGTGCCCCATTCCTCGCCGCCCTTGGACTGGGGGTTCCTCCTCACCCGCTCTTTCCATCGCGCGTTGGCTTCGCGGCCGCTACTTAACACGGTTTTAGCAGCTCTTAATACGGTAGTTTAAAGCTTTTAATTTTTCTTTAAAGATCCTTTTTCTTTTTTCCCCTTTTCCTTGAATTTACTCGCTTGATGTACTTTGAATTTGTTTGCAATATTAAGCCAAAAAAAAAAAAAAAAAGGTTTGAACGCAATCCAACTTTGGTTCCATTTATGTTGTGTTTAGGTGTTCGTTCTGGTGCAGACAGTTTATATAGTATGGGCATGGGTAATCGAGGGTCGGCCAAGGGCTACAATCTCTGCTTTGTTCATGTTTACATGTCGTGGGATTCTTGGTTGCTCAACGCAGCTCCCATTACCTCAGGTTAATACTCCATTTTTATGTTTTTCCATTTTCCAGTTTTTGTTTTATCTTTTTTTGGGCTAAGATAGCAGTGTCTTTTTTTATTTTTATTTTTTGTGTGTGTGTGTCTATTCTTTTTCATTCTCAAGACATGAAATCGAGACTTTATTTTATAGATATTAATTTGATTGTAAATTGGTTGATGAATGGAAGGAATTTTTAGGGTCAGGGGTAGATTTTCCAGTAGGGAATGTGTCATTTTTCCTTTTCTTCTCAGGGCACGTAGCCGGAGCAGTGATTGCATCGTTAGACATGAGACGAATGCAGAGACGGGGAATGGCTTGGTTATTTGACATTCTCAATGTGCTTCAATCACTCAGGCTGTTAGCTACCAGGGGTCACTATACTATTGATTTGGCTGTTGGCATTGGTGCTGGAATTTTATTTGATTTTCTTGCTGGTAAATATGAACAAAGCAAGACAACGAAAACCTCCACTTTCTCTCGTTCCATGAAAGAGATTTGTTAACCCTTCACTCTTTTAATGATTTCCGGATTTAGATGCTACTCAGCAAGCTTCATATATGTATATATTTTCTATCATACTGTAAACATTATCATCTGGCAGTGGTAAATGGCAAACACAAAACTCTCAAATTAAAATTTCCAAAAATTAAATATACTAATACCTAACATATATCCGTATTTTGATATTTCGAGTATGGTAACATAATTATTAAAGGGTCCGAAACCGATGGGATTTTGAGTGGTACCTTTCACCGACCGTGTGGCCGAAAAGGGTCGAGTTGAGACGGAAAGAATGACCAAGTTGTTGCCATTCCTCGCACGCTTTTGTGGCTGTTTTTAACTTCGCTAGACAAAGAACTCAACTTGGCAAGATAGGATAGGAGGATAATTTGGCTTGGATAGGGAGAGAGAGAGGAGACCTACAAAAATATGTAAATCATGGCAACTAGTTTAGTTAAAACAAGTAAAGGGGTAAACAAACAAAACCCGACTACAAAAGTATGTGGATGTCGTTTCACCACATCTGTTCTCATCTAAACAAGCAACAAAGGTCACCTTATCAGCGCATCTCTGTTGTCCTATTCATGTGCCACTTCCTCCTCCTATTATCCACAATTTCTTCCCGCATTTTAAATGACTATATATAATTTGACAATAACCCCAAAATCTTCAAATTCGGCTTTAGCTACAAACCGACCATGGCTTCTATAAAACCCAGTTCTTTTCAACCCACTAATTGAGTCGACACCATAATGGCTTTAATCACATCTGCATTGTTAAAGCCCAACTCCTTACCTTTTTCACCTCTTCAAAGAGTAACACCAACAGCCAATACTAGACGTTTCTCTTGCAAAGTCCTAAACTCTGGCCATCCAGGCTCGGAATTAAATCAAATACAGAGAAAGCAGAGTCCTTTGGATTCAAGTTTTGTAACTCAATTACGTAGGAGTTGCAGCAATGGGGAAGTATCGGCTTTGGCTAATGGGGTGTCAGTTGTAGCAAAAGAACCAGACCATGATTTGAAAACCCAGGGTAGAATTTTGTTCTCTGATGTGGTGGTGCAAAAGAGGAGGGAAGTGTTTTGGAGGGGAAATTGGAACGCTTTGGATATAGCCTCTGCAGGTATTGTCTCGGCCATGCATTTACTCAGCCTTTGCGCACCTTTTTACTTCAATTGGCCTGCTTTTTGGCTTGCTGCTGGACTCTATTTGGTAACTGGACTGGGGATTACATTGTCTTTCCATAGAAATCTTTCTCATAGAAGCTTCAAGCTTCCGAAATGGCTGGAGTACTTGTTTGCTTATTGTGGAGTACAGGCACTTCAGGTCTGTTCTTTTCAATTCCTTGAGAAATACTTCCATGCGAATGGTAATCTCATTTGATTGTTGGTTTGGGGATTTCAGGGGAATCCAATTGATTGGGTTAGCACACACAGGTACCACCACCAATTTTGTGATTCTGAGAGAGACCCCCATAGCCCCATTGAAGGGTTTTGGTTTAGCCACATGAACTGGCTCTTCGATACCAGCACTGTAATTGAAAAGGTACGTCTATTTCTCTCTCTCTTCCTCAAACATGTAACTATGTAAGGTCTCATATATATATATATATATATATATATTCATTGTTTTGCATCAATGGAACATTTACAGCGTGGAGATTCAACCAATGTTGGGGATTTAGAAAAGCAACCCTTCTACAGGTTCCTTCAAAGTACCTATATCCTTCATCCAATCGCACTCGGAGCTTTGCTATATGCTCTTGGTGGGTTCCCATTCCTAGTCTGGGGAATGGTAAGCATGTTCTTCAATTTCTCTATCATTCTATATTTCGAGGATTAGCCTATTTTGTTTGATTAGTGGGCCTTCC
Organism: Gossypium australe; assembly: GCA_005393395.2. Taxonomy (NCBI): domain Eukaryota; kingdom Viridiplantae; phylum Streptophyta; class Magnoliopsida; order Malvales; family Malvaceae; genus Gossypium; species Gossypium australe. The sequence continues at coordinate 16,511,789 of CM016626.1, forward strand.
ACTTGCCGCAGAGCTAGTGGACCTAATTTCACGTGAGCAGAACATAGCCCAAAATGACAGAAAGTTGAGAAAGCAAAGCATGCTAAATTCTAGCTTGTGGACTGGATCAGAAGCTGGAAAAGTCTTATCCACTTGATTCTTTAAGCTCTGCCATGCTTATATTGATGCAGTTTCGACAGTTTAACCAAAACATAACAAAAGAATAAATAAGAGTACATTTAAGAACAGTACAAAGCTAACGCTGTAAGAATTTTGAGGTTGAGGTTGTCATGCCTGTTGTGTTACATTTTGATTAGTAAGAATGAAGATGAAACAAATTTGGGCTGGAGCAGTTTCTATAAAATTTAATTTTCCACATGTGAAACGTGCATTAACGAAGAGAAATAAGCTCATCTGCACGCGTTGACATGAAACAATTGGCAGGGTGTGAGGACAATATGGGTATACCACATCACTTGGCTTGTAAATTCAGCTTCCCATGTGTGGGGGAAGCAAGCATGGAATACTGGTGATCTGTCCAAGAACAATTGGTACTATTACTGACTTCCCTCGCTCGTATATATTTATACATATATATGGTTCTTGTCTGTTGATATCTTTTTATCAAGGTAGTGGTAAAGAATGTTTTCTTTCAGGTGGGTGGCATTGCTTGCATTCGGAGAAGGTTGGCACAATAATCACCATGCATTTGAATACTCAGCCCGACATGGTCTGAAGTGGTGGCAGCTGGATTTGACATGGTATGTAATCAAGTTTCTTCAAGTTGTTGGAGCAGCAACTGAGGTTAAGCTACCTTCTCAACTTCACAAGCAAAAGATGGCTTTCAACAACTGAGGTGTCTCTATTGGAAACCCTTCTATTCTAATCTTCAGGGCCTCAGGCCTTCATTTAAAGGAGCTTGCTTAACAATGATGACCCTTGGCTGTGAACTAGATTTCCTCACTCTTTACCTGAATTCAAGTTCCATTATCAACAGCCTACCCCCAAAGTTCTTAAGGCTTGAAACTGCAACATTTCGCTGTGTATGTTGAGACCTGTTGCAATAAATATAAAGGTTGAACCATAGTTAATTTATAACTTTGATTCTTTTCATTGTTAATAAGTATTTATTATTTATTATTATAAATTTTTTATGCCTGCAATTATCATAATTAATTCGAGGCGATCGTAAATATTAAAATTATTAAGAGATCAAAAAATAAAAAGACTAATCTGAATTTAACATTAAAATTAGGTATGGATGAATTGTGAATATTTATTATATTAGGAATACAGCCTCGCTATGCATGACTTGTCTTTTCAGTTATATTTATTTAATAATTAAAATTATAAAATAAATGTTCAATATATCAAATTTTATTATTTTTATTTTTTAAGATTTTAACTTTTTAATTATATGGTTTTTTTTTTATAATTTAGGAATTTAGATTTATGGGTAGAATTCTTATTTATTAAACGTAAAATAATGTTTAATAATTTTCTGATAATAATATTTAATAATTTTTTTTGTTTTTGAAAGTATTTTTAATTTTATTAAGAAATGAAATATTTAAGTATACAATTTACCAATATGTTTTAAGTAAAATTATTTTCAAAAAATATTGTGAAAATAAAAAGCAAATTACAAAAAAAAAAACTCTCACAATTAAAATATAAGGGTAAAAGTTTCAATAAATGTAATTTACTAATTAATACTAAAAAGTAAAAGTGCATTATGAAAAAAAAGGTAAATACCAATAATTCAATTTTTTTATAGAAATAATTCGACTTTTTAAATTGATAGATTAATTGGAAAAATAGAGAGATTAAAATGACTAATAATCTTAATTACTCTAAAAGAATTAAAGCAATTGTGAAGAGAATGACCATTTTAACTCTGAAGACTCCAAAGGGACTAAGGGAGTAAAAATCAAGTTTTGATTTTGAGTGTTATTAATTGGATATAATATTTGTTTTTTTTTAAAGGTTTTATTTTTATTTTATTTTATTTTGTGAATATACAAACTATCTAAAAAAAATTAATATAGACGAAAATTTATTATTGTATTAATCTTAAGAACAAGTAATAACTCTTTAGGAATGTATTTGAACACTTGCATATCTGTACTCCTTTCTGTAACCATATTGGTAATGTGATCTGTAACTTGATTTCTTTCTCTTGAAATATGCTTTATCTTCTACTGTTGTAATGCTTGTAAGCTCATATGGATCCTTCGTATCAACGTTGTGGATGAATTTGCTAAGTGTACATCTTGAATAGCTTTGATGACCTCTAGATTATCAATGTGGATCACTTCTTTTCTATACTTTCTGTTGAAACCATTTTTATTTCAGGTTTAAAAAATAGAGATCGACTTTAAAAATAGGAGTCGCCACCAATCTTTTTTGTTTAAGTGTGATCGGATCACTTATAAAAATATTTTGGTCTGCGAAATTAGAGAAAACGGGTTCGGGAGTCGGTTACGTGCGAGGAAGGGTTAGCACCCTCGCAACGCCCAAAATTGGTACCAAATTGATTAATTAGTGTCCTTGCGTCGAAAACTTGAAAATATTTAAGGTCAAAAACTTTGGAAAAAAGTTAATTAAATTGGAATTGAATCTCAAGATTAACTCGTTTCAAAGGGATAAAAGTATCATACCCAGCACGTTAGGATATAACACATTTATACTCTGACACCGAGATCATCTTTGATTTTCAAAACATGTAAAAAGAGTATTTGGTTATTTAGTTGAACGAAAAATCGACACCAAACACGTTAGGATATAATTTTCCGTACTTCTAAACACACAAATATTACCTCGTTTTAAACTTTGAGTAAGACGATTTTAAAACTTAAATGGTGTTAAAATAAAATGCGATGGCATATTAACATACAATGCGGAGCAATTATTTACTGACAAACTACAACACAATTGAATCACAAATAGCAAATAAATATAAAATGAGAATTAAAATATTCATAATAACAATAATCATTTATTGAATCAATGGCAAGGAAAATAAATTAAAAAAAATAAAACACATACAAGTATGATATATGTAACATATTTGAAGTAAACACACCTAATTTTAAACATATTTTAATACAATAAGACTTTTAAGAGTTAACGAAAAATATGAAAAATACGCATGGATATAAATATATATACAAATATACGAGATGATAATGAAATAACAAATGTATTAAGAATGTCATACAAATTTTAAATAAAAAAAAGTGTACATGTAAGAATAACTAAATGAATCAATAAAAAGGACAATAATAAAGAAAATTGTAAATATATTAAATATGAAAATGTAAGTTTTTTTTAAATAAAAATAAAAATAAAGGGTTCAATCGAAACACATTCAAAATCCCATGACTATTTAAAAAGATTTATAAAATCAGTAGGTTGAAAAAAATGGAACCAGAATAAAGATCCCCTGATATGCGAGGACTAAAAGCGCGAATATTCCAGTTTTTAAACGTAGTGTTTAAAAGCGGACGAGATTGAAAACGGAATACATATTAAGGGCGAAATTAAAAATAAAATAGAACTTGATTAAAAATAAATAAAATGCGGAAGGACTAAAAGAATAAATAAACCATCAGAACCAAAACACGCGATCTTGGCCGCAATCGGGTCGGGTCATTGGGCTATCATGAAATGACGCCGTTTCAAACACTGACCCTCACAGCCCAAAACGTTGCCGTTTTAACCATAGATATAAACAAAAAAAAATGCCCTAACAGCTACACCCCATCTGCCATTTTTCAAAACAGATTAAAAAAAAAAAAAACTTCACTCTTAAAACTTTTCAACTTTTCCCCTTCCTCAGCCGACTGAAGGGTTTCATCGCCGCACAGTGCACCTCCCCTCACCGTCGCGATTGTAACTAGATCCACAAGGATCCGTCGATCGCTTGGACCGAGACTTGGCCGAATCGACACCAAAACAGATAAGAAACTCCTCTTCTTTTTTTGTATATTCCCTTTTTTAAACGTTGAAGCAAATAAGAAAGAAAGATCAGTATTGAAAACGCCGAAAATCAAAGAAATCACCTTTGAAACTATTCTCTCTTTTTCGTATTTCGTTGTATATTCGTAAAATATATTCTGTAGGAAACAAACAATAGGCCTTTTCTCTTGTTTTTATAGCCTCATATTCGAAAATAAACAAAAAATACAAATTCTTTTTCTTTGCTGTCAATTGCTACTATTGTTTGCTGTTGTCGTTTGTTTGTCCCTTGTTGCAGGTACAACCGCCGTACGGAGGCTATTGACGTGGCGAGTACGGAGGCACGGCGTTGGGGGCTTGCGGCTCTGCTAGGGTTTCACTTATTTTCTGTTGTAGTTTAGGTAGTGGGCTGGTGGGGTTTTTGGGCCTGTTGTTGGATTTGCTAATGGTTTAGTCATTTGGGCTCGTATTGGGCCTATTATTATGGGGCTTGTAAAAGCTGACTGTCATTGGACTCTATTTATTTATTTTTTTAATTATTCTGTTTGGTTGTTTTTTTGGTTTGGTTTAATAAACTGGTTAATGGGTTTCAAATGGGTTAATGGACTGGTTAATGGGCCCCGGGCAAATTTTGGGCCCTACACTTTCTTCTTTATATGAGAGTCAATCCATCTAAGATACCTCAGACTTCAACATAAAAAACTGAACATAATCTCAAATAACGATTGAAACCCGTGATCCATTTCACTTCTTGCTTAAACGCCCCCAACCCCCTAACCTGTAACACCCCTTACCCGTATTCGACGCCAGAATAGGGTACGCGGCATTACCGGAATTACAAATTTATTTATCAGACAATTTATTTCATCTAGTATTCATATTTGAAACCAATCAAAATCAAACATATTGTCCCTTAAAAATATTTATTTTTCTCATTTCATGTATTACTTGAATTTATTACTCGTCTCAACATACTTAATTACCTTGTATTAACATATTAAAGATAATCACATATTTACATGTCATGATAAATATCATTCTCTTGTCGTTTCTTCATAAACATGAATCAGTTAATTCATCATATCAATATTTCATGTACCATCAACTCATATTTCCTTATATCACATAATTAAAGTTACACGAACTTACCTGGCTAAATTTGCAGAAATACCAAGATTTAGGGGTATTTTGGTAATTTTCTACTTTCATCGATTTTTCAACCCATCTTAATTTAAATTAATAATTTCATTCAATTTTGTAATTTTAAATAATAAAATAATCCATTTAATGCAAATTGGTCATTTCCAACATTTTTACAAAACTAATCATAAAGTTTTGCTTTTATTCAATTTAGTCCCTGAGCCTAAAACATTACAAATTAGCCATGCTAGCTGAATATTCATACATATTTTTCTCCTCCTCCTCTCCATTCCACATCCTTAATGTATATAACATGCTATAAGTAACATTATAAATAATTTCAAAACTGTCCATTTGAGTCATAGTTACTAAATTATTTATATCTTGAGCTAAAAAAACTCGAAATTAAGATCTGCTAATTTTTCCTGAAACTAGACTTACATATCTTCTTACCATAAAATTTTCAGAATTTTTGGTTTATTCAATAAGTACAGTTTATTCTTTAAAGTCACCCCTGTTCTACTGTTTGACAGTTCCGACCCTTCTTCACTAAAAATTAATTATTTTCTCATACAGAATTCAGATTATGTTCCCATTTGTTTATCTTGAAAATAGACTCATTTAGAATTTTAAACATATAAATTTAAGCCTCTAATTATTTTTATCCAATTTTTAATGATTTTCCAAATTCAGAACAGGGAAACCCGAAATCATTCTGATATTGTCTTACAAGTCCTGTTATATCTCATGATTTACAATTCCATTACTTACACTGTTTCGTCTATAAGAACCTAAGCTCAATAAGCTTTAATTGCATATTTTATTCATCCTCTAATTCAATTTCTACAATTTTTGGTGATTTTTCAAAGTTAATCTACTGCTGCTGTCCAAAACTGTTTCTTATAACTTATTTTACAAAGTTTACTTACTTTCCTAACTCAATTCATACTTCTTTTCTATTCAAATTCCATCCAAACTCAAATTTAACTACTAAATTTTTAGCATATTTTCCTAATTTTGAACTTTTCTCAATTTAATCCCTACAGCATAAAACTTGTAGCTTACTTCTCAATTAAATCCATTTTTCAATTCTAACTTGAAATTCATTCAATTAAGTCCCTAATTCATATTTTTGATCAACATAAACTATACTTGAGAACTCACAAACTTTCAATATGACAGCTTAACTTCATCAAAACCTTGTTCCAAAGCTTCTAAAACATTAAAATTAAGTAAAAAGGGCTAAATTGACTTACCTATCAACTTCCAAACTTCGAACTTTTAATTTTCCCTTTCTTCTTTCTTTTCTTTCCTTCCTTCTTTCCTTCTCTGTTTCGTTTGCCTATTCTGTTTCTATTTCTCTTCTTTTTCTTATGTTTCTTTTTCCTATTTATATATAATATAATAATATAATAATATAATATAATAAATAATAATATTCTTAATCTATTAAGTAAACATATATATATTTTAATCATAAAAATCTTTGATATTTTTATGTGTATGCCGCCTCAACTATAAAGAATGACATAATTTCCTTTTTAGTCCCTTTAGCTTTTTTTTAATCTATAATTAAACTTTTACCTCTATTACGATTTAATCCTTTTTTTTCTTTAATTTCTCCTAATTAAGTCAAATTCACCTATTCAACATTTAATTAAACACACAACTAACTTTGTAAATATCGAGGTCTAGATACCTCGTTCTCGACCCAATTTACCTTTTTAAATCATAAAATTCACTATTTCAAAAATATTTCTAAAATCACACTTAACTTATAATTATCGATTAATAAAGTTTTCTAACTTTTTCGTCAGATTTAGTGATCTCGAATTACTGTTCCGACACTACTGAAATTAGGCTGTTACACAACCCCCAACGGCAACAAATCCTGCATCCATCTTAACAGTCCCATAAGTGAATAGATGAGTCCAATTACCCTTAAATATAATATTCAGCAACTAGAATTATTAATTTTCTTTTCGTTCTTGGCTACTTTCAGTTACAATTTTTATTTTGTAACTGACTTTTTAGTTCAACTTTACTGTTTACATTTTTAAACATTAAATGATATTATTATGGTGTAATCAATTTTTAAATGATTAATTAATTTAGATTGAAAAACGTGTGAATGAAATAAATTTATTTATAGAAAATGTCCAAATCACACTTATTTTTTTCTTTTGTAACCTATGCTTTTTGAGCATTAGAACAAAAATCAAAGCAATATTCTCATAGTTAATTAAGAAAGTATTAAAAATATTAAATTTAATAAGTTATCCAAATGACCATAAAAAAATGAAAGATAAACTTTTATTTTGTAACCTTTATATAGAAAAATAATTAAGTTATAGGAGATTGAAAGTTCAAATAATACAATAAAACTATACTTATAGTTCGTCAAATACCTTCTTACTTTATAATACATGAATTTTAATTATTTAAAAATATTTTTCAGTTATTAAAAAAAACAATGAGATTTTATGATCAAAATTATAACCTCTAAGAAACTAATTAAAAGGCACAATTAAGAATAACCTTTAAAGTTCAATAAATAAATTAAATTAATAGTAGTAAAAAAGCTCGTAATTTTAATAATTTTATTTAGAAAAACCTTAAATTAACCTACTCACTCTTGATGGAGTTGAAAATAAATATATAAACTTTAAAAATAAAAAATAAATACATAAATGAATTTATTTAGCCATTAAGTATAAACTAATCACAAATAATTAAAATAGAACAATAAATTTTTAAAAATTATATTTTAACATTAAGTAGCAACAAAATCACAAACAATTTAAATGTAAAAATAAAATTTAGAAATTATAAAAAAATTAATTATTTTCCAAAATACCTAAATTATCTTTATTAAATTATTATACTACCTAAATTACCTCATTTACTTTTAATGGCTGACAAAGGAGCGTTATGTGAATACTATACTGTTGCTTTAGATTTAGTCACGTTTAGGGTATTTGAGAGGTCAACGAAAACTTTGACATGCAGCCAGAATATTGGGTATATATTTGATGTATTTTTGTATAAAAACATATTCTTTATTCAAAAGATAATCATGGGATGTCATCCCATCCATATATGTTATGCAATTGTCAAAGATGTCATAATTTGGCTTTTGTTTAACCTAACTAGTTTTTACATTTTTCGACAAGTTTTGATTTTCTTTAAACATAAAATTTGATCGCACAGGTGGGTGATGTATAAAGGCAATGGAGGAAAATTGTGGGAATCATAATCTATATTACAGCATCATCAATTTGACTAACATCTTTTAAAGCAAAAGAATATATTCATTTTCTTTTTAAAGTTTGTCATTAAGTCCTCCTAGCTTTTTAAGATCTTATGTATTTATTATTTAAAAAATTGTAATTAAAACATAATCTTTTATATGTTTAGAAATATTGAGCAGTAAAACGTTCCATCATACATTGTAACATGGTATCCTAATCAAAGAAACGTAAGGCATGAAATGATCTGGTGGAAATTAAGTCCACCCAGCAATGAAGGAGGAGGGCTTTCCAATTGCCAAATTCAATTATGAGGGGAATGGGCCAGCAACACCCCACACTTGATTCCATCAAAAGTCATCATTCCTCCATCTCATATTCGCATTTTCTTTTCTCTGTTGCATTTACTACAAAATATTTTATGGTAAACTATATCCAACTATCATTTTTTTTTAATTTAGTATTGTTAAATATCTAACGTTCTGGTAATTATCGATTTAATCATAACTTCAAAAAATTTACAAATAATCTAAATTTGGTCCTAAATTAAAAAATATATAAAAATACATAAATATTTTGAAAATGTATAATAATTTAAAAATATATATAAAAATTGTTATGAATATCTTTTTAAGTGGATGTCCATCATGATTAAGATAAAGTTTTGGTATACTTTAAATTCTAATAGTTATTAGAATTAGATCTCTACTTCTTTTATACTTCTTATCCCTATAAATAGAGATTCTGATGAAGCATTGTAATCATCTTTTTTGTCAATAAAGTACATTCTCTGCTTTTATATATTTTTTATTCTTTATTCTCCTCATCTCTCTTTATTTTATAACAAAAATAAAAATATGCATAAATAATTTTTTATAACTGGGGTAAAATAGTAGTTACCAACGTAAAAACACTAAACAGCAAAGAATCAGAAAAAAAAAATATACATAGATATTTTCGGATCTTTTTAAAAAAATCAACTCCAATTTGTGAGGCGCGTTACAGTTCAAACGCTCAACCGGCTTTGGCTTCTTTTTATTTTCTCCCAGTGAAAGAGGTCACTGCTTAAAAAGTTCTAAACAATGAAAAATGTCGGTTGACGATTATAATTCTAAAATGGCTCTTTTCTTCCTTCTTTTTCAATTATTTGTTTGAATTATAAGAAGATCTGACAGATCGTCCATGAATTTGTCTTTGTTGAAAAATATGGATCGCATATGTCTCATGCATAGTGGCACCTTAATGTTCTTTGACAGTTACACATGAGTTTTTTTTTTTTTTTGAAAAGGGGGGGGGGGGCTGGTTGGTTTACTGGCTTTGTTGCAGATTATTACGTATTATATAAGCTATTTGTTCATTACGTATTATTAATTTTCGAACCATATTATATAAGTAATAAAAAAACACATTTAGCTAAATGGTACATATAGATCCAATAAGTTAAAAAGTTGGTGTTAATTACATAAAATGATTTCTATGGTCTTTCCAAATTTTCATCATTCTTTCAACATTTTTATTCTATATGGTATACGGAATTAAATTAGATAAAGATTCTCAATTTAATCCTTTTTTTTTTCACGAACACTCCAGTTTAAGATAAAATTGATGTTTTAACTGCATGCAATAATAAGCAACAATGTGTTGTTTCATAATAAGTTGCTTTATTTTATATTAATGGTCTAAAATAATAATTAGTGTTGGTAGGTATACACTGATATTTTAAAAAACAAATAAGTAATGACAAGTGACAGTCCGATCTCTTTTAAATAAAAAAAATTGTATTTAATTTTTTTTAATTTATAAAATTTTAAATTAATAATATTAAATTATACTTTAACCCTCTTAAAATGCTTAAAATGATAAAAAATTAATTAATCGTTTAAAAATTACAAAAATATAAATTATTAAAATGAATATTATATTTTATTATTATAAAAATATATAATTTAACTCCAACCAGCGTAAAAAGAATTTATGGCTTCCCCCTGCTACAAAGTTCTAATTATCTCTATTTTCTACATAACGTATAATATATGTGTATACGAGAATGGGAATGGATAAGAAGCAGGAACTGGAGGTGCCATGGTGCTCTTGTTGATGACCTCATCGATTTGCATTATTGAGCTTAAATTATTTCTTTCATTTTCCTTTGGATCTAAAGCATAATGTTGTATAGCTTTTTCCCGGCCCTTGTTCTCTGGCTTTTCTTCTTTTCTTTTACTGGGTTGCTGAGGAAAACTGGGAAGACAGTGTTTGTCTATTTTATAATTATAATAATTGTTTTCAAGTTATTAGAATTATACATGTTCAGAGTACTGCTAAGTACATTGGCAGGCATAAAGAAATCCATGATTCGTAAATGGATAAATTAATTTAATTTGTCTACACAGGTGGAAAGTAAGTTGAGTCAGGGCAGGCATATATTTTATGAAATTAAGTGAATATTTGATATGGTGAAAGAAAATAAACATTAAAACTAGATATGGAATCTAGTATTTGTTAGGCCTAAATTTGGAAGAGATTTATTCTTTATTATCAAATTATAAGCCATCAATGGTAGAATTAAGCAGTACAAAGGAATTGATCCATGTGCTCTGACTTTTCAACAATTAGGTATACTTACCCTTGCATGAAAGTAAAAGTTTATACGTGAATCAAATGAAGACCTGTCGTATTAAAATTGTTAAAAATAAATATAATTTTTTATTATCTTTCCTTATTTGATAAAGTTATCGAAAAATATAAAATGATAAATTTCGTTTTAGTAAAAACTATAATTTGATATATTTATAGACTGATTTTCTTTTCTCTCTTTGAAAACTCTTGTTCCTACTTTCCCTAGGGTTAGGTACCTTTTTGTTATGTAAGAGTGAGTGATTCTCGTTTATTACAAATTATAAAATGACAAAATATCTGTGACTTATATTTATTGTTGATATTGCTGCTTTTATCTAATTTACAAATAAATTTTCATTTAAATATTTAAATTGAATAATCTCAACGAATGGAAATTAAAGTCGGTCAGAAGTTTTAGACGGTAATGGATAGCATCTGCTTGGGAACTATAAACATCATACTTATCAAGATTAAAAAATTCGAATAATTATAAAATGAATCAAATAGGGTTTATATGGAGTTTGAGTTCGATAAAACTTCAACTTACTTTTGAATTTATTGCTTCAAAAGATTGAGTTAATTAGTATTATACTACCAATTGGTATCAACAGATGTCATGTTAGTGGTATTTGTATAAAAAAAAATGAAATAAAGGCAATAAAGGAACAAATATCATTTTTCTCTAATTGTTCCTTTCTCATTTGTGAGGTCTTCCCTCACTTTCCATTAAAGCTTGAATAGGACATCATGGTGCAACATTAAAAAGAAATTAATAATAAATAATTTTATAATTTTTTATGCATGCTTCTACTTAAACCTTTTTCTATCTCACATTTTCATTTTTTTATTATAAAAATAATCACTTTTATATATTAGAAGTGAAATAAAAAATGCCATATGGCCCACTCTTGTAAAATTAATTTTTTTTACTTTGGTTTTAGTAAGTGATTGAGTTAACATGAGTTCAACAAAAAGAATTGTTTTTTTTTACGTATATTTGTAAAAATTTTAAGGTATTATTTTTATGCATCGGATTTCTTTCAAAACATTAATGAATATATGAGATGATTATTATTTTCAAAGTAAAAAGTAAAAAGAACATCTAAAATCATAAATGTATTCATAGGTCGGCTGGGCACATGATGAACCAAAGTGTGGGCAGTGCAACCTTTGCTAAGCAACGGATAAGTTATATAATAATTCAATTTCAGCAGGTGGCGGACATATTCCAATCGTTTTTAAAACATTGTCCGAGTTGTAAGGGTAATCAACCGAGTTGCACCATAAATAAAACTGAGTCGTACGTATTCGATTCACTTTTTCATAGTTTAAGTTCTGACTTGTAATTCGAGATTAATTTTCTCTTGGGGGCCCATACCCAGATATTTTTTAAGGGAAATGGAATAGTGGCTTTAACTTCGATATAATTAGTAATAATTAAGGTAATTCACATGTTCGAATTTCAGCATCGACTTCTGATAACCCACTCATCTTCTTCCCAGAAAACACTATAAATCCTCCCTTAAACGCATTACCTTTCCTCAACGTCTACTTTTTTATATTTTCCATTCCTCACATTTCTCCACAAAAAGTCTTCCGATTTTATTCCCAGTTTTTCTTTGCTGCAAAAATCAAAGGCAGTGGGATCTAAAGAATCGAAGGGTTGTTTGTATTTTAGGAAAACGAAATGAAAACAGGTTTGGTGGTGGATGGCGATTATGTATATGAAGAAGAGAAGCATCTAACTGTGCTTAAAACTTCGCTTTTCTTCGCCAACGATGGCTTCACTGTTTACGATTGTAAAGGTCAGTTGGTTTTCCGAGTGGACTCGTACGGTCCTGACCCTCGTGATAAAGCCGAAGTTGTTCTTATGGATGCTCATGGAAGATGCCTGCTCACTGTCAGAAAAAAGGTATTTTTTTTCTTTCTTTTCTATTTAAACGATATGTCTGGGTTCTGTTCAGTGAAATGGGACAATAATTGGATTTGCTTTTATGGGTTCTTTCATGATCTGATCTGGATCAATGGGTATAGATTTGATTTCCAAATGGTTTAAGAAACTTTTGACAACTCGTTCATGGTGGCATTTGAACGATTTGGTTCGGTTTGTCTGAATCTGTTTAATGAAATGGGACAATATGATCTGATTTGGATTTGGATAGATAAGTAAATATTTAATTTCCATACGTTTTAAGAACTTTGGTAACTCGTTCATGGAAGGTTCTGACTTGCGAGTCAACTCGCTTAGATACTTTTTTCCCCTTAATAATTATTTTTTCCCTTTTTTTGGCAAGTTCAGTTAAAGGGATAGTTTCGGTTTTTATCTCAATTGGATTCCCCATTTACGGAAAGCAACATACAAAATATAATTTAGATTTTTACTAAATGGGGCATTAATGATAATCTATTTCTATTTTATTCGCAAAGGAGAAAGAAGTATTTTCAATTTAAGTGAGTTAACTCGTCTTCTCCCTTATTTTACCTGAACAGAGGCCGAGTTTGCATCACCGGTGGGAAGGGTTTTTAGGGGAAAGAACCGAGGGTCAGAAACCGATCTTCAGTGTGAAAAGATCATCCATAATCGGACGATGCGGGATGACAGTGGAAGTGTTCAACAATCCAGGGCTGGAGTACCAGATCGAAGGGAATTTCGGACAACGGAGCTGCACGATCTTCAACGCGGCCAAGGAATTAGTGGCTGAGATTAAACGCAAAGTTGATGCTTCCACTAACGTGGTGCTTGGTAAAGACGTTTTCTTGCTTTCTTTAAAACCCAGTTTTGATGGGGCCTTTGCTATGGGTTTGGTGCTCGTTCTTGATCAGATTAACGGTGATGATTACGTTGAAAATGATGAGGCCGAGATGATCCCTACCACAGAGGATTAATGTGCTGTGCATTTTATAATTTTCTTAAACGAAGAGATGTGGAAAAAGAAAGCTGCTTGTATATTATTACAAAAGTAATAAGAGTTTCCTTTGAAAGAAGACTAAAATTCGTTTGGTATAGAATAATTAAATGAAAAATTGGAAAACCAGAGCCTAATTTTCATTTATTTATTTTTCATCTCTTTTATAAATATTTAAAACATAAATCATTTTGGTGGACAAATCAAATGTCTATCCACATTTTACTTTTGTTTTAATAGTTCATAAAGAATATAAAAGTACAAATCCTACTGTTATTTACTACACACCATGAAACACAAAATTAAAATATAATGCGTTTAAGCTTGATTAGAGCCAACCGAATCACTAATTACATCTTTTAGGGAGTCACAACTCTTTTAATACAAAATTTGGTAAATATTAAATGATTATTGACCAACCAAATCCAAATTTATGAACTTTTGTTAGCTCAAAATTTCTCAACTTGCAGATTTTAGGTGGCCTTGCTTTTGAGAGCCTATCAAATTATTTTCTTCCCATCTAATTATCCTTAGAGGATGCCGAGACGCATCAATAGAATGTCACTTATCATGTTATTTAAATAAATTCAATAATTCAAAATTAAATTATAATTTGTGCAATTTATCATTTCTAATTTTAATTTATTTTTGAAAAATTTGTAATGTCAAAGTGCTACTAATTCCTTCGGAAAAACAAAAAATTCCCCGAGATTAGTGATTAAACTGCACCTTCTTATATTTAGACTATTAAAATGAAATTAGATCCCAAACATATAATTTATCCAAAAGTAACGGGAAAACGTAGAGATGGAAGCCTTTTTCTTTGTCAAATTAATTGTTTTTGTACTAATTATAGAAGACCAACAAATTCATGGTCGGCCACAAAAGAATAAGTGGATGTAAAAGTGAGGAGAGGAAACAACATTTCATACGTGTGGTGGAGCATTTAAATGCATTTTAGGCAACATTTAATAGATTCCATTAGGTTTCATGGATTAATAACCAGCGCTTCTCTCTAAATAAACAAAGCAAAGACTCTACACTCTTCTATATAATAATTATGCATTTATGCATTTCTATTTTTATTTCTTATAATTAAAGATGGATTGCTTTAATATTTATTATGAGTTTGAATAAAAGCAAAACAACAAATCTATCTTGAAAATTTGTGCAGATATCTTAAAAGTTAAATTCCCATAAATAAAAATTAGTTTGAGAATTGATATTAGAGTATGATTTAATTTTCATGTTTAACATAATAATATATAAATTAATTTTGAATTTATATGTATTGAAATTATCAAAATTAATTATTAAATTTTTTTTTTGAAGAACATATTGATTGGGCTTTTTACTAATAAAACAAAAATCAAAACAACATCCAAATCCTAACAAAACAGTGAAAGAAGCTCAAAGAGTTAGAGGCCCCAAAAAGTCGAAACAACAAAACAGAAATAAAATCTAGATATTATCAGAACATCAACAGCCTAACTTTAAATTAAAAACCAACCACCGACACTACTACCCATTCAAAACGCTATGAAATCTGTCAATACTCTCTCTCATCATAAATTCTTTCTTGAATGACAAATTTGCATTTCTGAAAAGGCATTTCCCATTCTAGATCTTTCATTTCTTTGCCTTTCCTTTCTAAAGCTGCTGCCAGAGATCCCCTTTCAGTCTGGTTTGCGCACCGATTCCCGTAGCCTCTGGTTCTCAGCATACTCTGGTATTGTTTCTTCCAGGTAAGTCCATTCTTTTCTCCTTAGAGATTCTGTTGCAATTTTGTGGGCAAGGGTATTCGTTGTTCTTAATATGTGCTTGAAAATGAAATGCTTAAATCTGTATGCCATCTTTTTAATGTCCAAGATATAAGCCCCTATCATGGATCTGTCTTGATCTTTGTTTCTGCATTTCTTGATTACTGTTAGGGAGTCCCCTTCAATAATAACCTCTGGCCATGTATTCTCCACTCCTATCTTAACCGCTTTCCGGCATGCTAGTGCTTCGGCAGTAAAAGTCGAAGGGACACCTTTGTGGATTTCAGAACATGATAAAATGATGGACCCTTCAGTATCCCTTACTACGATTCCAGAGGCCGAAATATTGTTGTGCCCATCGAAAGCTCCATCAAAGTTGATCTTTACGGATTCTCGGGGTGGGTGACTCCAGCTCTGCATCTTTCCTATTGTTGTTGATTTTTTTCTTTCCAGACCATCAAGTTCTGCGATGTAGTTATTTATGAAATTTCCGATCTCTGTTCCAGTACTAACCTTCTTGTTATGTATTCTTGAGTTCCTATCTCCCCATATGGCCTAGAGTGCGCAGCAAAAGAGACGGCAGGTGTGTGAGTTGAACAGTTCAAAAGCCCAGATAAGCCACTGTTTAAAATCTCTATTGACATTTAGTGGCACGTTCTGAAGTAACAATTTTGACCATATTTCCACTGTGACAGGGCACTCTCGGAAGAGGTGATGGATCGTTTCAGCTTGTTCCCCGCACCGCGGACAGCTTGGGTCAGCAACTAGCTTCTTGTGTTGCAGATTTACTTTTGTGGGCAAGAAATTCCATGTAATTTTCCATGTTATGATCTTTATTTTTGTCGGTAGATTTAGGAGCCATAGTTTCTTGTAGAGTTTTCTATAGCTGGTTTGTAAAGCATAAGCTCTAGGGTTTTCATCAGTATTCTGTAATAGTTTATAAGTGTTGCGAACCGAAAATTCCCCCGAAGCTTCACTTCCCCATGCCAATAAGTCCTCGTGTGGGTTGCTTGCCAACGGAATTCGAAGGATTCGATCAGCATCTTCCTCGGCAAAGGTATATTTGATTAACTCCTCTTTCCATTTTCTCTCATTACTATCAATCAGCATATGAACAAAATGATCACGCATCGAATCAATCTCTGATAATAATCTGAAATTAAAAGCATCTGAAATCCATGCATCATAATTAATAGAGATATTATTGCCTGTACCAACATGCCAAACTAAACCTTTTCTCAATACGTCTTTTGCAGCCCATATGCTCCTCCAAGTGTAAGAGCTCGAATTTCTCAATTTAGAATTTAAAAATGATCATTTGGAAAATATTTAGCTTTTAGAACTTTCGCAACTAAAGAATCCGCATTATTCATAACCCTCCAGCACTGTTTCGCTAATAGAGAAGTGTTAAATTTAGCCATGTTTCTAAATCTCATACCTCCCTCCTCTTTAGATCTGCACATGAACTTCCATTGACACCAATGTAACCCTCTCTTATTCTTACCGTGCTGCCACCAATATTTCGCAAAAATTCTCTCTAACTCCCCACATAGAGACTTTGGTAGAAGAAAGCATGTCATAGCATAAATTGGTATTGCTTGAAGTACTGACTTGATAAATACCTCCTTCCCTCCTTGTGATAGATACCATTCGCTCCAATGACTTATCCTTTGGTTGATCTTATCTTTTAAATTCTGAAAAGACGCTTTCTTCCTTTTGCCCACTACATTAGGAAGTCCTAAATATTTCTCAATATTTGTAGAGCATCTCATCCCCAAAACATTTGATATTTCTTATTTATCCCCTTCCAGAGTATTTGAACTAAAGAAAATTGTCGATTTATTGAAATTCACACATTGGCCCGAGCATTGCTCATACTGTTTCAAAATGTCTTTTAAAAAAATCGCTCGTTCTTTAGTGGCTTCCCCAAACAGTAAGCAATCATCCGCAAACAGAAGGTGTGATATTGCTGGTCCCCTTCTACTTGCCTTAACTCCTTTGATAGTCCTTTCTCCAACTGTCTGTCTAATTAGGGCTGAAAGACCCTCACTACAAATCAAAAAGAGATAAGGGCTAAGTGGGTCACCTTGTCGTAATCTTTGGTAGGACTCTATTTCCATTTATATTCACTGTATAAGAGACTGTTGAAACGCATTTCATAACTAAAGTTACCCAGCTCTCGGCAAAACCCATTTTAAGCATCACATTCTTCAGATAACTCCATTCAACTCTATCATAGGCTTTACTCATGTCAAGCTTAACCGCCATAAACCCCTTTTTCCTTGAACGCTTTTGACGCAATGTATGAAGAATCTCATAGGCAATCAACACGTTATCCGAAATTAATCTTCCTGGAACAAAAGTACTTTGAGTATTATCAATGCACTTTCCGATAAAATCCTGAAGTCTGTTTGCTATTGTTTTCGCCACTAGTTTGTATAAGATTGTGCAAAGGCTAATAGGTCTGAAATTAACAAGATTTGTAGGGTTTGGGGTTTTTGGGATCAGCACTATATCTATTCTGTTTGTAAAATCGAAATCCTTACCCTCATTCAACACTCCAAGACAGAAAGCCTCAATGTCTTTTCCCACAATGTGCCAATATTTTTGGAAAAACAAAGCTAGAAAACCATCATAGCCTGGTGCTTTAGTGGGACCCATCCCTTTAAGCGCTTTCTGGATTTCATCCACCGAATATGTTGATAGTAGAGCTGTATTAATTTCAGAGGATATATTAGTATCAATACCTTCTAGAAGATATGATAAATCTCCCACGCCTTTCGACGAGAACAGATTTTGAAAATAATTTGAGGCTGTTTCGTTAATTTCTAACACATCAGTAACTTCCTGCCCTTCCTCTGATTCCAGTCTATTAATTGTGTTTGTTCTTCTTCGAGCTGAAGCATATTTATGAAAGAATGCTGAATTTTTATCTCCCAATTGTAGCCAGTTTGCTCTTGCTCTTTGTTCCCAGTACATTTCATCTTTATCAATCTCAATATTTAATCTAATTCTGGTATCAATAATTTTTGCCATTGTATCATCATTCCTCTCTCCATCTAATAGGATTCCCAAATCCTTTGTAAGCTCCTTCTTCAACCCATCTCTTCCAATCTTAATTAGGCTTGCCCATTTTGTCAAACAGGTTTGTAATCTCTCCAGCTTTTCGGAAAATGATCCGTTTGATGACTCCCAAGACTTCTTGATCTCTTCATCAAAAGACTCCTCAAGTGTCCACCATGCTTCAAACTTGAACCGTGGCCTTCTACTAACCTTATCCTCATAGCCTGTGTGAATAAGAAGGGGACAATGATCTGAAATTGAATGAATTAAATGACGAACATTTCCTTTTGGGAAAAGATGCATCCACTTTTCATTAGCTACCCCCTATCAAGTCTTTCTTTTATATTCGTCTCCAGTAAGTTTCCTCTTTCCCATGTAAACCAAGTGCCCTGAAAACCTATATGCATAAGTTGACATTCATCCAAAACTTCACGAAAAGCTGCCATTCTCCTCTCCTCTCTCGGTTGACCTCCACTCTTTTCGAAAGAATAGAGAATTTTGTTAAAATCCCAACTAACCATCCACGGAAATTGCTGTTCTTGCCCCAACGCCCTTAATAAGCTCCACGATGCATGTTGGTCATTAGCATAAGGCGACCCGTAAAAGCCTATGAATCTCCATTCTCCTTGAATATTACTTTCTTCAATCAGTACGTCAATGTGATTTTTTGAGAAGGTTTTTAGACTTACTTTAAAATCTTCTCTCCATGCAAGACAGAGCCCACCTCTCGATCCTTCTGCTCCCACATCAATTTCATTCACAAAACCATTTCTTCTTCTTATCCTCTCTATACGCTTGCCATTAACTTTGGTTTCCATAAAGAAAACCATATCGGGGTTTTGTTGCTTCAGCAAGAACCGAAGCCTTCTAACTGCCCGTGGATTCCCCAAACCACGGACATTCCAACTAATGATTTTCATTGTGTCCGGTCGGCTTGCCATTTGGCAGCCGCCGATCGATATTGGTTGGGAGAAACTTCATACCCCATATTTCCTACTACCACTGTTGAGTCCTCCTTGCTTTCTGAAGCCTGATCGTTATACTTCTGTCTTTTTACATCATCTTCCACTGATTTTTCCTTCTCATAACACCCATTATCAAATTCTATCAATTTCCTCTTACGCACTATCCGGTCTGCATTGGGTTGCTCCATATATCTCATTGTATTAACTCTTCTCCAGATGATTTTCCTGCTTGTATTCAGATTTCCATCCCGAATGTCTGGTTGTAAATTATCTCCCTCATTAACTATCATCCCTTCTTCCTGGAGTTTCTGCACTTCCTCCACTTCTAGTAACTGTACATCAACAATTTGCCTCATGTTGCAATTATATTGTTCTTTCAATTCCAGCTCCTGGTTTTCCCCCAACTGGCCCGTATTCGAACTTTGATGCTTTATATTTTTTGAAATAGCATTTAACTTAACACTTTCTTTCCCAAAAAACTAGATTCTGCCTTTAATGCAAGTGAGAACGGGGGGGTCTTCCTTTAGTTTTTCTGTAACAGCCCAATTTTAAATAGTGTCGGAACAGTGATTCGAGATCATTAAATCTGACGAAAAGTTAGAAAATTTTGTTAATTGATACTTATAAGTTAAGTGTGATTTTAGAAATATTTTAAAATTAGTGGATTTTGTGAACTGAAAGAATTAATGAGAAAAATTGGGCCAAAAACGAGGTATTGAGACCTCAAATTCATAAAGTGAGCCATAAATATTCTAAAAATATTTATGGAGTGTCATTAAGCTATTATTAAACTTTCGTTAGAAAATTTTAACGTTTGGGTAGGAAATTAAATGAAAAGGACTAAACTGAAATGAAAGTAAAAGTTAAATTATAGATTAAAAGAAATTATGAAGGATCAAAATGGTAATTATACCATTTTGCATAGTTAGAAAATCTGAGATTTTTTTAAAAGTATATTATATATATTATATTATTATATTATTATAATATTATATATAATAATCCAAAGAAAAAAAAAAGGGGATAGAAACAGAAACAAAACGAAGCAGAGAGCAAAGAGCAGGGGAAGGAAAGAAAGAAGAAGAGAAGAGAAAGAAGAAAAAGGGGGAAAATTGGAAAATTTCTAAAATTAGCTAAATAAAAAGGGGATTAAATTGAAATATCTGGAGAATTCTCTTCAATTCTCTTCATTTTCTTCAGCTGAAAAACAGTCATGGAAGAGAGTTCAAGTTGGTTTTCATACTCAAGCTTCATGTAAGTTTAATACTTGCTTTCTCCTTCAAATTTCTATGTTTTTGGACTTTCTACAATTGAGTCCAACTTATTAATTCATTAGTTTATGATTCTATGGTTAATTTTTAAATTTGATGTGGATTAGTGCTGAAAGAATATGATGAATATTGATTGAAGCTTTAATTTTGTTATATGATGATTTTATCAAGTGAAATTGATGGAAATTGGTTTTAGGACCTAATTGTGAAATAGCTGAAATTAAGGCCTAGTGTTAAAATTCTGAATTTCAAAAGTTATGAAGTAGTTTAAAATGATAGAGAAAAGTATTAAATGAGAAAATTAGCTTAATTGAGGGGTTAATTGAGCAAGGATTGAATTGTATGAATTGTGGAATTAGGGACAAAATAGAAATCAACATGTTACACTAAAGCAGTTTTGGATAGCAGCAGTTGTTTAACTTTGAAAAATCACCAAAAATTGTATAAATAGAATTAGAAGTTGAGTGAGATATGGAATTAAAGATTGTTGAGTCTATTTTCATATAAAAGAAACAGAGCAAGCAAAGGAAGTCTATATTTTGAGATATTTAAATTTTTGTAAGAATGGTTTAGAATAACTTCGTGAACCCCTGTTCTTACTTTATAAATTCACTAAAAATTGTATAAAAATAATTTGGGAACATATTTTATATGGTTAGATTCCTTAATGAGTCTAGTTTTATAAGAAATAAACCATAACATCATATGAATTCTATATAAAAAGATAATTAATTTTTAGTGAAGAAGGGTCGGAACTGCCAGACAGCAGAACAGGGGTGACTTTAAAGAATAAACTGTACTAATTGGCTAAATAAAAAATTCTGAAAATTTTATGGCAAGAAGATATGTGAGTCTAGTTTCAGGAAAAATTAACTTTTCTTCATTTGGAGTTCTGTAGCTCTGGAAATAAATAATTTAGTGACTATAACTCAAATGGACAGTTTTGAATATACTTATGAGTAATTAATGAAATTATTGATAATGTTATTTATAGCATGTTATATACATTAAGGATGTGGAATGGAGAGGAGGAGGAGGAAAATAGGTATGAATATTCAGCAAGCATGGCTAATTTGTAATGTTTTAGACTCAGGGACTAAATTGAATAAAAGTAAAACTTTATGATTAATTTTGTAAAAATGTAGAAATGACCAATTTGCATGAAATAGATTATTTTTTTTAATTTAAAATTGCAAAATTTAATGAAATTATTAATTTAGATTAAGATCGATTGAAAAATCAATGAAAATAGAAAATTTTCAAAGTGCCCCTGAATCTTGATATTTCTGCAAATTTAACCAGGTAAGTTTGTGTAACTTAATTATGTGATATAAGGAAATATAAGTTGATGGTACGTGAAATATTGATATGATGAATTAACTGTTTTATGTTTATGAAGAAACGGCAAGTGAATGATATTTATCACGACATGTAAATATGTGATTATCTTTAATATGATAATACAAGGTAATTAAGTATGATGAAACGAGTAATAAATTCAAGTAAGACATGTCGTTAAAAATTAAATATATTTAAGGGATAATATGTTTGATTTTGATTGATTTCAAATATAAATGCTAGATGAAATAAAATGTCTGATAAATAAATTTGTAATTCCGGTAATGCCTCGTACCCTATTCCGACGTTGAATACGGGTAAGGGGTGTTACATTTTCTCTTTCTGCGTGTTTAAAGATCTCACAACTTGGGAGAGCATACCCCATTCTACCGCAACCGAAACAAAAGATCGGAAGCTTCTCATTTTTAAATGAAATCCAGCATTTACCTTGATCACTTGTGGAAACAAATATTCCCCTTCGAAGGGGTTTCTGCACGTCTAGCTTAATTCTAATTTGACAAAAATCACCCTTTATTTCAGATCTAATAATTCCACCAAACGTGGCCCCTATAGCATGCATTAAATCTTTCTTATCAAATTCTGGCAAACATGGCCCTACTTTTATCCAGAATAATGACGAAACAAGTTTGGTTTTACTTCTCTCCATCGGTCCACTCAATCTATCAAAGATAACTAACTGTTTTCGAAATAGCCATGGCTGACCCTCTAAGATTGATTCTAGATCTTCATCAGATTCAAAAATAAGCAAAAAAAGATTCTGACCTGCTAATTAAATTTCAAATTTTCCTTTTGTTTTCCAGATACTTTTCATCTGCGCTCTGGAGCTATCTGGATTATATGACTTTCTTGTCCATACCATACAGATCAGCGCCGGTTTGCCATTTGGATCCACTGCTGAACTTTTCACCGATAGCTGAATGAGTTCTTCTGCCAATAAGGAGACCTCCTCCTCTTTCAACCCTTCGTTGCCACCACTCTCCTCCATCCCAAGCCGCAGCAAAGGCTGGTTTCGTTTGGATACTGAGCAAAGCACTCTTGACTTCTAGGATTTTTTACCAATAAAAGATAATTAAAACTAATTATTAATTTTTAAATTTAATGTTAAAGCATAATTTCAATTTTTTTAGTTGTAATGTTGAAAACTATTTTTTAACATTTTATATTTTAAATATTTTTCTGTTAAAAATAAAATAATAATGTTATTAATTAAAAAATAAATTTAAATTGTACCAAATATAATCAAATCGAGCATATATTAATAACCATATTCTCATATGTTACCAATTGAACAACATCAGCACAATCACTTTCTAGTTTAACTTTTTGAAAACTTTTTTTTTTCAAGTCACCTCTGACTTGTCCCAAATAACCCATAGTTCCGAATGAAAATAGTGAATAATAATTGGATTCGACTAATCACAATGCACACCAAGTTCATGCTGCAAAGTATAGAATCAAAACTGCAAACAAATGTTGTCATTATAATATTACATTCATATATATGGATATAAAAACAGAGTTGAGAAAAAAAAAAAAAAACCTATGATCCATCCTAAAAATGATTTTGATCTTGGCACTAAAATGTTTCATCTTCAACTTTTAAACTTCAATCTTATACTTGTAGAGTTGCATAAATAATGCAGATATTTTTTAGATGCTATTATTTGAAAAAATTAAATGTTGAATGTTATTTATAATGGTGAATCTTAATTTTAATTGATATATAACTGTAATATTAATTAAATGATAATTATATTTTCAAAATCTAATTAATAATTAATTAATAAAATATACTCAATCACGTAGTTCAAATGAAGAAAAACTTTATTATACAAATAAAAAAAATATTATTGATATGATATTATTGAATGTGATTTATAATGGTAAATTTTAATTTTAATTAATATACAATTATAGCACTAATTAAATGATGATTAATTTAAATAAATAAAAACAAACATTTTTTTAATGTCAATTTAGTAATAATGAGCAATAAAATGTATTATTATCGATTTAAAAGTTTTGAAAACTTGTGCTTTTATATATATTATAGATTATAGATAAAGATTACATTATTAATAAAATAATTAACTATAATTATTTTTATATTGTATTGTATTATATTATTGATTTTATAGATTAAAAAATGGAAAACACAGATAACACAAAATAATAATTATTAATTGATTGATTTTTATTATTTATGTAATTAAAAAAACTTGAATTTTTATTATTTTAAATTTATCCAATTATATTGAGTCATTTTGTAGACTTATAATTTTATTAATTGATAATATATTAAGTTATTTTTTGAGGTAGAACTTTTAAGAGAATATATTATCATGTTAATTAATATTATTTTTATTATTATCACATAATAATATTAATAAATTATTATCCTAATATTAATCTAGTAATATAATTAATATAAAGGATATTATTACCAATTTAATTTTTTTCAGATTTGTACTCTTATATATGTTATAGATTATTTTTTAAAATATTTCATACCTTCTTGCTTTTGTGGTCAGTAAGTTCATTTTCTGGGGGTTGGATAAGCTCCATTATGGTAAGAATATACTCATTTGAGCAAAAGGTAATATATATATATATAGATCAAGATTGAAATCCATGTCATTAGAAAAAAAAATGAAACCATATAAATTAAGGTAAAAGATAATGACAAATTTATGTGAATCTTTCAAATCTTACCATTATATTATTGATAAATTATGCAATTATCATAATTATTCATTAATTCATTAATTCATTTAATGAATGAAACCATATAATTCAAAAAAAAATGAAATCACACAATTCAGAGAAAAAAATAGTAAACACTCGTCATAGATGATGAATGACAAGCTCTATCAACACAACAAAGGCTTTAGCCTCACCATCAATAGACATTATGACACCTTGATAATTAGCATTGTTACAACTCAAGCACGACGTATCTAGAGTGATTACAAGCACTTAATATGATAAGGAAATCAGTCCCGAATGGTCCAAAGCGGCGAGCAAAAATCGACAAAAGAATCAAACATTCACTAAACTAGAGAAGACGACAACAAAATCATCCATAAAATTATTGTAAAACTAAGATTACATGCATAAGCAAGAGTAAAAAACGTGCTACAAGAGTAGACAAAAACTTCCAAAATTGAAGATTTATTAAACAATGAAAAAATAAACAAAAAACATATAAAACTTAAAGACAACACGAGTCCAAATTGACACGTAAAATCATTTATTATTCTGAAATACTTTCAAAACGGAAACAAATTAAGAAGTCGACAAAGAGCCACCCACTTTCCAAGAAAAATTAATGGTGGCCGGTGGAGTTTTAGCAAACGACATGCACCGTTATCTATCTATCACAACTTGTGAAGACAACAAAGATACCCACTAAATAAATCTGCAAACTGAAAAGGGAGAAGATATGTGTAGTGAATGAGAAGAAGAAAGAAAGAAAGGGTTGATGGGAGAGAAAAAAGGCGGGCGATAGCCAACCTGGAGGCTGGCATCGCCGCTAAGCAAAACAAAAGATAAAAAGTTTTTAACATAAATTTAAATAATTTATATTTATTTTTAAGGTTTTTTTAATTTTTTAAAATTATTGCAAAGAAAAGTTAAAAAAAAATCAAATTGAGATTTTAGCTATAGTATAAGAACTAAATTAGTAATTAACCATTTAAATTAGCGTTCAACGTCATCATTTAACGTATAAAATTTTAAAAAAGAATTAATTTACAAGTTTCGAAATATATAAAAATTAATTTATCTATTTTTTTAATAAAGAAGTCAAAATAGGTAATCCAACGTTACACTTGTAATCAAAGGAGGTTAATTTTATAATTAAAAATGAACCTCCTCATATTTTTAATTATTTTCTTTTTCATATATTTTTAAAATTTTGTTTATCATTTTCATCCACCCACAAGTGGGTGCCTCGTATTTTTTGAGTGTGACTCAAAAAATACGGCCAAAGAGACGTCTCCATTCACACGGCCGACATTTCATTTCAAAACACGTCGCAAACGGCTCGTAGCAGTCGTCGCTGTGCAATCTTCCGACAATCACATCAACAAAGTTGGAACTTAAGACAATTCAAATATCAATTTGTCAAGGCCCAGCTTCTCCTTTGAAAGGGATTCCTCCACCCTTTATATTTCTGCCGTAACCACCATGGCACCCTTACTTGACCTGTATTATATTGATGGAGTTCTTTTACCATAAAATTGGTTAAACTCTGCAATTATATTTAGTTTGTGTATGAGATATCACCTCATCACTTTATTGATGAACAAATTTTACAACTTAGAAACCCTTTAAATAATAATATCGATTTTGATACATAAAAATCAGAACTGTTATTTATTTTTGTCATTTTAGTTTTCTATATTTTGTTTTAATTTACAGACATACATACATACATATTTAAACAACTATAGTATAAAATTAAAATTAAACCGTGGAAAAAAGGGGACAAAACTTGGATATTTTGGGATCAGCCCCTAGATCAATATCCAATTAATTATTCAGCCCACTTAATATTGAGAAGAATATATATATTCTCTTTCTTTTGCTTTTTCATTTTTATGAAAAATTGCATGGTGTGAACGCGACGAAGGAAAACAAAAGGAGCTCTCTCTTCTTTTCTAACATCAAAAAGAAAAGGAAAAAAGAATATATGTGTCGAAACTATTTTTTTTTGTTTGGAAAAACGGGCGGACTTTAAAAAGAAAAATGGAGTCACCACCAATCTTTTTTGAAGTGCGATTGGGCCACTTTTGAAAATGTTCTGGTCTACGAATTTTAAGAAAACGGACTCGGGAGTCAGTTACGCGCAAGGAAGGATTAGCACCCTCGCAACGCCCAAAATTGGTACCGTATTGATTGATTAATGTCCTTAACATCGAAAATTAAAAAATATTTTAAAATATGAATCTTTAAAAATGTTTGGATAACTCGCATTGGATATCGAAACTTTCTTGTTCCGAAAAGTTGAAATACCACATCCAGCATGATAGGACACGATGTTTCAAACTATCGATACCAAGATCATTTCATGATTTCCAAAATTCATGTCTTGCAATTTAAAAAGGGTATTTCACTATTTGGCCAAACTAAAAACCGAAACCCAACACGATTGGGCCGATTACTTGAATTTCTAATCATGAAATATTGCCTTTATTTAAGAAACCCCATTTAAAACCTCTGAAGGATATTTGTTAATTTGGACGAATAGAAAATCGAGACCCAGCACGATTGGGCACGAATCTCTCGAACTTCCAAACACGAAACATTGCCTTATTTTCAAAAAAAACACGATCAAAATCTTTAAAGGATATTTAGTGATCTAGACGAACGACAAATCGAAACCCAGCACGATTGGGCACAATTTTTCGAACATCCAAACACTAAATATTACCTTTGTGAAACATTTTTTAAGTTTTGGAAAAAAACAAAAATAAAAACGTAGAAATGTAGACACGATTATTAGGCAATGACAATAATGAACACAAAGGGGGGAAAATAAACAATAATAATAATACTACTAATGTAATATAACACTAATAATAAATAATTAATAATGAATATAAAAATCATGGTGGTAATATTAACATTAATAAAAAATAGTAGTAAAAGAAACAAAGGTATACTGATAATAATAAAAATAGTAGATATAAAAATAATAATATATAATAAAACAATTAAAGTAAACCAAAATATATAAATAGATATAATAGTATGTAAAAAAAATAAAAAATATATAAAATCATAGTACGTATAATAGTAAGTATATACTTATAATAATAATAATAGTACTAGTAAAAAAACAACATTTATCAATAGAACAATAATAATAATACTTAAAAAACAGTAGTGAAAATAAAAGTGATATGAATAGTAACTATAATAATTATTAAGTAATAGTAAAAAAAATAGTATTAATAAAAACATAGTTAAAAAAAATTAATAATAATAAAAGTAATAAATATAATGATAATAGATAATAAAAATAATAATATATATAATAACAGTAGATATAATATAGAGAATATGGCTATAATAATAATATACACATAAAATGTAACAGTCCAATTTCAGTAGTGGCGGAACAGTGATTCGAGATCACTAAATCTGACGAAAAAGTTAGAAAACTTTGTTAATCAATAATTATAAGTTAAGTGTGATTTTAGAAATATTTTTGAAATAGTAAATTTTGTGATTTAAAAAGATAAATTAGGTCGAAAACGAGGTATCTAGACCTCAATATTATAAATTGAGGTGTAAATATTTTTATAAATATTTATGAGGTTAGTTGTGTATTTAATTAAATGTTGATTAGGTGAATTTGACTTAATTAGGAGAAATTAAGAAAAAAAGGATTAAATTGCAATAGAGGTAAAAGTTTAATTATAGATTAAAGAAAAGCTAAAGGGACTAAAAAGGAAATTATGCCATTCTCTATAGTTGAGGCGGCATACACATAAAAATATCAAAGATTTTATGATTAATATATATATATGATTACTTAATAAATTAAGAATATTATTATTTATATTATAATTTTATATAAATAGGTAAAACAAAAGGAGGGGAAAAAAAGAAAGGAAATAGAAACAGAAACCCAAACGAAGCAGAGTGCAGGGGAAGGAAAGAAAGAAAAAGAGAAGAGAAAGAAGAAAAGGGGCAAAATTGGAAAAACTGCCAAAATGAGCTAAATAAAAAGGGGATTAAATTGGAATATCTAGAGTTTTTCTTCATTTCTCTTCATTTTCATCAGCTGAAAAACAGCCATGGAAGAGGGCTTAAGCTGGTTTTCATACTCTGGCTTCATGTAAGTTTAATTCTTGCTTTCTCCTTGAAATTTCTATGTATTTAGATTTTTACAATTGGGTCCAACTTATTAATTCATTAGTTTTTTATTCTATGGCTAATTTTTAAAGTTGATGTGGGTTAGTGATGGAAGAATATGATGAATAAATATTGAAGTGAAGCTTTAATTTTGTTATATGATGATTTTATCAAGTAAAATTGATGGAAATTGGTTTTAGGACCTAATTGTGAAAGAGTTGAAATTAAGGCCTAGTGTTAAAATTATGATTTTCAAAGGTTATGAAGTAGTTTAAAATGATAGAGAAAAGTATTAAATGAGAAAATTATCTCAATTGATGGGTTAATTGAGCAAGGACTGAATTGTATGACTTGTGGAATTTGGGGCAAAATAGAAATCAACATGTTACACTAAAGCA
The DNA here is from genome assembly GCA_005393395.2 of Gossypium australe. Taxonomy (NCBI): domain Eukaryota; kingdom Viridiplantae; phylum Streptophyta; class Magnoliopsida; order Malvales; family Malvaceae; genus Gossypium; species Gossypium australe. The sequence goes on from CM016626.1 coordinate 16,541,318, forward strand.
GTTTTGGGCAGCAGCAGTTGTCTAACTTTGAAAAATCACCAAAAATTGTAGAAATTGAATTAGAAGTTGAGTGAGATATAGAATTAAATCTTGTTGAGTCTATTTTTATATAAAAGAAACATAGAAAGCAAAGGAAGTCTACATATTGAGATATTTAAATTTTTGTAAGACTGGTTTAGAATAACTTCGTGGTCCCCTATTCTTACTTTAGAAATTCACTAAAAATTGTAGAAAAATAATTATGAGTTATAATTTATATTTTTGTATTCCTTAGTGAGTCTATTTTCATTAGAAATGATCGGATACACTATATGAAAATCGTACTATGAGATAATTGATTTTTAGTGAATAAAGGTCAGAGCCACCGGACTGTGTAACAGGGGAGAACTTAACTAATAAACTGTACTAATTGGCCACACCAAAAATTCCATAAAAATTATAGTAAGAAGATATGTGAGCCTAGTTTCAAATAAAATTAGCGGATCTTAATTTCGAGTTATGTAGCTCAAGATATAAATAATTTAGTAACTATGACTCAAATGGACAGTTTTAAATATACATATGAGTAATTAGTGAAATTATTGATAATGTTACTTATAGCATGTTATATACATTAAGGATGTGGAATGGAGAGGAGGAGGAGGAAAATATGTATGAATATTCAACTAGCATGGCTAATTTGTAATGTTTTAGGCTCAGGGACTAAATTGAATAAAAGTAAAATTTTATGATTAGTTTTGTAAAAAAAATGTTGGAAATGAACAATTTGCATGAAATAGATTTTTTTTTTATTTAAAATTTCAAAATTGAATGAAATTATTAATTTAGATTAAGATCGGTTGAAAAATCGATGAAAATAGAAAATTTTCTAAAATGCCCCTGAATCTTGATATTTCTACAAATTTAGTCAGGTAAGTTCGTGTAACTTAATTATGTGATATAAGGAAATATGAGTTGATGGTACGTGAAATATTGATATGATGAATTAACTGATTTATGTTTATGAAGAAGAGACAAGTGAATGATATTTATCATGATATGTAAATATGTGATTATCTTTAATATGTTAATACAAGGTAATTAAGTATGTTGAGACGAGTAATAAATTTAAGTAAGACATGACGAGAAAATTAAATATATTTAAGGGACAATATGTTTGATTTTGATTGGTTTCAAATATAAATGCTAAATGAAATAAAATGTCTGATAAATAAATTTGTAATTCCGGTAATGCCTCGTACCCTATTCTGGCGTCGAATACGGGTAAGGGGTGTTACATTTAGTGGTATCAGAGCTATGGTTTAGTCGGTTCTCAGACCAAATATAGTATATGTAGAGTCTAGAAATATATGCCATTATTAATATATAACTTGAGATAATGTGATATCTTCTAACTTTGATGATATTTGTATCACTATAATTCAAACTTTATCATTATTATGTGTAATTTACTAATTATTTGTGGTAAGTATTTTAAGGTAAGTGTTTAGTAAAATGATAAATTTATGATTGGGTAATGAAATTGAAAATGATACTGAACTTAATTATGGAATACTGAATATTATTTTGAGTACTGAACTAAATTGTGAAGTTACTGAATATTGTTATGTGCATTGCATTAAGATATAAAATTACTGATGTAATGAATTATTACAATACTGTGAAACTGATCGAAATAAGAAGTGAAAATAGAATGAATTGGAAATTAAAAGTTATTTAAATTACGTAACTGAATTATGAATTATGTGAATATTTGAAGGTATATTAATAGAAAATTAAAAGTGATTTGAATTGAATCAAATTGAATTAAATAAAGAAAATGTCGTAACCATGTTTTAACAAAACGGGAATCGACTTGGGTTTTGAAAATGAAAAACGGGAGTCGCCACCGATCCTTTATTAGGTGTGATCGGGTCACCTTTGTTTTAATAAAACATTTCGATTTACTAAAACAGTGGCTCTGGTCTACGAAATTTGAGAAAACGGGTTCGGAAGTCGGTTACGTGCGAGGAAGGGTTAGCACCCTCGTCACGCCCACAATTGGTACCAAATTGATTAATTAATGTCCCCATGTTGAAAGTTTGAAAATTTAAAAAGGAAAATAAATCGATCTTTTGGAAATATTTTCATTTTCTCGAATTGGATATCAAGATTTTCTTGTTTCGAAGGAACAAAATATCACATCCAGTACGTAAGACATGATGATTTTAATCCTCAAATCCAGGATATCTTTTAATCCCCGAGATTCATGCATTAAAAGATCAAAAAGGCTATTCGCATGTTTAGCCAAACGAAAGAACCGAAACCCAACACATAGGGCTCGACTTTTCCGAATTTCACGAACACAGAATATTGCCTTATTTTAAAAAAAACTTTTGCTTTTGGATAAAATTGATAAACACATTTAAACATGATACACATTTGGTAGCTTAGGTTTTAAAGAAACATTATTTAAAACGTGAAATGGATTATATGCGACGAATAATGGTAATGTAACACAAATTTGGTGCAATGAAATCATAATACCTGTAATACGTAACATTGGCATCATTAATCTAAAATATTAATATGCATGAATAATAATAATGATAATGGAATAACAATAATAGTGATGATAATATCAATAACATGAAAACACGAATAAACCAATTATAGTACATGCAAGAACTATAATCACACATCTTATACTATTTAAATATCAACATTAACAATCGAAGACAAATAATACAAGCTTTAAATAAAATAAAATAAGATTTAAAACCGATAATAATATGAAGAAAACATTTTTTAGAAATGATGTATGAAAGCTTTAAATAAAATAGTACTTATGTATATCTATATGTAAAAGTATAAAATTATAATGTGGAGAAAACCTAATATAAATAATAAATCAATCAAAATAAATAATATACGAAAGATCTTGAAGTAAATAATGCGTGTATATATATGTATATATAATCTTAACATAAACAGTATATATATACATATATAAGTTTTAAGGAATATACATAAAATTTAAAATAAATAAATGATAATAAGGACACGATTTTTTTTTTAAAATAAATATATCTTCAAACGGGTTGAGGACTGGATTGAAGTCGGAATAAATAAACGAGGGCTAAAATTGCAAATAGATAAAAAGAACAGGGACCACATCTCCACGCGCGTAAAATTAGGGGGTCTAAATGGTGAATAACCCAGCCCCTGAATGTGCGACGTTTCAAATGGGCCAGGCGCTGGTTAAATTGAAAGTGAAATAGAATAATAGGGCAAGATTTAAAAGGATAAAAGTGCAAAATGAGATCTGATTGAATGGCGTCGAAAGAGGGAGGGACTTCTCGCACAAATATCCCTTTAAAGGGATATGCAAGGCTTCTCCTATAACCAAACGGCACCGTTTCTTCAGTCACCATTAACCCCCCTAAAACGAACTAACCCCACTCTCATTTTACCAAAAACCTAGCCCCTTTTTTCTTCTTCCCTCAGCCGAAACCTAACCCCCTCTTTTCTATTTGAAACCTAATCCCCGCCGCCTTAGAATCAAAACCGGAGCCCCCTCATTCGCATTTCTGCCGACTCCGAGGATTGCGCCATTCGACCTCCGATCCGTCATCGAAGTAGACGTACGGTGGCGCTTAGCGACTTTTCTTGCCCTCTGTTTAGGACCAAAACCCCGACGACTGTGTGACTCTAACTCAGAGTCCCCATCTCATGTTTCGATTTAGGCGAAAGAGACAGGGTTCTGATGGCCATCCTCGAACAGGTATTCTCCTTCCCCTTTTGCTTTTTATTATTCGCTTGTTTATGTTCGAAAATAGAAATAAATAAAAATAAATTACAGTAGATGAAAGCACAGTAAGTCAACCTTGAATCTCCCTTGTTGTTTTTTTTTATTTCTCTATTGATTTCTTTTCGGTGTTCGTCGTACGTGGAAAACCGGACAAAGAACGTTTACAATGTTTTTTTGATTGCTCAGTGTTTTTCTTAAAACGGAGGCCCACCCTTGTACCCTGTTTCTTGGACGGCTTTATAGCCAAAATATACAACCTCTAGTATTATTCTATTCTTTTGTCCATGCTTCTCTGTTGCTCGTTGGTTTTCTGTCTGCAGGGTATGGGCATAGCGCGATGGTGGAGGCGTGCGAGTGTTTGATCGGGGCGCGCGAGAGAAGTGCTGGTGGCCAGAACGACGTGATGGGAATCTGGAGTGGCGCGAGGAGCCCGAGGGGCGCGCGTGGAGCGTACGCGAGAAGCCAGAGGGGTGCACGTGCGGCAGGTGAAAGGGTTGCTGGCGGCGCTGGAAGGAACCCTAGGGTTCTGAGAAAATTATTAATTTTGGGCCAATTGGGCCTCTGTTAATTAGGCTAGGGTTTGGTTATGGGTCATTAAATTTGGGCTGTTTATCTGGGTTAACTGGGCTTGTAGAAGTTGTTTGTACTTTCGGGCTTTATTCTGTTGTAATTGGACATTGGACTTTATTAATTTTGGTTTTTATTATTATTGGATTTTTTGCTTTTACTGTTTTGGTACTGGTTTCTTAATGGGCCCTGGGCCAAAATTGGTTATTACAGAAAATATGTGAGTAATTGAAATGTATATTGATTGAAAAGTAATTAGTGATTTTAAATTTGATTGAACAATAAACTAAAAATACGAATTGAAAAAAAAATGAATTAAATTATGAATATGTGTAAATATATGAATCGTGTATTGATTGAAAAGTGGTTGGAACTGAATTGAAGTATGATTATATGTGAATATGTGAAATATGTATTGGTATTGAATTGTATACTGATTAGAAAATGAAAAAGTGAATTTGAAATAGAAAAAAGAAATTATTTGAATACCCTATTAACTTATCAGACTAGATTGGATACAAATGGCATGCCATAGGATTTGTGATGTGATGAGGAGATTTGAGGCTCGACAGAGGTGATAATTCTGTATTATATTCTTCGGTTTATCCGAAGAGGCATTTAATGCCTTATTGGTGTGTTTTGGAGGATATGATATATTTGTGTGTTTGGGAGGATATGATTACTGGTGTGTAATGAAGGATTTCATTATTTTGGTGTGATTGGTTGGAATCCGCGTATCCGCCAAAGTCCGAGTCTTGTTAATAGGGGTAGATATGAATATTAAGTGAAATTAAAATGAGAATTGATTTCCCTATTAACTTGTCGGACTAGTCGGATATAATTGGCATGTCATAGGATTTGGAAGAGTACGAGATTTATCGGCTTTGCCGAACAGGCACTTTATGTGTCGTATCAGGCACCTCGTGTGTCGTATCAGGCACTTTATGTGTCAGATTTCAGGCACCTCGTGTGTCGTATCAGGCACTTTATGTGTCGTATCAGGCACCTCGTGTGTCATATCAGGCACTTTATGTGTCGTATTTCAGGCACCTCGTGTGTCGTATCAGGCACCTCGTGTGTCGTATACTGATTAGGTACTATGTACCGTTTTAGGCACAATGTGCCGTACTGGTGTGTTTGGGTTGGAATCCGTGTATCCGCCAAAGTCTGGATTGTTAATAGGGTAAATAACTGAAATGAGAAAATTAAATAAATTTGATTGATCGTACTATTAAAAATATGAGAAAGACATTATGAGTTGAATTGTGAATTGAATTGAAATGTGAGATTTGCAGCTTAACTTAAGGTTCATGAATTTGCTAAAATATCGAATTATTGATATTGAAATCTGTTGAATAAACGAAATGAGAAAATCGATTGAATTTGATCGGTTGAACTATTGAAAGTATGGAAAAGTGGAATTAGGAATTGAAATGTAAATTGAAATTGAGATATGAGATTGAAAACTTGAACCAAAGGTTTATGAATTGATTAAAGATAATATAGATGATATATGATGTCATGTGATGAAAGACTATTGTTGAGATATGAAATTAAAGCATAAACTAACACATATGATTTATATTGTTACATGTTTGATATTTATTATTTATTATTTATTATAATTTTTATAATTTGAATTATGGTAATACCACTGAGTATAGATATAGACATGCTCAACGTACGATTGTATTATTATAATTCAAATTATTTAATATTAAATGTTAAATTTAAATTATGCGTATAGTAAGTGAAGTATGAGGTAAGTGTTATTGTTGAATTAAATGGAAATTGAATTAAGTGATGGATAAATATTATTGAATTGTATATTGATGAGAAAGTGAAATTAAAATTTAGTTGTGAATAAATTGAAAATGAAATTGGAATTGAAAAATGATATGTGAAGTACATAATAAGAATTATTAGTAAATTAAGAATGACTAGTAAATTTTGAAATATGTTACATATAATAAAGAAAGAAAAGATATAAACATATAGGTTTTTAGCACAATGATTAAATTGTAAAGTATGTAAAAGTATTATGCTAAAAGTGTAAAAGTGATATGTGTGCATAATGTAATTTGCCCAAGTAAATGAGATTAGATCTACTAGGATAATAGTGGTATACCATTAAGGGACTCTAGTGCATTCTCTGATAATAACACTTTGGTACTCATCAAGTGCCACCTGATTAATAGTACATAATAATACACTTCTATATTTGTTTCGTATATCCTAAGTGTTCTGTTTAATCTCCTGGGCCTCTTATAAAAAGGTAAGTAATTTTCGTTATAAGGTATGTTTACAATATTGAATTAAAAATAAATTGCAAACTGAAAGGAAATGGAATGGATATAAATGATAAACTAGATAAATGTGCACAAAGGAGCTATAGAATTATAGAAATAATGAAGTTCATGATCAAAATAACAAGGAAATTTTGAGGACGAAATTTTTTTAAGGGGGGAAGAGTTGTAACAGTCCAATTTCAGTAGTGGCGGAACAGTGATTCGAGATCACTAAATCTGACGAAAAAGTTAGAAAACTTTGTTAATCAATAATTATAAGTTAAGTGTGATTTTAGAAATATTTTTGAAATAGTAAATTTTGTGATTTAAAAAGATAAATTGGGTCGAAAACGAGGTATCTAGACCTCAATCTTATAAAATGAGGTGTAAATATTTTTATAAATATTTATGAAGTTAGTTGTGTGTTTAATTAAATGTTGATTAGGTGAATTTGACTTAATTAGGAGAAATTAAGAAAAAAAGGATTAAATTGCAATAGAGGTAAAGTTTAATTATAGATTAAAGAAAAGCTAAAGGGACTAAAAGGAAATTATGCCATTCTCTATAGTTGAGGCGGCATACACATAAAAATATCAAAGATTTTTATGATTAATATATATATATATATGTGATTACTTAATAATTAAGAATATTATTATTTATTATTATATTATTATATAAATAGGTAAAACAAAAGGAGGGGAAAAAAAGAAAGGAAATAGAAACAGAAACCCAAACGAAGCAGAGAGCAGGGGAAGGAAAGAAAGAAAAAGAGAAGAGAAAGAAGAAAAGGGGCAAAATTGGAAAAACTCCCAAAATTAGCTAAATAAAAAGGGGATTAAATTGGAATATCTAGAGTTTTTCTTCATTTCTCTTCATTTTCATCAGCTAAAAAATAGCCATGGAAGAGGGCTTAAGCTGGTTTTCATACTCTGGCTTCATGTAAGTTTAATTCTTGCTTTCTCCTTGAAATTTCTATGTATTTAGATTTTTACAATTGGGTCAAACTTATTAATTCATTTGTTTTTTATTCTATGGCTAATTTTTAAAGTTGATGTGGGTTGGTGATGGAAGAATATGATGAATAAATATTGAATTGAAGCTTTAATTTTGTTATATGATGATTTTATCAAGTAAAATTGATGGAAATTGGTTTTAGGACCTAATTGTGAGAGAGTTGAAATTAAGGCCTAGTGTTAAAATTATGATTTTCAAAGGTTATGAAGTAGTTTAAAATGATAGAGAAAAGTATTAAATGAGAAAATTATCTCAATTGATGGGTTAATTGAGCAAGGACTGAATTGTATGACTTGTGGAATTTGGGGCAAAATAGAAATCAACATGTTACACTAAAGCAGTTTTGGACAGCAGCAGTTGTCTAACTTTGAAAGATCACCAAAAATGGTAGAAATTGAATTAGAAGTTGAGTGAGATATAGAATTAAAGCTTGTTGAGTCTATTTTTATATAAAAGAAACAGAGAAAGCAAAAGAAGTCTACATATTGAGATATTTAAATTTTTATAAGACTGGTTTAGAATAACTTCGTGATCCCCTGTTCTTACTTTAGAAATTCACTAAAAATTGTAGAAAAATAATTGTGAGTTATAATTTATATGTTTGTATTCCTTAGTGAGTCTATTGTCATTAGAAATGATCGAAAACACTATATAAAAATCGTACTATGAGATAATTGATTTTTAGTGAATAAAGGTCGGAGCCATCGGACTGTGTAACAGGGGAGAACTTAACTAATAAACTGTACTAATTGGCCACACCAAAAATTCCAGAAACATTATAGTAAGAAGATATGTGAGCCTAGTTTCAAATAAAATTAGCGGATCTTAATTTCTAATTTTGTAGCTCAAGATATAAATAATTTAGTAAATATTACTCAAATAGACAATTTTGAATATACATATGAGTAATTAGTGAAATTATTGATAATGTTACTTATAGCATGTTATATACATTAAGGATGTGGAATGGAGAAGAGGAGGAGGAAAATATGTATGAATATTCAACTAGCATGGCTAATTTGTAATGTTTTAGGCTCAGGGACTAAATTGAATAAAAGTAAAATTTTATGATTAATTTTGTAAAAAAGATGTTGGAAATGATAAATTTGCATGAAATAGATTATTTTTTTATTTAAAATTTCAAAATTGAATGAAATTATTAATTTAGATTAAGATCGGTTGAAAAATCGATGAAAATAGAAAATTTTCCAAAATGCCCCTGAATCTTGATATTTCTACAAATTTAGCCAGGTAAGTTCGTGTAACTTAATTATGTAATATAAGGAAATATGAGTTGATGGTACGTGAAATATTGATATGATGAATTAACTGATTTATGTTTATGAAGAAGAGACAAGTGAATGATATTTATCATGATATGTAAATATGTGATTATCTTTAATATGGTAATACAAGGTAATTAAGTATGTTGAGACGAGTAATAAATTTAAGTAAGACATGACGAGAAAAATAAATATGTTTAAGGGACAATATGTTTGATTTTGATTGGTTTCAAATATAAATGCTAAATGAAATAAAATGTCTGATAAATAAATTTGTAATTCCGGTAATGCCTCGTACTCTATTCTGGCGTCGAATATGGGTAAGGGGTGTTACATAAAAGTAATAAACAATATTAAAAATAATTAGTTTAATGATAAAATAGCCAAAATGAACGAAAAGGGATTAAATCGAATTAAAAATAGGAGTTTGGGGGCAAAATCGCAAAGCAAATAAAAGGAAAAGGACCAAATTTAATTGCGTGCACAATCTTAAAGGACTAAACACGAAATTATCCCAAGTTTCCAAACACTGCGCCTGAACGCGGACCAAATTGAAACGGCATAAAATTCAGGGGCAAATTTAAAAGAAAAGAAGAAAGTTGAAGAGGGATGCAATCGAAACAGGGACGCAACAGGGAGGACCCACTGCGTAATTTACCCATTTAGGGTAAAAATGCGCAAATACACCTGTGGAATAGGTGATCGTGTGGAGTCCCCCCTTTAACAAATACGGCGCCGTTTTATTGTTATGCTTAAAAGCATAAAAACCAAAAGTCTTTCTTCATTTCTCTTATCTGTTTCTAAAATTAAAAAAAAAAAAACAGAACCTCCCTTTTTCATCTTGTTAGGGTTTGAGTTCCTTTAACCTTCCATGCGCCACCGTGACACCACCAATCCGGCGTCCGGTCGACCGTCAGAATAAAGAAACCGGTAAGTTTTTTGTAGATATATTATATTAAACGAGTTCTTTTGAAAAAAAATATGAAAAAAAAACTATAAAAGGGAAACAGACTTAAATAAAATAACGAAAAGGAAAAAAGAAAACCTTCTTGATTCTGTTGTATTGAACTCTCCTAAAAGACTATTTGCTCGTGTGTTTGTATATAGTCGTAAAAAAAAAGTGATCTTTTTTACAGATCTGATTTAGCTTTTTATAGCCTTTTTATTTACAACTGTTCTCTTCTATTTCGTAGGCAAGCGTCGTGGTGGAGAGGGACTCTTCACACGAGTGCTGGAGGCGCGCATGATGCGGAGAGGAGCCGTGCAACGTGGGGGCGACGTGCTGAGTTGGGACCGTTGGCGGCGGTACCAAAGGTCATCTACTAGGGTTTCTGAAAACCCTGAAAATCCTTAAGTTGTGTTGGGCTTCGATGTTGGGCCATTGTATTTTGGACTGTTTGTAACAGCCTTTTTATTTTTCTAGTTTTGGTATTGGTATTGGGCCTATGAGTTTCTAAAAATTGGCCATTACAATATGCATTATAAAAAGTGGCTATATTGATACCAACTTTGGTTGACCCAAGAAGAGAATTAAGAACCAATGTTAAATAGCAGGTATGCTATGCCAAAATACGGGCCTTTTTCATGGCCATTCAACAAGCACTGTCTTTTAGCTATAAAACCTTAATTCAAAACATCTTTTTGAATCAAAGCAAGCTAATATCTTGGATCTAAGTCTGAGTTCTGTTGTGCAGGATCCAATAAATGGTAAGCACAGAGCATACTTTCAAGACTTAAGAATCATTCATGAAATTCATGATTCTTCCTATCCTTGCTTAAACCCAAAAAAGAAAGGAAAGAGTTTAAAAAGCCATAGTATAAGAAAACACACCGGAAAGATCAAATAATTTGATAATTAGTTTATATAAACCATGAAACTTAAATCATTATGTTAATAACTGTGTAATCAAATAATTTTATAAGAAAAACCTTAAATCCTATAAAAAATTATATTTTAAAACTTTTCTATTTATAGTTTATGTGCTCAGGGTAAAGTGTATGATGAATAATGCTCCCACTTATGGAGGTCTCTTTCTAAGTTATGGACTACATTCCGGGAGAATCTAATTTGGTCAATTGGAGATGGCGCTTATGCACGCTGTTGGAAAGATCCTTGGATTCCAGGTATGGGTTCTTTAATCTCAAAAATTCCATCTTTTTCTAACATTGATTTGGACTGTTGTGTTAAGGAGTTTGTCAAATTGGATGGGAGTTGGAATCTGGACCGATTCTGTGTCTGGTTATTTGAGGACGTGATTTCCAGTATTACTAGTATCCCTCCTCCACATCCAGACTCCAGGAAGGACAGGGTCATATGGGCTCGATCAGCTTCAGGAGCCTTCTCTATTCGCAGTGCGTATTGGACTTTAAAAGAAGACACTTGGAATTCTAGAGATGAGCACTGGAAATTTATTTGGAAATATTCGGGACCACAAAGAGTTAGGGTATTCCTCTGGTTGGCTTTCAAGCAAAGACTCATTACCAATGCGGAGCGTGCACGAAGAGGAATCAGACATAATAGTTGTACCTTGTGTGGGCACGAGGTTGAGGATTTGGCTCACGTTCTTCGAGACTGTCCTTCCGCGAAGGATGTGTGGTTGCTAGTGCTTCCAGAACATCTTAAACAAATGTTCTTCTCTACCTCTTTTTTTTTATTGGCTTTTACTTAACCTTTGTTGTCATGAAAGTTTGCAGGATAATGGTCTCACTTGGTCATCATTTTTCAAACTAATTGCTTGGCGAATATGGAAGAATAGAAATCTTTTTATTTTTCAGAATATCTCCTGGACAACTACTGAAGTGATCAAGGTCTCTAGCTGCTGGGCTCATCAGTATGAATCTAATATTCGTGGCAGCAAAAGGAATAATCCCAGTTCGAATTCAGTTAACAACCCGAAGGATACTTGGATCTTTTTATCCACGGATGGGGCTGTGACCAGAGATTCAGGACACGCTGCTACAGGAAGTGTGGTCAGGGATCAATATGGAAATTGGATAATGGGATACACTCGCTTCTTAGGAGTTTGTTCTCCGTTTGAGGCTGAAGTTTGGAGCATACTTGATGGAGTGCTTATTTTGCTTAACAAAGGTTACGGACAGGCTATTATTCAAACTGACAATCTTGAAGTAGCCCAAATCCTGACGGACTTGAGTTTTGAAGATTCTAGGATTGCCATATTCAGAAGGACTCAACACATCATGAAGGCGAAAGGACAATGGAAGATCAAACACATTCCAAGATCTCGGAACTTAGTTGCAGATTGCCTAGCTAAACTCAGTTTGAGTTGAAAAACAAGCCTTCAAATCCTTAACGAGGCTCTAGAGAAAATAAGTGATTTGTTACAAGAAGAAAAGGATAATGGTTATTTTATGTAGTTGATGTATTCATTTTTTCTAAAAAAAAAAAAGGCACTGTTCATACATATTAATTTAAAATGTATTCATTATGACTAAATAAATTAATAATTAATGAATATACTCATTGATGACATATTTAGAAAAATAAAAGCGCTTTGACCCACAAATGATAAATTTCCTTTTAGGTCCTCTAGAAATTGTTATATTTTTGAAGTTAATACAATGATAAAATTTCTTATTAAACCCCAAAATATTTATAATTCAACTATGGCCCCTCCAAAAATGGTAAATTTATAGTTTAATTCTTCTAAAAATTGTAAATTTTAAGTTTATACAATCATAAAATTATTATTTAATCCCTCCAAAAGCTTATACATTTCATTTTAATACTCAATAATTTGTGATACTTTCATCTTATTACATGTATAATCGACAATTTTGATAATTCTTTTACAGTTTTTAAATAAGTTTTTTCTAATAATTTTATAGTTTGTTTTACCTTTTTTTAGTAATTTTTATATTTTTTTGGCATTTTAATAACTTTTTTATTTTCAAAATTTAAATATTTTTAAAAAATTTACAGTTATTTAATTCCAATAAAAAGATTTATATCCATCACTTTAGAAATATGGTGACCATTTGGATTCTTAGCTCCACCCATTGTAAAGCAAGCCCAATCCTCTTCTTTCGTTTTCTTTATATTTCAATTTCCATATTTGCTCATTCTTTTCCGATTTGATCGTCAGAGTCTTACATCGGAACCTTATTCTGACCTCTTGATGGAGATTTCTAAATCTATTTTAGTACTAAAGCTTGATATTTGTTTTCTAATAAAACTGGATCCTTTTCTCTTTTAAAAAATAGGATCACGCATGAATATTTTAATACTAAAGCTTGATATTAGGGAATGCATGAATATTTCTCTTTAATATTATTTTCAACGTGACCTAAAATCACTTTAACAAACCTTCCAGTATTTAAATACTTTAAATAATGAAGCACAAGTGAAGTCAGAAAATTATTTTGGGGAGTTGAAATTAAATTGTATAATTTTATAATAGTAAAAATATAATTTTACCGTTTTAATGGTTTATATTTTTAAAAATTTTAAAGGATTAAATCAAATTTTTATAATTTTTGAAGGAACTAAAGTAAAATTTTACCACTATAAATTTAAAATTTTATAAATTATAAAAAAAACTTAAAATAGAAAATTTTTTCCATTGCCCTGCCCCTGCAATTCCCACTATCAATTTAATTTGTGAATAAACTACAATTTATCAAGACCACTTTTATGTTAACATAAGACTAAAATCGTCAATTATTCGATTTAAATAAAGGTTGTTTTAGTTTTAAATCTCATTTTTATATATAAACATATGAGAAATTGGTTTAATATTTTAAGTTTGTTCATTTAATTTATTTATTGGTTTCCTACAATAAAATGTGTTATATCTATGATGGTTGAACCTTTCTTTTTTTAATTTGACTATTGATGGATCGTATAATATAATCCGATAAAATATAAAAAAACATTTTTTTTTGGGATTACTTCGTCTTACTACATTTAACATTGATCATATCTTCCAATAATAGTATGATCTTGATTTTAATTTTATTATTTTATATTATATGTATTATAAATATAGTGATGCAGTACAAAAATTTAAATTTAAATTTTAAAGATGATAATATTAAAAGAAATAAATATAAACTTTAAAATAATTATTTTTCATAAATAATAAAACAGAGTTGTTAATATAAGCTAATGTACCAATGACCTGTGATACTACTATACTGGTATGCATATAAAAAAACTGCAATTAATACATATTTTTCTTCAACTTATAAAATAATATAGGATAAATTATATCTACTAATCTTTTTTTTAATTTATTCACTTTAATTAAAATAATTATTTAAATTAGTCAAGCTGTTAAGTTTCATTTGTTATTAACGGATTACTGATGTGGTACATTAGCTCATTGAATAACGGACATATGAAATATTTTTTTTTTAAATTTTAACTAAAACTTAGGAACGTCTCTTTAATTAGTATTTTTTTCTCCAAAAAAAAAAGATCTATAAGTTTTAGTCAAAAGTAAAAAATAAAATGCTATGTATTAATTACTCAATGAGTTAATGTGTCATGTCAACAATCCATTAGTAGCAAACATAAATTTTGATCGAAATAACTAATTTACATAATTATTTTAATTAAAGCGACTAAATTAAGAAAAGTAAAATTTAGAAGGATCAAATTAGGATAAACTCTATTTTAAATTGACCATGAGTGGAGTTTATCCAATAATATATATTAAATGCAGAGAGAGTAAATAAGCAATATAGTTATAAGTAGAGACTAAGTGAACCCATGTTTCTATATCCTCATATTTGGTATCGAAATCCTATACAAAAATCATTGGAACCAACTCGTATTAAGCCTTCCCTATCGCCTTTGAAAATTGAATAATTTGATGGATACCGCAAACAAAAAAGCGAACAGCAATGCCCATCCAACGATCACAGCAGCCACCACGCCCACAAAATCATGCCTGAAACCAAAATATTTCTTCAGAAACTCTTCAGTGGTTTCTCCTGCATCAAGGACATCCTTTACATCACCATACTGTGACACTATCAATCCATACAAAGTCCAAGCCATCGGGCAAATCCAATAGTTCCACCTCCACCATATCGGAATTCTCTGCAAATTTAACCATCGGCAGAGTGAAAAAGCTTGCAAACAACAATAATATGGATAATGGATTCCCCCCAAGAGCTGAGCTTTAATGGATTACCGTGCGAGGGACTATGAATCCTGTGAAGAGATTCCAAATCCCATAAAATGCAGCAGAAATGATTGCAGCAACGTGGAAGTTTGGTGTTATAGCCATGGTCATCATGCCAAAGAAGGTGAAGTATAGCAATGTGAAATACATGAAGAATATGTACCATAAGAATTTAGCAGCACTCCATTCGAATGCCATCATTGAATACACAATGATGCCATAAGTCGCTGCTTGCACTAAGATATATGGTAACTCCACAACAACCTGGGGATAAATAAAATGGTCAAATCACTTAAAGGGCGATGCTCAAACGTATACTGAAAGCCACGTGAGTATCAGGGTATGCATCGGGTCGTGTCTGACACAGGTATTTCTCACCTGTGCAAAAGCATAGGCCATAGGTGAATACATTCCAGCAGCTTTTTCCCTATAAAAGACTGTTCGCTCGATGTGGACTATTGGTTGTATACTGGCAGCATTTTGGACACCAAGAAAGAGAACAGCGGCATACATAGAACCCATTGAATTAAAGAGGTCTTGATATCTTGTTCTGTGGTTTTCAAATGTAGCAATTAGATTTTAAAAAGGGAATAAGAAATTTAAGGTCGTAACTTTCAACATCGGTTCGAGTTTAGTTTTCTGTAGTTGTTTACCTTTTGGAGCCAACGTTCCAGAACATTGTTCCAAACATTAAGGCTATGACAGTGGTGAAGAAAAATCTTACGGCAGTGTATGACGTATTTCGCCAGTATGACCATCGTTGTTTCCATAAGCAAACCAAGAACTGCGAGAAGAATGACCGCGAGTACCGAGTTGGGAAATGAAGTTGTTTTGAACCAGGAGAAGGCACGTTCAATTGTTCAATAAGTGCTTTATTTCTCCTGTGAAACATATCACATGAAACAGGTTCAGGCTACTGTTTTATGCTGAAATCCTATGGCAATATGTTCAGATGCAAAACTGTCATCTTTTCACTTACTTGTGCAGTTCTGAACTTTCGTATAAATCAGCAAAATCAACCCCCAAAGCCATCTCCTGCTCCGGAGTTGAAACTTCTAACATCCAAGTTGCTGGGTTATAGCCGTCTTTTATTCTGCTGATTCCCTCAATTCCCTTGATGATTGAATAACAAACTTTTAAGTATATCATCAGCAAGTAACCATGAATGATTGATTTAATTTCTTTTTTTTTTATGTTGAACATTGAAGTTTACCTCAAAGTACTTTATCATGTCACATGATTTGTGACCCAATGGCCCTACATAAATCTCTTGTCCCCCTTGCTTCAATAACAATAGCTGCAATGGATGTAGGTCACAAATCAATCTTGGTTATAATTGAACAAGAGCTTACACTTCTTTGATGCTTTTAACATTTCTTACCTCGTCAAAAGCCTCAAATATATCAATGCCAGGTTGATGGATGGTACATACAACTGTTCTTCCAGTGTCTACTGTGTTCCTAACCGTTCTCATAACAATTGCAGCAGCTCTTGCATCAAGCCCCGAAGTTGGTTCATCCATAAAAATTATTGAAGGGTTGGCAACTAGCTCAACCGCAATAGTTAGCCTCTTGCGCTGCTCGAGTGACAAACCGCTTACACCAGGCAAGCCAACTAAAGATTGCCTCGAGGGGGTCAGTTCAACGAGTTCCATGACTTCCTTAACGAACATCTGCAAACAATTGTAGAATCTCAGCTGGTTTAGATCACGAGTAAATGGAACTGCACATATTGACAGCATGCTTCTGGGCTTCTGGACACTACCTTCCTGGTTTCAGAATTCACTTCAGGATCTAACCGGAGCCAAGCCGAGTAAAGCAATGATTCATAGACCGTTAGATGAGGGGAATGGATGTCAGTTTGCTCACAGTAGCCGGATATACGAGCAAATGTTTCTTGCTTTTTCGGGAACCCAGAAATTTTGATGCTTCCTTCAATGTACCCTCCAGTTTTCCTACCAGCCAGTGCGTCCATCAAAGTGGTTTTACCAGATCCACTAACACCCATCAGGGCAGTGAGAACACCAGGCCTGAAAGCACCGGTTATCCCCCTCAAAAGCACCAATCTATCTTCAGTCACTCCCTGGGCCTTCATTTCCTGAAATTTCATTTCCAACTGTTATTATTCATAACCATTTTACTTCAGAAATAATCTTCTCCATTCTACAACATATCTCAAGTGCACCTGAGGCATATCTATTGCATAAATAATCTTCTCAAAGGTAATGCAGTGTTGCAGAAATGGAAGAATCATGCCCTTTTCCCTGTACTGTATTGTATCCGGATCAGCTTCTGTCCTCAACAGGTCTGTAAAATTAATTATTTTGGCATTAGATATCAAAATGTGCCGATTGTAAGACATTTGCTTCAACATTATAAATACACAAGTTCAATCCTTGGTGTTGATTCTAATCTGAGCAAATATAAACACACTATTATCAATGCCATTATCCATCCAAGTTTGATTACCAGTGTTGCTTTCCTTGTGCTGGAACTGAGCATCTACTCCATTTCTATCATCATCTTCATTGTTTTGATCTTCTGATTTTACCCTCTGGAATTCATCCAAGGCTGCACCAAATATTGTCAGCACATCATTATTTGTACATACACATATATCAGTTAAATGACTTGGAGTAGAGAATTAAAGACACTCACGATTGAGATAAGTGAGAGCCAGGGTATTTAAGAAATTTAATACTAATATGAATCCCACCAATGCGCCAACTCCTATCCAATACCAGTAGGCTTCTGAAAAGAACCCGCGAGACTTTAAAACTAAAACTCCTAGCTTTTCGGTTGTAAATGGAAGAACCTATATCAGAAAGTCAGTTAGGAATTAGCTTTACTTGATAACCTGACAAACAGATGATCAAATGGATAGAGTTAAAAGGGTAAGCCAAGTGCAAGGAGGCTTCATTATTGTGGGGTTTGGGCAAGAGTCAAATGTAGACAGCCTTAACCCTGATATGCCCCCTCAACTGATCCACCAAGGCACACCCTGAAATGCTCACATGACAAAACCAGTTCAAGAAAGTACATGATTCCAGCTCTCTCCAAGGAACTCATTAATTACTATAGCATTCTGGGAGTACATCATAGGTGATATCCAATAAGCCCAGATCCACCATTTCCTAACCTCATCTACAGGGACATACACAGACAAAGTCATCAATATTAATGCTTAAAACTAAACATGTTATCGTGTATGTAAAAGTAAAGTTGTTCGCTTCTTATACCTTGAGACAAGACATATCCAGAATTTGCAAAAAGAACAAGCAGACAAAATGAAGATAATGTGTTAGTAACAGTCATCTCCCTACCCAATGCTGCAACTAGTCGAAACAGCGCAGAAGACATTTGGTTCGTTAGCACCAGCAAAAGAAACTGCTTCAAAAACCTGCAACACGCTATGTTCCGGTGAATGAAGACTTATGAGAAGCAATATGCAAATCTAGTATGTCAAAGTATAATTCTCCTTTTGCTTTCAGTTTACCTAAAAATATCAGGATCCAGGCCCATGGCATAATAGGTGACTACCACCCAGAGGGCAACCTCTATGAATGATATAGGAATGTTCAAGATCCATGTAGGGAAGGCATATAGCCATGCAGGATAGAATAAGTTATCCCTTTGCTTGAAGAAGACTGGAAGCCTAAGACCAGTCATGGCAAGCTCTGATAATCCACTAAACATGAACATAAATACAGAGAAGTACACAGCACCCATCTGAACTATCCCATCAATTGGAGTCTTCTTATGCATTTCAGTTCTCAGGAAGACGGTTGATCCTATCACTGCCATCACTACAAGCTACAAGCACAAACATAAAACCCTAGTCCTAATGAACTGTGCTAGAATAAGACTAGAAAAAGACACTGCATTGTAGAGTCCTACCTGTATAAGCTTGAAGATGTATATGAAGGAGTTCCTCTTCATCAACAAAAGTTCTTTTGAGAAGCAAGCTTTGAGAAGCTCCATTTTGTTAACACCATAATTCTTGGTCGTCAAAAGAGTAGGATCACTTCGATTCTTATCGAAGGGAGTTGCAAGATCATCCTGCAATCTTTTTCCCACATGGAATGATTGGAATGCCTCCGCAAATTCTTCCACCGTGACAAAACTGTAGGCCTTGTCAGTTTGATTCCAATACTGTCTTTGATCTTTCCTCGATGTAACCTGAAAATGAAGCCTAAAATTAAATATACGACACTCCCAGCTCTATCTGTGGTGCACACCTTAAATACCATAACAAGAACAGTACTATCTGCACAATGGAAGGTATTTGATAAACATTGTAGCTTAATTCTCTGAATAGTCATTTATGATTGCTGATGATGCATGAAAAATTTGACAGAGAAAAGCAACATGCACTCTTACTTCTTGTAAGAAGTCTGCAACACCCTTTCTTGCTGGACATTTGAAACCCATCGATTCGAAGAACTCAAGCACATTTTCACGGGGACCCTGGTACACAATCTGGCCATCTGACAAGAGAACGATATCATCAAAGAGTTCGAAAGTCTCTGGTGCTGGCTGTAGGAGAGAAATGAAGGCAGTTCCGTTCAGAATGTGAACTTTTTGCCTCAGCGATTTGACAATTTGGTATGTGGTTGAACTGTCCAGGCCAGTGGATATCTCATCCATGAGCAGCAGTTTTGCTGGTCCAGCCAACATTTCACCTATAAGACAATCCACAGAGAGAGTATGCATTGTACTAAGGCGTTGGGAATTAAAGTGGCGCACACGATAAAATTAGAATCTAGTGGACCAACGCTTTACCGGTTGTTACTCGCTTCCTTTGTCCTCCTGAGATACCCCTAATCATTTCATTCCCCACCAGGGTATCTGCACAATTTTCTAGTCCTAAAATCTGCAAGCATGGAACAAGGTAATTAGGCATGAAGCAAAGGGGTTTCTTTTCTTCACTTCCATTGTCTAGGTTATTGATCTGAATCACAATACCTTAATAATGTAATCTGTGATTACACTTGTTTCTTGACCCCCAGTGGATGCTGCCTGGAATATTAGAATTTTGTTACAACTAATAAAATAGAATATAAGCCACCCAAATTCAAGGCCTTGATTTCATTCACACAACACTGATGTCAAACCGAGATAATAGTTTCCATAATTTATTTAACCCAAAAATTTCCCATCACCTTTTCTGTTCATATAAATCCCAAATGCTAAGAAACCAAATTTAGGCTACATATGCATTCAGTTCAGTTGTAAAAAGTAAATTTCTTACCTTCATGAAGGCATCAATATCAGGATCAGGTTTAATATTTGCAGCTTTCTCCCTTCTTGCCAATTCTGCTAGCATCTCTGCAATCACAAGCATGTTGATTAGTTAAATTTTAAAACAAGAATTGTTTAACTCATGCATGCATATAAGTTGGTCCGGCCTATTGCTCTTTCCTTGTGCCTATTTATGCGTAAAAAAACCAGATTAAAAACTTGATTAAAAAAAAAGGAGAAAAAAATTGGGATACTCTTTAACTAACCATAACTGGGCCCAACACCCTGGCATCTAGCAGAGAAGGCTATGGTTTCTCTTACTGTCCATTCTGGGAGATGAAGATCATTTTGACCAATGTATGCAGCAATTCTCTGTGGCACAAAATCTTTCATTTCATGCCCATTGTATGTCACCCTCCCTGAAAACTGTAACAGATGTTTAAGCTTCTTTAGATGTTAATCAAAACTAGTATACTAACACATATAGCTAAAATCTGAGACAAGAGTTTAGAACTTTCACCTTTAGGTCACGATTAAGCTTTCCTGCCAATGCTAACAAAAGTGTAGTCTTTCCAGAACTTGGAGGACCCAACAGCAATGTCATTCTGCATATAATATATAAACAAATGTATAATGAACTAAAACCCAAAATTAAAAACTAGGTAATGTGAAAAGGCATAGCTTCTCACCTGCATGGCCTAATGGTTCCACTTACATCCCGAAGAATAGACAACTTTTTCTTTCTACTAGAAACCAAATGCAGGCAATGCGAAATGCTCTTCAAAACCAAAAGAAGCTAGGTTAAGACTAACAAGAACAAACCCTTTTTCATGCATATTAAAAGAAAACGATAGAAAAAGAAATCCATAATAACCTCTAGTTTATTGATAAAAAAATTGAAAAACGAAGGTAATGCCCTGCTTCCCATATATGCTTCTGCCTCAACTTTTAAATGCTCATATCTAACTTCAAGCTTGGGAATTTCAATACCAACCCTGTCAGATATCAAGAAACATTGAGAACAACCCAAGAGAGAGAGAGAAAAAGAAAATTGCTAATGAAACAGCAAAAAGAACAGTTTCTTGCCTGTCAACTCGCTGTCTGACCTTTAACAAGAAACTTTCATTGTCCTTTTCAGTATGTTTAATCAACCTATCCATCAATTTCTTCCTTTCTTCATGCCCAAGTTTAGGCACATCAACTTCGCTTGTCTCACCAGGCGAGGTGGTCAACAGACCTTTCTTTAGGCGAGCAAATGTTGGAAGTCTTTCAATGGCTGCCCATTTCAATGCTTCTTCGTCATCATCGTCATCTTCTTGTCTGAAAGATCTCGAGAACACATTGTAACCGGGGTCCCTCCATCTGGAAGAACCGTTTGCTCGTAAACTATTACTTGCTTGATAAAGATCATTTCGCTCCATTGCCAATCACCAATACAAATTGTTACTAACGTTAGAAATCACTAAACTAATGTTACGTCTATTATATGTTAATGTTTGCAACTTTGGTACTTGGTTTAGAGTTCTTTATTACAAAGTGTCAAGAACCAACTTCATCGCTAGAACTAGAAATCTAGTACTACTGTTCAGAAATTTCAAACTTAAACATTCCTTCCAAAATTCTATGTATCTGTCCCTGTTATCATTTGAGCCTACTCAATTATTCATGTGGATGAAAATTGATTATTGATAAAAAAAAGTTAAATGAAAATTGATTAAGGAATAATATTAAACTAAACAAAAAATATGGAGGATTAATAACTAAATAATAAATTTATTTAAATAATATTAAACATTAATCGTACTTTCGAATATAAGATCTTGAATTTAAAGGTTTAGAGTTTTAAATTTAGAATATGCACAAATAATACATTAAATATTTTCTCATTGATTAATGGTATGGCATAACACATGTATATAATTTTCAATTTTTGTACAAAGTAGGGACTAGTATTAATAAATTAAAATCAATTAAACCAATGAATTTGTACTATTTTTTCAATATTAATCAATTACATTTATCAATCTAAGTGGTTAGTTTGGTTCATTTTTCACGGATTATAATTAGAGCCCAACTTATTTCAATTACATCAAAAAAACATTAATAAATTATTTGACCTTAATCCAATTCCAAATTCTAACTTTTCTTTTTTCTTTATAATAAACCATTCAGGGGCGAAGCTAGAATAATTTTTTAGGGGAGGTCGGATAAAATTTTAATTTTTTATAGTCTATATCTTTATAATTTGTAAAGGATTGAATCAAATCTTTAGAATTTTAGGGGGGCCAAAGTATAATTTTATCTTTATTAATTTAAAATTTTTAAAAAATTATAAAAGTCTAAATAGTAATTTTTCAGTTTAGGGGGACCGGTGCACCTGCCAGCCTCCCTGACTTCGCCCTAGAAACCATTAATAAATTACTTTCTTTTTTTCTTTTGTTAGGTAAAATATAGAATTTGTTCATGATGAGATTTTGTGTCAGACAGAATAAATTAATTATATTAATAAATTTTAGACTTAAGGGTGGGCAGTGGGTTTTTCTTTCCTTTGTCATCCCACATTACGTATAAAAGAGACGAGATTTCATTAATTATATATTAAGTTGCACAATAAATGATAACTATCGCGTAATTTTAAAACATTTTACTTTTCTTTTTCTGTAAGAAATAAATAGCATAGAGGTCGGTAATGGCTACCATAGCATATAATTGCAAACCAAAAGCTACCAATTGCTCTGGTTGTTAAGAGATTACTTATAATTATAAGTTTCAACCCTGCATTTATTTTTTTAGTTTAGTTTTTTAAGCTCTTACAATGAATTGTGAGTTTGACAAATATATAAGTAAATGTGACACTTGTTATATTCTTAATTCATTTATGGGATCTAAAAAAATTCTATTGATGATATATTAAATTATTGTCCATTGTATATATCCAAAACATGGACGAAGTAAAAAAAAAAAAACTTTTTAAGGGGAGTCGAAATTAAATTATAATTTTTACGATAGTAAATATATAATTTCATCATTTTAATAGGTATATTTATAGTTTTTAAAAAATTAAATCAAATTTTAATATTTTTAAAGGAACTAAATGAAAAAATTTTCATTTTAGTACCATCTCCTAACTACACCGGTGATCCAAAACTAGGGGTGAGTAAAATTCGATTCGATTCGAAAAAATCGAAAAAAATTTCGAATTTCGAATTATTCGAATCGAGTTAATCGAATCAACTCAATTTTTTTTTCGAATTTCGAGTTTGAGTCTAGTTGAATTTTCGAATTCGAATAACTCGAATAATTCAAATAAACCGAATATAAACTATATTTTTAAATTTTTTTAACAAGCTTTTACTTAATTACTTTTAAGTCTTTAACCCAATTGTCAATTTCCCCCAAGCCCAAACATATTATTTTTTCCTACTTCCCCAAGCCCGTCTACCCATGCCCCAAAGATTTATTTTCCCAAATCCCAATTCCTCCCCCCAAATCACCCCCCAGCAAATTCCATGGTCCAAACCCCCATTTATTTTTTTCTTCTTCTTCTCTCTGTTTCCATTCCATTTAAAGTTCAAACCCTAAAATTTATTTTTCTCAAAAAACCCTAAAATAAACCCTTCTTCTTCTTCTTCTTCTTAAAATAAACCTTCAAATCAAAATCCTTAGCTCCAAATCGAGTTGCTGTTCCTTCTGACCGAGGCAGTCTGTTCTCTTCCATTGTGAGCTCGAATTTTTTGCATCTTTAAAGTTTGTCTTGAAATATTTTTGAATTATTGAATGATTTTAGCTTTATTTGCATCTGTTTCGCTCTATTGAATGATTTTCGCTCTATTTTTCTTCTCAACTTACCTGTTTACTGTTGTAGAACGGGGCAAACTGGCACAGCACAATCATCATCGGGCTAATTTTTTAAAATGAAAGAATTTAACTTATTTTATTTGAGACTTTGAGTGCAGCTGCTGGAATCTCTTAGTAAAGCCATTTTTGGCTTTAAAATAATTAAAAATGATACCTCCCCACTCAAATGAGACCTTTAATTACACTGTTAAAATGATTAAAAATGAAACCTTTAATTGTTGTTTGTCTTTTTTTATTTTGGAAGATGTAAAATTCTTTTTTTATTATTAGTAACTAAGCAGGAAGCACAACCTAATATAAATATATAATATTAGTAATAATGTAATATTAATAGAGAAAAAATGTTAGCCAATTAATTTCCCAAAGTAATAATGTAATATTAGTAATAATATAATATTAGTAATAACGTAATCTTAATAGAGAAAAAATGCATAAAATGTACTTCTTTTTAAAGGATTTTGCAGCTTGCTAATACAATTCGATAAAATAACATTAAATGATGAATAAAATATTGGATTATCATATTTAAATTATAAATTAAAATTAAAATATTAAATATTAAATATTAGACCTTATAAATAAAATAACATTCCACCAAACTTTTTTAAATACCATGTTAACTAATTTTAAAGTTTAAGCTGTAATTTAATAGACACCTAAATGCCTAATTTACCAAAATATACCAAAAATAAAAAAATTACGAAAATGGGCCAAATTTTGCATTATTTACGGAAAAGGGCCATTTCCCCCCAAAACGCGCTGACGAGGACGCGCTTTGCTGATGTGGCACAAAGGGCGTGCTTTTGCCCTCCTTCCCCCGACTGCCTTTTCAGCTGTTTTTAGTGTTAGGGTATGAGGTTTTAGGGTTTTAGGGCTAGGGTTTAGGATTTTTTAGGGTTGTTGAGTTTAGGGTTTTTAGGAGAAAATTAATAGTCTAGATTATAGGGTTAATTAGGGTTTAGTAAAAATATGTTTAGGATTTTGGGAAAAATATATTAGCAAAATAAAAATTATTTGAATTTTTTTGACAGTTGTATCTGGTAAAATAATTTTGAGAAGACGTTTCTAAACAGATAGTGTCGAAAACGTTTCAAGCAGGATGCGCTGTCAGCAAAAGTACTGAAAAGAGCTCCCACGTGGATGCTCTTTTGCTACAGTAGTCTCTGGATGCACTGTCAGCAAGAGTACTGAAAAGAGCTCCCACGTGGACGCTCTTTTGCTATAGTAGTCTCTGGCAATCCTTAGACTATAAATCAACCAAATTTCATTCTCAGGTTGCATAACAGAAATTAAGGCAAAAGAAAAATAGAAACTGAAAATGAGTGAACGTATTAATGCTGTTATTTACTACGATGGTGAGGGTTGTGACACCGAAAATGGTGTTGTTTTTTATCGGAGAACACAGCGCGACTGTGTTTTAATCGGAACATAGATTTGATAGAACTTCGCAAAAGAATTAGGCGTAAAATCTTTAGAACAACGCCAATGAAAGTTCAGTCTATTAAGTATAGATTTTGCACTTCGGTTGATCCGATGAGATATCACTCATTCGACATCAAAGGTCCTCGGAGCTTTGAGGCAATGGTGGAGACTCATCTTGCCAGTGGATCACCATATCTTGAGGTATATGTACAATTTTCATCGCCAAGTGATCTTCCTTCGACCTCAACATCTACTGTTGTTCGAAGGGAATACACAACCCCAAGCCGACACTCTGTTAGTGGGAGGCAGACTACGGAAGTGCTCGTGTTTGGTGGTAGTATGGAAAACATAACCCCTGCACGACACTCGGTTGGTGGATGGGACATGCATATCCTTCATTCGACATTCAATGATAGAAATACGTATTGGGGAACGTCATCAACTTCTAGTGGTTGGCAATCAACGTATGATTGGTAACGTTACGAAAGATGTTTAAGGAGGGATAATGTACTCCCCACGACATCCACCGGTGAGGGGCCCTCGTTCGTTGCAGATTATGGTGGGTCGGATGATGAGTCCGATGTGGATCCACCTCGAGAGCCCGGGCCCGATGGTGCAGAAGTTGCATTATTTTCTGAACCGAATCCTATTCCAACCGTACATGAAGATGTTGAGGGCGGTTCAGATGAAGAAGAAGAAGATCCGCTATTCAGGGCGTACTCGCCTCCAGCCCACATGCATAATGTCGATCTATCTCAAGACGATGCATTGGAGTTTCCTGAACTACCACACCGGACACGTGACTGTACAAGTTCATCGTTGGATTCGAGCGAATTAGAAGTTGGTAAAGAGTTTTCCAACAAGGATGCTTTTCTTGGTGCATTGAAACAATACAGCATCAAGAATGGGGTTAACTACAACGTGGTTAAATCCAAGCTCGATAAGTACGAGGCGAAGTGTGCAGTGCAAGACGGTACATGTTCATGGAAAATCATGGCCTCGTTGAGAAAAATGACAGGCTTGTGGGAGATCAAAAAGTACAAAGGTCCACATACATGTCTTGCCGGTACAGTTTCACTATGTGTTCAATGTTTTTGAATAATACTAATATTATGTAATGTTGCATTATTTAACGTACTTCGTTGACAGGTGTTTCACAAAGTCATCCGAAGATGGATTCAGAGATGTTGGCTGACTTAATAATACCGATGGTGAAGGCCAATCCCAAGACTACAGTGCCAGCCTTAATTGGCAATATTCGTAGCCAATTGGGGTACACGCCCTCTTACCGGAAGACTTGGATAGCCAAGCAGAAGGCGTTGGAAAAGTTGCATGGTCGGTGGGACGCTTCATATAATGAAGTGTGGCAGTGGTGTCAGGTGCTGGAGAGATATGTCCTAGGCAGCATAACAGACCTTGAAACAGAACCGGTGTACTACAACGATCGATTGCTCCATGGATGCGCAGTGTTCAAGCGTCTTTTCTGGACATTTAAGCAATGTCGATACGCGTTTATATACTGCAAGCCATTGGTACAAATTGACGGTACCTTTATGTATGGTAGATATACGCATCGGCTATTGCTAGCTGTGGCACAGGACGGCAGTGGGAGAATCCTTCCAATTGCGTTTGCAATAACACCCGAGGAGTCAGCTGATGACTGGGATTTCTTCCTATCTAGGTTAAGGAGGCATGTCTGCCCCCAACCTGATATATGCGTTACATCGGATCGGGGCCCTGGAATACTAGCCGCAATAGAGCGACAGGGAAGCCTGTTGCATCGCACACACCATCGATATTGCCTAAGGCATGTTGCGTCTAACTACCACGGGCAACATCGATCTACAAGTCAACAACGACAAGTGACCAATATGGGTATGTAATATCTATTAATGTAATTTCGTTTGTAATATTCAATTTATTCTTAATTGAAGAGTGGTATGTAATATTCACTATCAACTTATATTGGCAGGGTACGAGATCAATAAGGACCATTTTCATGAGATGTTGGCGAGTTTGCGATCAGTTAACGAAGAAGGCGCAAACTACCTATGCAATATTCCTTTCGAACAGTGGACACAAGCATACGACAGTGGCCTATGATATGGTCATATGACCTCAAACCTGGCCGAATGCATAAATTCTATTCTAAAAGGAACACGTCATTTGCCGATAACATCGGTTGTGTGAGAGACATATTTTCATTTAGCGACACTATTTCTGAAGTGGGCAATGAGTTATAAAGGCCAAATGCAAGGAGGCCATGTATGGTGTGCGAAGGTCTTGCGAGAAATTAACAAGGGGAAGGCACGGGCCAACACCATGCACACAGTGTGTCACAATCGCGACAACCTATGGTTTCGTGTAACGGAGTTTGACAGGCCGAACCAAGGTATTGTTGGCGGGCAATATCGTGTACACTTGAGAAATAGGACCTACGACTGTGGGATATTTGATGCACTTCGTTACCCATGCGCTCATGTACTTGCGGCTTGTCAGAATCTCCGTCTTGATCCCATGAGCTATGTCGACGAAGTGTAAAAAATAGAAAACATGTACAACGTGTGGAGAAACGTATTCCCACCAGTCCCAGATAAACGTAAGTGGCCGTCTGTATCGCTTGCACCGTATAAGCTGTTGCCGGATTGTAACATCCTGAAAAGGGCCTATGCATTTCCAGATTAATTGTATGAAATGACAAGTTTCAAGTACTATGAATAAATTTTTGATACTTTTGGAAACCTAGAAATGCATGAAAATGGAAATGAAAATGGAAATGAAAAGGGAGATAGAAATGAAAATGGAAATGGAAATGGAAATGAACACTTTTGGAAACTTAGACATTTTTGGAAACCCGAACGTTTTTGGAAACTTAGACATTTTTGGAAACCTGAACATTTTTGGAAATGATCCAAAAATGGAAACTTGAACATTTTAGGAAACTTGGATATGTAAGAAAAATGGCAAGTTACAGAGCCGACCGAAAATTTTAGGAAACTTAGAAATGATGCCGAAATACCAAATTTTAAAGTTCAAAATAGGAAATAAGGGCTAGAGGGCCTTAAAAGAAAAAGTTGGAGAAGTTTGACACACAATTAGGCTTGGAAAAGTGGCCTGAAGGTGTCACTTAGGGCCTATGGAAATGGCGCCATGTGCAAGAGCTGTTGGGCCTGGGTTCGAGTCACTTGAGAAGCAAATAAATAAGTTTTATTTTTGCTTCTAGACACACCAAGGTGGACGGCACAAGCATTCTAAAATAGAGGTGTTTTATTTCCATAAATATTTGATTAATTAGGGGATAAATAAAGGAGTTTTATTCACATAAATATGTGAATAATAAGAGATAAATAAAGGAGTTTTATTCACATAAATATGTGAATAATAAGAGATAAATAAAGGAGTTTTATTCACATAAATATGTGAATAATAAGAGATAAATAAAGGAGTTTTATTCACATAAATATGTGAATAATAAGAGATAAATAAAGGATTATTTTCTAAGGAGATAATTGAGGAGATAATTGATGGATTAAAGGCTTTTATCTTTTAAATAAAAGAGATAATATTATCAAAAAGAGGAGTGGTGGCCAAGTAAGGGACTCCTAGGCTAATAACTTTGGCTATAAAAGGAGGGCAGGAGGGCTACTCATTCACTTTTGCTTCCTCTTTGCCGAAATTTTCCTAGCTCTCTCCCCCTCTCTGCCGAATTTTTCTTCAAGCAAAATCCATCTTTTCTTCTTCTATTTTCTTCTCTGTTTCTACTGTCAAAGCCGAATCTTTGTTGATTCTAAGTAAAGGAGCAATCAACTACAACATCAAAAGGGTTTCTTCAACTGTCGAATACAAGGATCAAGGATCTAAGGTAAGATAAATTTATTTGATTAAAGGTTATGATGTATATGTTAGATTAGATCTAACATGAAGATTTCGACAGACATATAGGGCAAGGAATCCTCTTCAGATTTGGAATCTGTATGGTAAGTGATATTCGGCCAAGGCTTAATTTTGGTATTTGGAATTATTTTTTCATTATTTCAAAAGCCGAAAACTCACATGATTACATGAATTAGTGTTAGCCGATTCCAAGGAAAAGGGATACTAGCAATTTTGGGATTTGATTTACAATCATCCAAATCGGCAAGCAAGGTAAGTAATACAAATTCTACTAGGATTTGGGTTTTTAAGCCAAATAGGTTATTAATGTGTTTTTATATGATGGGCCGAATATAGGAATTAACAGATCTAAAGTTAGATCGGGATTTTCGGGATCTCAAGGAATCTATTAAGCGAATCAGGTGTGTACTCACACTAATTTTCAATATATTATGGCAAT
Organism: Gossypium australe; assembly: GCA_005393395.2. Lineage (NCBI taxonomy): Eukaryota > Viridiplantae > Streptophyta > Magnoliopsida > Malvales > Malvaceae > Gossypium > Gossypium australe. Next base: position 16,571,265 of record CM016626.1, read on the forward strand.
GGTTATTTTAATATATGAATGAGAATGTGGCTAAGTGCCACAAATGTGGCAAAAAAAAATACCCAGGTACGTTTCTTACTTCTCTAGGATTATGAATGTGATATACTTGAACATGTGAACAGTAACATGAATGAAATTTAAGTATGCTGAATATGTTATAAAAATAATTTGGGGCATTCGGGATATATGTGAAGGGAGAATTGAAGGTGATGACTACGGTCTGACCAACGAAATATGTTGACTACGGTCACATTGCGGAATTTTGGTAACTTCGGTTACAATATTTGACTATAGTGTCTAATGACACAACGTATAAATTTGACTATAGTGTCTAATGACACAACGTATATGGGCGATGAGCACGTTGACTGCAGCGACTGCCTTCGATGGTGTGTAGCGGATGGAGGGTTGACTTAGTAGTCCCCACGGTGTGACTGGCAGATACGGGTGGTGTGTAGCGGATGGACCATTAGGCTTGGGTTGGGTTGCATCATTTATTTTGATATGAATATGAATTTGACATGAACATGTATGCCTAATTTGTTGGATGTTAGTATGATGTACACATTGAGTCTGTTGACTCACCCCGTTGTGGGAACTATTTTCAGGTGATGAACAGTGACGGACCGGGACGGTAGACCTTGAGGTGGCCATGCATCAATTTGAAGATTTTATTATTTTGGACCTTATTTCGTTTTAGAACATTTAATTTTAATATTGGGTTTTATTTGATGTAATAAGGCCATAAGGCCCAAGTTGGATTTCTTTATTTCTGCTTTATTTTTTTAATTATTTTGTTACAAATGATTGTTGGATTAAATTTTAAGTGAAAATATTTTATAAACCTAAAGAAAATTATTTTTGTCACCTTAATAAAATTGGGTTTTTTTTTAAATTAATTAAATGGGTTTCCCAACCTAAGCCCAATCCAAAACAATATCTTTTAAAATTTACAAATTTTCTCTAAGTAGCAAAGAATTTGAAAACCGGTTTACTTAAGGAACATACCAGATCCGGTCAGGCTCGTGGGCCGGGTTTGGGGTGTTTCACGGATAGACAACTGAGGCGCAAACCAAAAAGTCGACCTTGCTCGACTAGAATACGCAACAATATGGATATCCGAGAAACGGCCAACCAACGTAGGTTGTGCGGATTATGTAGGAACCCAGGCTATACATCTCGCTCGTGTCCAAATCGGAATAGTTGACAGTCTTCTTAGCTTTTTTGTCTCTTGGTGGCTATGTAAATTCTATTTATTTTTTGATGAAAACGGTGAACTTTTGTAGAAGGACTAATTTGCAAAAAAAATAAAAATTAAATTACAATAAAAAAACAAATCTTGGACTTTTATTTTATTAAAGATATTAAAATTAAATTACAAAAAAAAAAAATAATTTTTATTTTATTAAAGATATTAAAATTAAATTACAAAAAAATAAAAACAACTTTTATTTTATTAAAATATTAAAATTAAATTACAAATTACAAAATAAACAACTTTTATTTATTAAAGATATTAAAACTAAATTACAAAAAAATAAAAAAACAACTTTTTTTATTAAAGAAATTAAAATTAAATTACAAAAAAAACAACTTTTATTTTATTAAAGATATTAAAACTAAATTATAAAAGAAAAAACTTGTATTTTATTAAATTTATTAAAATTAAATAAAAAATAAACAACTTTTATTTTATTAAAGATATTAAAACTAAATTACAAAAAAAAACAACTTTTATTTTAAAAGATATTAAAATTAAATTACAAAAAAACAACAAATTTTATTTTATTAAAGATATTAAAACTAAATTACAAAAAAAATAAAAAAAACAACTTGTATTTTATTAAAGATATTAAAATTAAATTGCCAAAAAATAATAAACAACTTTTATTTTATTAAAGATATTAAAACTAAATTACAAAAAAAAATAAAAAAAAACAACTTTTATTTTATTAAAGATATTAAAATTAAATTACAATAAAAAAAATAAACAACTTCTATTTTATTAAAGATATTAAAATTTAATTACAAACAAAAATAAAAAACAACTTTTATTTTATTAAAAAAATAAAAAATTATATTACAATTAAAAAATAAAAAAAGGCGGTCGGAATCAATGTTGGTGCCGGTCGGAATCAGTGCCACATAGGGGTGGTTGGCGGTTACGCGCTGGATTCCTCCTTCTTTTACCTTCCAGCGGGGGTCGTGGAACCTCAGGCAGAGATTCTAGTTCCTCCGGCAGTGGGTCTGGTTGTGGGTGTTGGGAGGATGACCCACCTTGATAAAATAACGACTGCGATTTGTAGAAACCATGGCGGGGGTGTCTGAATCCCATAAGGCGAAGGAGACTAGTAAAAAGAAGAGCTCCCCGACGGCGCCTCATGTGATCCCTCATGGGACGGCGGCCTCAAGATCGGCTGGCCAGTTTGAGTAGTCGGGAACAGACTCGAACCAGGCCATGCATTCCACTTGCAGTGGGACTGGGAAAAGGAAACATATATGGGTTAGGATACATATAAGGGCTAGGGTACGCACCTGACATAAAGGCCAAAGGCTGTGATGTCGGTGTCGTCGGCTGAAGTGTTGGGCCCGGTGACTGTGTCGGCGCTGTTGATGGTCCCGTCTCATCACCCCTTCTCCTTGGATTTAAAGGGCCCCGTCGTTCCCTTTGTTTACGAAGTTTCCGTCGCCTTTCCTCTTCCGACAATAAATACGACTTTCCATGGATCCTAAACCATGGCATGTATTCCGGCACGCACGCTAACTCAGGAACGACGATCAGTTTCCAAATAGGTATATAATCATATCGGTTCTCCCACATTTTGATATATGCTAACCAATATCTTGGCCAATCTGTGTGCAACTGCCGTAAGTCGACTTTGTGCTCATCATCGAGCACCTCAGGTGGCACGAGAATCGGTTGTCAGAATCCAAATTGTCGCAGAACCCGATCTGGCTGGTGCATCTCCACGGTGGCATAGTTGATCAATAGGACCTTCACATGCCAAATGTTTGGATTTAGCAAGAACTCCTCCAGAATTACTGCCCGAATTGCTGAATCCTCGTATGGTGTCCATTGAAACTATATTAACATGACCAAAATATTAGTTATATACATAATACTAAATACTAAATACGAAATACTAAATTATAAATACGAAATTTGAAACGATAATTTTATTACGAAAATATATCGTATTTAATACTTACTTGTGATCCCGGCCGTTGCTCTAATAGAAGCCGTATATCTTCAAGCTCGGTAGGTATTCCAACATAACTCGCCGAATGGTTCCACCTAATTAAATGAATTTTTAGCATACAATTATACTTTAAATCTATGTAATAATTGTAAAATATAATATTAAATTTACCTCGTTATGAGTGGGAATGTATATGGGTGGTCGACTCGAGGACGTAAAAATGGAAATCGAAACCGTTCCCATGACTGCAGTAGTGATAGGCAACCTCCGATTTTCGCTTTAGTAGGCCGCGTCGCCCCGCACATCTCCCAATACAATTTTGATAGCACGATAAACCCCTAACTCAATTCACCGGCTGCTCTAAAATCAACGAGTTTCAGCAGCCATCTCAGGTGTACGAGGTTTCGTGATAGGCCCGGCATCAGATAGCCTCCAATCATCTCAAAAAATGTATGCCCGAGCATACCGTATTCTTTCTATTTCGGTCGAATTATTATCCGGCTCCGGGAAGGTGTCTCGTAACCAGCCCATCTCGACCCGGCCTCCATCAATGTTATCCGGAATGGCACCCAGAAGCTCGTAGCATACGACTGTCCAATCGCTAAAAGTTGCGGACCCGATGACTACGGACCCATCCACCGACAATCCCGTTTGCAACTACACGTCTTCCAGAGTGATAGTACACTCTCCGCATGGAAGATGGAAAGTGTGCGTCTCGGGTCTCCACCTCTCTATCAACGCACTGATTAACTTCGGCTCCAACTTGCACCCCCGGCCTATTGTGGCCACCTGCCAAAATCCCACTTCCCGCAGGTAATTCTCGATCAACGGCGATGGCGGACCAGACATATTGCGAATATAGCATTCCAGCACCCGATCTACAGACTGTTTAAAAAATTATAAAATAAATTTTAATTAAAATTGCATAAACCTAAAAAATATTAAATAGTATTGAAAAATTAAAATTAAAACTTACCATTTGCATTTGATCGACGGAGATGTGTTTATCGTCGAGACGAATTAATTCCCTGGCCATTGGTAATACAATCGAATATTTTAAAATTTATCAAAAAAATATATTTCAAAAAATTTAAAAAAAGGGCTTTTTTGTAAATATTAAAGGACTATTGTAAAATTTGAGAGGAAGTTTCAAGGAATTTAAGAGAAATTTGAGAAGAATTTGAGAGAAAGTTGAGAGAAAAATGAATAAGGACTTTGTTGTGAAAAAATAAAAGGGTGGGGGTTTTATAGTTTTTTTTTTACCGTTGCAGCAGGAAAGCGAGCCCTTAAGGGCGCGCTTTGTGCCACATCAGCAAAGTGCGTCCTCGTCAGCGCGTTTTGTGCTGATGGCGCGCTTTCTTACTGCATCCCCCCAAAACGCGCTGACGTAGACGCGTTTTGGGGGGAAATGGCTCTTTTCCGTAAATAATGCAAAATTCGGCCCATTTTCGTAATTTTTTTATTTTTGGTATATTTTGGTAAATTAGCCCACCTAAATCTTTTAATAATAAATCTTTTTGGCAAGATATAAAGAAAACTAGGCTTCAATTAATTAATTTATGCTGTTGTACTATTATATTAATTTAGGCTTCAATTAACTAACTTTAAAGTTTAAACTGTGGTTTAACAGACTTTTTTTTTGTTTAATTTATGCTATTGTACTATTATATTAATTTAGGATTCAATTAAATAACTTTAAAGTTTAAACTGTAGTTTAACATACTTTTTTTTGTTTAATTTATGCTCTTGTACTTATACTATTATATTAATTTAGGCTTCAATTAACTAACTTTAAAGTTTAAACCATAGCTTAACAGACTTTTTTTTTTGTTTAATTTTTGCTATTGTACTATTATATTAATTTAGACTTCAATTAACTAACTTTAAAGTTTAAAATGTAGTTTAACATACTTTTTTTTTGTTTAATTTATGTTGTTGTACTATTATATTAATTAATTTTTAATTTAATCGATTTATTAAGTTTGATTTTAAATCAATTTTTGGTCATGGTTAGTGATTGTAACAAATGTTTACTTGTAGATGAGTGATCCAAAGCGAGATGGTTCAACTCAAAGTTCACAAAATTCTTCCCCAAGTAGAGATGATCAAACAACAACTGATAAACCGTAAAAGTAACATATTTTAATCCCACATTTAGCATGCTTTTGGATGATTTAAGCCTCGAATTATGTAATTTGGTGCTCTTAATCCTTTGTTTTCATGTTTTATACTCAGAAGAGCACCGGATGATGAAAAGAACGGAAAATGGACCCAAAAACAAAGTAAATGGGCCATATCACGAAATCCACAAGGCCTGGGCCTGAGACCACACGGCCGTGCCTCATTCAACAGCTTCGAACACGGCCTGGCCATGACTTACACGGGCGTGTGCCATGGGCGTGTCCCTGCCGCAGCCAAGAGGAGTTTTACTCGGATTTGGATACTTGGAGGCAAAGAAACACATTCCAAAGCCTATTCAAACATCCTAGTAGGAATTCCACTCAGATTAGGATACTTAGGGACCAAGTAAGGCATCTCAAAGCTTATATAAACACCTCAGGGGGCAACTTAAAAGGGGAGTTCGGCAGAAGCCGGAACTCAAGGCTTTAGTCAGGGGGTGTCCAGCTAGGCCAAAGAGGGCAGATTTGTGGAGATTTACTTAAAGATAGCCAGTTGATTCATCTCAAGAAGCCGGAATCATACTCAAGACGAAGGATCTCTCCTTCAATTCCTTCAGGAGGTTTTAGGGATTTCTTGTAACAGCTCGATTCTAGCCCCAATCAGAACGGTGGTTTCGGGACCACGAATCCGAGTCAAAAAAATTTATAAGTATTATTTTCTGAGTTAATTGTGTATGAATTAGCATGTGTGAAAGTTTCGTATAAAAATTTGAGTGTTTGTGTGCTTAATTAAATAAAAGGGCGTAATTGCGTAAAATGAAAATTTGATGGTTAGTTGTGATAGTGCTAATTTGAGAGTGGCTTTTTAATGTTGAATCCTTAAAGGGCAAATAGCCCATTTCTTATAGTGGTGGACGGCACTAAGCTTTAATAAAGCATTTTATATTTTTTTTTCTTTATAAATTAAGCTTATATTAATATATATGTATTTTATAATAACATTAAAATAATAAAAACATAAAAGAACATTTGCATGTTCATCTTTTTGGGTGCATTTGACCGAAACTAAAAGGATAAAAGTAGAGAAAAAGCTTCAAAGGGTTTCGGCATTACTTAGGCTTGATTAAGGTATGATTTAGCTTTAGTTTTTGATAATTTTTATATTTTTGAGATTGTTGCTATGTGATTTAGCTAGCCTATACTCGAATTTTTGATTTGGTTGTGTAGTTCGTGTATTGCCATTAATGGAGATTTGATGTTTGTGTTATTTAATGATAAAAAATGATATTTGTATGCTAGATTAACAAGTTTATCTTTAAAACTATTGATGAAATTTAGTAATATGGATTGAATGATAAAAATAAATTTTTCTAAGGACTGAATGGCAAAATCAATGAAAGGAGTGAGTTTATATAGGGACTATAAGTATTCGGCCCTCAATAAGTGTCGTAAAATTTTAGATATTTTGGTGTTTTGAGCAATAGTAGAGGTGATCATGGGCCGGGCCGGGCTGGGCTGGGTTCGGGTCGGGCCCAAACAAAATTTTAGGCCCGTTTTCTAGGCCCGAGTCCGGCCCAAAAGAAAATTCATAAACCCGAGCCCGGCCTGGCCCTGCCCATATTAATTTTTTTTAGTTTTTTTCATTAAATAAAAAATTTTAAAATAAATATTAAAACAGAAAATAAATAAAAAAATATGTAAAATTTTTTTTAGCTTTTTTCATTAAATAAGAAAATTTTAAAACAAATATTAAAACAAAAAAATAAAAAATATGTAAATTTTAAAAATTATATTTGATTAAAAATAAAATATATATTTAATATATAATTTGGGTCGGCCAGGGCCGGGCTTGGGCCAAAAAAGTTTTACCCGAGCCCGGCCCGTTTTCTAAACGGGCCTCATTTTTTTGCCCAAACCCATATTTCGAGCCTATATTTTTACCCGAACCCTCCCATTTTTCGGGCGGTCCGTCGGGCTGGGTAGTCCAACCCATGATCACCTCTAAGCAATAGGGATTAAATTGTAAAAATTTTAAATGTCAGGGGTGAAATGGTAATTTGCATAGATATGTGTTTTTGGATTAAATTGAATGAAATATATTTGAATGAGCTTAATTTGGAATTATTTAGATCAAGAACAAAAAGAAACGGGATTGGATCGGGGAAAGGCATAGTTGAACGAATAGCCAGGAAATCTTAATCCGTCGACTTCGGAGGTAAGTTTTTAAGCAATTGGATTGAATTAAATTTTATTCTATATTAAAAGGCATATATTTAAGGAGGTAATAGGTTTAATTTAAAAATGCCGAATGTGGCATGAGAAAATTATCATGAAATAGCCGAATGTGGGCTAATATATATATATATATTTATGTATATATAAGTCTTGATTAACTGGGTTGGACGATTAAATTTACATGTGTTAAAGGATAGATATTTTTTTTATAAATAAATGAAATTAGAGTGGTGATGTAATTGATCATATGGATATATATATATATATATATATATATGTATATAATTAGTGTTGCTGAATATGATAATGTTATAGGAGAAATGAGTTGTTTGTGAACCTTTAATTATATGTGTATATATGAATGAATCTGAGAACATAAGTGTATTTCGTGATAAGGAGAGAATGGGTTGATGGCACTATGTGTGCGAGCTTATATACCGAGCACTGTGTGCGCGAGATCTGTTATCTGGCACTATATGTGTGAGCTTATATACCGAGCACTGTGTGTGTGAGATCGGTTATCTGGCACTATGTGTGCGAGCTTATATACCGAGCACTGTGTGTGCGAAATCGGTCGTATGGCACTATGTGTGCGGAAAATAAGTAATGGCACTGTGCGATACATTACTGGTGAATGGTACTTTGTGCGCTCCTTATCAACGTAACAGCACTAAGTGTGCGATACGTTACATATACTGCTCTATGTGTGCAGATTTGTAGATTCCTCAGAGATATAAATTTAATAATAGAGGTGATCGAAAGGTGATATTTTGGTAAGTGATGTTTATCAATTGAATAACTTAGAACTAATGAGGTAAGTGTTCTTGTATATGAAATTATAGAAATGAGTTATGGTCATTAATATTTGAATTTGGTTGAAATGGATAAATGGTTCATGAATATTCGGTTTAAGACATATCGAATTTGGTGATTGTTTAATAGAGATATATTTATTGTGTTATTGATTGTGAATTCGAGAAAACCAAATTGTATTGATTAAACTTGTAAAATGATTTGATATACATTTTCCATTGCTTATAACTTACTAAGCTGAGATAGCTTACCGTTAATTTCCATTAACTATTTTATAGATTTTGAAGGCTAGTTCGTGTTCAGGGATCTTCGTCAAAGTCATTCGCACTATCACCTAAATTTGGTATTCTATAAGTTGTATCTCTTTTGAAACATATGGCATGTATAGGCTATATTTCTTGGGTTGTGTTCAAATGATATGTATATATATGTATATGCCATGCGAAAATGGCTATGCTTTTATGTTTGAGTTGGTTTGATCATGTTTAATTATGGAATTATTATTTGAGTATATTAGTTTATATATTAAAAGTCTAGTTTGAAAGTTATTTCATAATGTGTTATATGTGAATTTTGAGCTCATGGAATTGGTTGAATATGGTATATAAGACATTGGGTTGATAAAAATGTTTTTGGCATAATTATTTGAATGTATTAATATGATTAAACAAGAATGAAATAGGTCACATTTTGTGTATGTGATTATCAAAGGTGATACATTAATAAGCAAATTGATGTGTATTAATTTGTAGATATTCGGCCATGACTTGTTTTAGTTTGGAGCTTAAATTCTCCCTTTTGAGTGATATAGTATGTTCGGCCATGAGATATAAATGGCTAAATCATTGTTGTAAAATCTTGTTAAGATGTGCTTATGATGGTGTATATATATATAATGAACAATGCCGAATGTGACAAGAAATTATGGGATAAATGAGTTGGTTTGAAATTTATATTTATGGTATATTCGAATGTGAGATAAGTAGATAGGACAATGATATAATCGTATGTGGTATTGAAATGATCGAAAGTAATGCACATGTTCAGTAATGATATATGTTTGAATGTATTGTTGATAATAGAAATGAAATGAGTAAATAAGTACCATATACCTAATCGATCTTTGCTTTTAAATGACCAATTAAATAGTGATTTGCTAGTTGAATGAAATTAGTTTTTAGTTGATGTTAATGATATTATTCATGATCTGTAAGTTAATATTTTGATATTAGATGGGATATACATGTTTATTCGTGATAGTATGAATTGGTACACATTTATTAAAGTAATAGTTTTTAAAAGGTGCACTGACTTGGGTTTGGTTTAGTAACGCCCGTAACCCTAATCCGGCGACGGATACGGGTTAGGGGTGTTACATTTCTTATGTTTTGTTTTATCTTTTCTTTTGAGATGTATTCTTTTATTATCATTATGAACTAAACCCTCAGATACCTGAGGGGGATGAAACCTAAGATGAATCTTCTTATCGTTTGCTGAACTATATGATAAATATTTGACTTGTTCTTAATTATGTGTTCTTAATTCTTGTGTTGATATTTCCGGGATATTAATCCAAGTGTGATGTGCTTAGGTGGAGGAGCAAAAGTCCCTGCCTAAGAGTAGATCTAGCATAATTAAGCAGAGTTGATCGCACGCCTAGAGATAGGGTGACGAGATTTTGCTGGATTAGGGTGAAACCTAATATGGGAGTCCATAGATCGAATTAATGCGATTCTAGGGGTTTTAATTAGAAAGAGGTTTCAATTAATCAACCTAGGGTTAGACGTTAGTCGCCTTGAGAGAGGGATTAATATAACTTAGGGAATCTTACGGATCAAGTCAAATGAATAAATCATCTGGTTCAGAGTTAGATAACAAGTTAAGTCTAGGTGGATTCTTCCTTGGGTGTCGTCTTAATCAATTGGCTTTTCCTAAAAGTTATTCTCCAAATTCATTCTTCTTTTTCTTAGAGTCTTTAGTTTAGTAGTTAGTTAATTTTAGATTAGATAAAAATCCACTTAATTCTTAGGCGAAATAATAAAAAGAGAGTTAGTATTAGTACTTTTGGTTCTTTTGGGTTCGACATTTTGGTCTTGCCTTAACTATACTATTGTTTGATAGGTGCACTTGCCTCAAATCGTTGTCATAGTTAGTTTCCAGGTTCGGTCATTCTTTATATAAATTTTAAGACTTTGACATCGCGAAAACAACGATCAAGTTTTTGCCATCCGTCTTCGGTTATTTCCCTTTTCTTTGAGGAATAAAGCCAAACAGTGGTTGCATTCTCTTCCATGAGGGTCAATCACTACATGGGATCAAATGACCGAAAAAATTTTATTAAAATATTTTCCGTCGGCCAAAATAGCCAAATTGAGGAATGATATCTCTTCTTTTGTGCAGATGGATTTAGAGACACTTTACGACACATGGAGATACAAGGATTTGTTGAGAAAGTGTCCACACCATGGATTACCCTTGTGGCTACAGGTCCAAACTTTTTACAACGATGTGAACCCCTCAACAAGGCAATTAATAGATTCAGCTGCCAGCGGAACTCTGAACAACAAAACTCCTGAAGCGGCCTACTAGTTTATAGAAGAGATGTCATTGAATAAATATCAGTGGCAAATTACAAGGACAAGGCCAGCCAAAGCAGCCAGAGTTTTCAACCTCGATGCAGTAACCGCGCTATCAAATCAGGTAGAGTTGCTACATAAAAAATTTGATGGTTTATATGGTTCTTCACAGGCACATCCAGTAATGCAGTGTGAAGAAGTGGCGAATCCTGAGTACCCACCCTACGGACAGGGCATGGAGAGCGAACAGATGAACTATATGGGCAACAATTTTCGATCTAACAATAACCCTTATAGTAATACTTATAATCCAGGTTGGAAGAACCACCCCAATTTCTCATGGGGCGATCAAAGAAATCAAAGGCAACAACCATCCCAAAACTTCCAACAACAGCCCTACCCACAGGAAAAGAAGCCGAACCTTGAAGAGATGCTAACAAATTTCATAGCAGCCTCAGAAACACGTTTCCAAAAGGTAGAAACAAAACTTGAAGTATTGTCACAGGAGTTCAAGGATCAAATCGGGCAACTTGTGTCGTAACCATTTTTCGACGAAAACGGGAATCAAACTTGGACTTCAAAAAAATAAAAACGGGAGTCGCCACCGACCTTTATTAGGTGTGATCGGATCACCTTTGTTTTAATAAAACATTTTGGTTTACTAAAACGAGGTTTCTGGTCTACGAACATTCGAGAAAATAGGTTCGGGAGTCGGTTACGTGCGAGGAAGGATTAGCACCCTCGTCACGCCCAAAATTGGTACTAAATTGATTAATTGATGTCCCAATGAAAGTTTAAAAGTTTAGAAACGAATTTAGAAGTTTGGGTCTTTTTAGAAATGTTTGAGTCTTCTTAGAATATTAAGATTTCCTTATTTCGAAGGGACCAAAAATCACATCCAATACGTAGGACACGATAATTTCGATCCTCAAATCTAAGGTCGTCTCTTAATCCCTAAGACTCATTTATTAAAAAAAGGGTATTCGATTATTTGGTCAAGCAAGAGAACCGAGACCCAACACATAGGGCACGATCCCTCGAATTTCCAAACACGGAATATTGCCTTATTTTTAAAAAAACTTTTAGTTTTTCTCTTTTCAAAGATATAAAATATCATATCCAATACTTTAGGACACGATAGTTTAAATCCTCGACCAAGACCATCTCAAAACTATTGATCTACATAAGGTGACGCGAACGAAAATAATCATGAAAATGTCGAAACAAAACAAAGAAATAAAATAAAATATTAAAAATAAAACGAGAAATTTTTAAAAAATGTCAACAATGGTAGAATTAGTAACAATCAGGATAATAAACATTATGATATGAATACTACTAATAATAATAATACTAATAATAATGATAATACGAAATATGCGCAAGATAAATAATATAGAAGGAGTAATAATAATGTTATAGTAATAATACGTAATATATACAATATATCGATGTAAACATAGTAACAATACTAATAACAATAGTGATAATAAAAATACGAAATATGTACGATATACTAGTATAGATATAGTAGTGATAAAGTTAGTATGTACAAGTAATAATACAATAATGATAATAGTAATAATAACAGTAATATTAATAATAATAAGCAATACATAATATACTAATATAAACATAACAATGATGATAATAATGATATACATACAATATAATAATAATAATAATAATAATAATAATAATATAATAATAAAAATAACACAAAATATATAAGATATAGTAGTAATAATAGCAATAATAAGAAAATAATAGAAAGACTAAAAAGGTATCAAATTGCACTTAAAAATGGGATTTGGGGTTAATTCGAAATAAAACGAAAGGAAAAGGGCTTATTTGAAATGCACGTAAAAAGTAGGGGACTGAATCAGGAAATAAACCACCCTTCGAGATGCGCTACATGAGTGGGGGCTTGATTGAAAATAAGGTAAACTTTCAGGGCTAATCTTAAAGAAAAGGAAAATCTGATTGCAAATGTATAAAAAAGCGGAGGGGCTAAATGCGCAATTAGCCCCTCCCATCAAGAACGCGCGGATCTAACCCCTCCAGGGTCGGGTCGAGTCGGGTTCCCCAAAACGGCACCGTTTTTATGCCTGGTGGGGAACCCATGAAACGGCGCCGTTTCTATGGGTATTTATACCCTTTCTTTTTTGTTGAAAAAAAAGCTTGAACCCTAAAAAAATCTGAAAGAGACAACCCCCCCAGCCTTCTTTTTCGTTTCAAAGAAAAAAGAGGCAGAGAGGGAGTCTCCTCTCTTCTTCGTCCATGCCCGACGGTCGGGCTCCCTTGGCTGATTGGCCTTCCGTCGCACTACCAACGGAGCTCCGGCGTTCCACGTCCCTGAGAAGAGAGAGTCTCTTTCTTCTTTACAAGTGCTGAGACTCGACAATATGGAAGAGGATCCGTCGACCCCCCCACGCCGGAGTTTAGGTTCGTTCTCTCACCCTTATTGCTAGTTTTTTATTTTTCTTATTTTGAAATGATGATACAAAATAAAAAGAAGCCAATCATAGCAAAGGTGAGAGTCGAAAACCTTGATGTATCTTTGTTACTGCTGAAGATTCGTAAAGAACAAAAAAAAGCTTCTCTATATTCTGATCTGTCTTTTCTTTATTCTCTTTATTGCATAAAAACAATGAGGATCCCCTTGTTTACAAGTTTTCTTTCGGTTTTTATAACCGATCTGAAGAAAAATAAAATACAATACATATCCCTTTTTTTTTGTTTGTTTCTTCTGCTTTCTGGCCCCTTTTTTCGCGTGATCGCAGGTGTTAGTGGAGGCCGAGGTGATGGTGGGGAACAGTTGGACGTGGTGCAGGTGGCCAGCAACGAGGCCGCCCGTGGTGCGCACATGGGGAAGGGGTAGTGGAGGCTCGTGCGGCGCCTAGGCTAGGGTTTCTGGAAACCCTAGCAAATTCTTTTCATTCTTTTGGGCCCTTTGGCATTTGGGCCGATTAGGTCTAGTTGTTTATTGGGTTAATTGGGCTCCGAAATTTTAGTGTAAAATGGGCCTCGGGTTTCTTGTAATGGACTTTGGACACTTATTTTATTGGATTTTTTTGTTTTATTTAATTTTTGGTTTCGCAGTTTGGGCTCGGGTTTATTGGGTTTTGGGCCGGGCAAATTTGGTTATTACAGCTGCCCCTCTTTGCTCATTGTCGTGAAACTACAATAGAGCAAAGATAATAGAAGAACCAATTTTGCCCGGTCTTGGCCAGGTATAGATTCTTCAAACATCTTCAAACCCTGTTGCTTTGATCCACTCCACCGCTGTTTCCTCGTGACATGACCCGTAGCTTCGATTCGTTTTTCCTCAATCTCGTTCATTCTTGAACTTGCTCATCTTCCGGGAAACTCCGATCTTCATTCTACTCCACTGCTACTTCAGAACGATATAGTCTGTGGCTTCATTTCGCTCTTGCTCAATCTTCCTTGTCCACTGGAACTTCTTCATTCACTTTGCTCAATGCGACTTTAATCTTCCATCTGTAAGTACCTCCGCGTGTGCCCCCGAGGCTCAAACTCATATTATGAGTTGATTTTTTTTTTAACAGAAGTTGTAAATACTTTGGCCTCTTGTAACATGAGCTAATTTTTGCAAGCAGGAATTGAAAGAAAAATAGAAATTGCAAAGCAGAAATTGAAAATACCTCAGCATGTGACTCGCTGAATCAACTCACCTTTCTTTGAATATGAGTTGATATTTTGGAAAGAAATTAAAAGACACCTCAGGGTGTGGCCCGAGGCTCAACTCACCTCTCTCTGATATGAGTTGATATTTTGGAAAGAAATTAAAAGACACCTCAGGGTGTGACCCGAGGCTCAACTCACTTCTCTCTGATATGAGTTGATATTTTGAACAGAAATTAAAAGACACCTCAGGGTGTGACCCGAGGCTCAACTCACTTCTCTCTGATATGAGTTGATATTTTGAACAGAAATTAAAAGACACCTCAGGGTGTGACCCGAGGTTCAACTCACTTCTCTCTGATATGAGTTGATATTTTGGAAAGAAATTAAAAGACACCTCAGGGTGTGGCCCGAGGCTCAACTCACCTCTCTCTGATATGAGTTGATATTTTGGAAAGAAATTAAAAGACACCTCGGGGTGTGACCCAAGGCTCAACTCATCTCTCTCTGATATGAGTTGATATTTTGAACAGAAATTAAAAGACACCTCAGGGTGTGACCCGAGGCTCAACTCACTTCTCTCTGATATGAGTTGATATTTTGAACAGAAATTACCCAAGGCTCAACTCACTTCTCTCTGATATGAGTTGATATTTTGACCAGAAATTAAAAGACACCTCAGGGTGTGACCCGAGGTTCAACTCACTTCTCTCTGATATGAGTTGATATTTTGAAAAGAAATAGAAAGACAGAAATTAAAAATACCTCGGCCTGCTTCGCTTAGGAAGGCAACATCTGTTTTTCGATCAGCTTCGCTTAGGAAGGCAAGATCTGTTTTTCGGTCAGCTTCGCTTAGGAAGGCAAGATCTGCTTTTCGATCAGCTTCGCTTAGGAAGGCAAGATCTGTTTTTCGATCAGCTTCGCTTAGGAAGGCAAGATCTGCTTTTCGATCAGCTTCGCTTAGGAAGGCAAGATCTGCTTTTCGATCAGCTTCGCTTAGGAAGGCAAAATCTGCTTTTCGATCAGCTTCGCTTAGGAAGGCAAAATCTGCTATCTTTGAACAGGAATTGAAAATATCTCAGCGTGTGACCTGAGGCTCAACTCACCTCTCATATTATGAGCTGATATTTTTTGAAAAACTGTACTTGAAAACGTATCATCTGGTGGAACTCGAATGCCTTCTTTCTCCTTGGTGTGGTGCAATTATTGTCGAAACTTCTTGCTTTATTGGTGTACCTGTATATGTCATGTGTGATAATGTCATGATATGCATGTGTTTGTCCTAAATGCCTACGTGATTATGCCATGTGCCTTGGGCTTGTTCTTGTGTGTCTCTTTTCATGGTAGCCTGCGTTTATTGCTTCAACTCTTGACTTTTCTTTCAGGTTTTGTACCCGTCCTTCAGACCTCAGGAGTAATTTGCGTTTCTCGTATATCACCCTTTTGCTCCACTGTAGCTTCAGGGTTTATCTCATTGTGACCTGGGGGTGTAGGATTTGAATATCCTCCATTTGTCCCACTGCGACTCTAAAACACAGGATTTGCCCCTTCTTCAACCTACCCTCTTGTTATTCAATGGTACAGGATCTGTATCAGCTTACTTCTAACGATCACTCTTTAGGTGACCCAACCAGATGTATATGATGAATGCAGAGTGTCATTTCTTTTCAAGAATGACCCTGTTTTTGCACTTGGGTTAACAATGCCCATTTTCCGTCAGGACTGTGTTATTGACGCGGTACCTTGTCATTTTGTTCAATCAACATAATTTGGGGAACAGTTGGACGTGGTGCAGGTGGCCAGCAACGAGGCCGCCCGTGGTGCGCACATGGGGAAGGGGTAGTGGAGGCTCGTGCGGCGCCTAGGCTAGGGTTTTTGGAAACCCTAGCAAATTCTTTTCATTCTTTTGGGCCCTTTGGCATTTGGGCCGATTAGGTCTAGTTGTTTATTGGGTTAATTGGGCTCCGAAATTTTAGTGTAAAATGGGCCTCGGGTTTCTTGTAATGGACTTTGGACACTTATTTTATTGGATTTTTTTGTTTTATTTAATTTTTGGTTTCGCAATTTGGGCTCGGGTTTATTGGGTTTTGGGCCGGGCAAATTTGGTTATTACAACTTGCTAAGCAGATTTTTGAGAGACCACAGGGAATACCACCGAGCAACACTGAGACTAACCCAATGGAGCAAGTTCAAGCCATAACAGCTCAAGATAGTGAAGGGTTAGACGCGCCTAATTCAAAACAAAAGAAGGTGGTAGAAGAAGATATGGTTGAGGTCAATAACAAGCCGAAACCGGTAATCAAAGAGTACAAACCTCGCATACCATATCCCCAGGCAATAACGACAGACGACACAGAGGAACAGTTCGGTAAGTTTCTAAAACTTTTAAAGAAATTACATATTAACTTACCGTTTCTTGAAGTTCTTTCGCAGATGCCAGATTCTAGGAAATTTTTAAAGAAGCTATTGACAAATAAGCGAAAGACAGACAAGGAATCATATGTGGAACTGAACGCAGTGTGCTCAGCAATGTTGCAAAATAAACTACCACCGAAATTGAAAGATCCAGGGAGTTTTACAATTCCATGCTTAATTGGTAGTTTATCTATTGATAATGCATTAGCTGATTTAAGGGCAAGCATAAATGTCACGCCTTATAAATTGTTTAAACAACTAGGTCTAGGGAAGCCCAAGCAAACTAGGATGAGCATTCAATTAGCTGATAAAACTATTAGAATTCCTAGGGTATTATCAAAGATGTACTCATGAAAATCGATAAATTTGTATTCCCAGTAGACTTCGTCGTTTTAGACATGGATGAGGATAACACGATCCCCTTAATTTTAGGAAGACCATTTTTAGCAACTACCAGGACTAAAATTGATGTCGACGCAGGTGAACTCATACTTTGTGTAGGTGAGGAGACAATCACTCTTCAAGCCCTCGACTCAGCTAGAACATCAAGTAACCAAGGTGAGAAAGTAAATTCTATTGATAACCATTCGGTTAACCCTTCTTTTCAGGAAGCACCACAAAAGAACACAACTGAGTCCGATCCTAGACCCTATGCCAACAAAGAAATAGCCCACGAGGAACAAGGGGTTTAGATCGATGAACTAGAAGAGGGGAAGACGCACCTTAAAGAAGAACTAGGGATACCCGAAGCAGAACCAAGGCCACCCTACGAGACAAACAAATTCAAAATTAGAGATCAGGTATTACTAGATAAAGCAGACCCACGAGTGTCCCCTCCTGATCCTAACACCAGCAAGGAAATCCCTTTTAAGGTAATAGATGTTTTCCCGTATAGAACGATCGAGGTAAGTCACCTTACGTTTGGTACTTTGAAAATAAACGCTACTTATCTTAAACCCTATCATGATAATGGAACTGCTAGCACGAGGAAAGACTTTCAACTCCTCAAACCACCATGAATATGCAAATGAGAGGAGAGTCTAGCTTAAGACTATAAAGAGCGCTTCTCGAGAGGCAACCCGAGTACTAACCCCATTGACCTCTCCATCTTTATTTTACCTTATTTGATTTTATAGCATCTAACTGTAAACTGACCAAAAACGCAGATTCATAAACCACACGGCCTTGCACATAGCCGTGGCTGTGTGGGTACACCGAATCTCCTTACTGACATGGCAGGGATGGTACGAGTCAGAACGAATCACATCTTCAAGTCACGGACTCCAACTACCACGTCACGGCCGTGCGATGTGGCCGTGGCCGACACTGTTAGATCACACACGGGCATGACACCTCACCCATGGGCGTGGGAGAAACGAACAAAAGCACAACACGGCCATGCAACATGGCCGTGTGAATCAACACGCCTAAGAAACACGGGCGTGGGACGTATCATACATAAATTTCCTATTTAAACCACCTCTTATTCAAACCTACTCCCCATCTCCCTTTCTCCATATCATTTTTCTTCTCCTTTTCAGATCTCTAACATCCCATATCATTCTTCTAATGGCCATGGCGAAGAAGCGGAAGGATTCAAGCACAGTCCCCCTGTGGGAGACCAGTCTAAATAAGTTCATGCCGGGCGCTTCATCCAAATGATAAGCCAAGGATCTTTGAGGCTATTTAATTTTTCTTCTTCTCTACTCTTCTCCTTTATTTTCCTTCTCTTTGACTCTCTTATGCTTATTTTAGTTTCTTAGTGTCAGGGTCTTCAGGCTGCTAGGGAATCACATCGGAACCACGACCACCGACTCACTACAGCCTTAGAAGTCACACCCACCTCGCGAACCATCTAACAATAAGGACTCTTCGGTCTATTCATCTTTTATTCTAATTTTATTTTACTTTCTATTTTCTTTCTCTTTATCTTTCTTGTCTTTAGATATATATTTAGTATGTTTTGAACTCTTATTATCATTTCCTGGCTAATTCTCTACGAGCTTCCCAATTTCTTCATCTAGCACAGAGCTCGGTAGCAGCAACCACACCTCGGGACTCCCAACTCAAGGAAACCATCCAATTTCAGGAAGTTTCACCTCTACCTCTCTATTAAATTTCATATACATTTTTGTACATTGAGGGCAATGTACATCTTAAGTGTGTGGGGGGTGAATAGTTATTTCGAGAAAGTGCCTAACTTTCTTCATTATTCTCAAATCCCTGAATTATGCCTTGTTCGAAAGTAAAGTCTCTCATATTATGATTAGAATGAAATTTCCTTTGGTTTATGAGTTTTATTGATATGTTTTGGATTAAGCCATTGATAATTGTGCGTTGATGATTAAATTTGAAGGATACTAGAGAATCAAGCATGATGAGTCTATTTTTCAAAAATTAAAAATTTTGTTAGGTTGTCTACCTGAATCTAATTATTACCTTAAAGTTTGAAATTTACGAGGTTGATATCAAATATCCATAATTTTTTGTGAGATTTTGAGCCTTTTAAAACATACATTCTTTCGTGCTCACTTTTTATTATGAGTGTGTCAACATTGATTTGTTATTCTAGAACTTGCATCGATTATACATGTCGAGACCACACCTTTGATTTGATATACAGAGATGATAAAGGCACTTAGGATTTAACCCACTCACTCCACTAAAAGCCTGCCTTCATAATTAACCCCTAGTGAACCCCGTTTAATCCTAACAACCCTTTTTATTGACCCACCCACTAATATTAACCCAAAACCCTTTGTATTTGTTATCCCCATTCTTTTTGACTACCCTTATATCGAGATTTGATTTGATCAGTTGCCTAATTATTTTATTTCAAGTAGTTGAATTTATCCTTTATTAAATATTTGACTTGTTCTTAAAAAAAATTGAAGTTTATTCACTATTAGTTTTGTGATTAGATGAGCTTATACGTTTAATTTCCAATTGTTAAAGAAGAAGCTCGTGTCATTAGTATTAGTAGTACAAGTTTTCATTCGATGAAATTAGTTGTTATTAGTTCATATCTCTAGTTAGGTAATTTTTCAGGTCAATCTCGATTCTAACTCTCTAATTCAGCCTTTATCCACACCTTTAACCCAAGCCCCATTACAACCCTATTAAAGACCTTTTGATCTGTGTATCATCTCATTTTATAGTGGTAGAGATTTGATTTTCATGCAAGTCTATGGGACAAAATCTTCATGTTTGACTTTTGAGTGCTTAATTCTGAACCTTAAACACTTCGAGTGATTTGAATGAATCTTTAGTGAGGATGTCAACCCTTGTCGGTTTTGAATCAGAGGTAATTATTCAGGTAAGGGGAAACATCTATGTTTTCATACTATAAAAACTATGACTTTGATTGTTTGAATCTTTAGGACTCTTTGATTTGAATTATCTTTAAATTATGACGAAACATTATTAATGAATATTATGAATCGGGGAAGTTTGTTTTAATTATGAGTTGAGAATTTTGCTTAAGGACAAGCAAAAGCTTAAGTGTGGGGGTATTTGATAAACCGTAAAAGTAACATATTTTAGTCCCACATTTAACATGCTTTTGGATGATTTAAGCATCGAATTATGTAATTTGGTTCTCTTAATCCTTTGTTTTCATGTTTTATACTCAGAAGAGCACCGGATGATGAAAAGAACGAAAAACGGACCCAAAACAGAGTAAATGGGCCATATCACGAAATCCACATGGCCTGGGCCTGAGACCACACGGCCATGCCTAATTCAACAGCTTCGAACACGGCCTAGCCACGACTTACACGGGCGTGTGCCATGGGCGTGTCCCTGTCACGACCAAGAGGAGTTTTACTCGGATTTGGATACTTGGAGGCAAAGAAACACATTCCAAAGCCTATTCAAACACCCTAGTAGGAATTCCACTCAGAATAGAATACTTAAGGACCAAGTAAGGCATATCAAAGCCTATATAAACACCTTAGGGGGCAACTTAAGCGGGGAGTTCGGCAGAAGCCGGAACCCAGAGCTTTAGTCAGGGGGACTCCAGCTAGGCCAAAGAGGGCAGATTTGTGGAGATTTACTTAAAGATAACTAGTTGATTCATCTCAAGAAGCCGGCATCATACTCAAGACGGAGGATCTCTCCTTCAATTCCTTCGGGGGGTTTTAGGGATTTTTTATGTTTTGTTTTATCTTTTCTTTTAAGATGTATTCTTTTATTATCATTATGAACTAAACCCTCAGATACCTGAGGGGGATGAAACCTAAGATGAATCTTCTTATCGTTTGCTGAACTATATGATAAATATTTGACTTGTTCTTAATTATGTGTTCTTAATTCTTGTGTTGATATTTCCGGGATATTAATCCAAGTGTGATGTGCTTAGGTGGAGGAGAAAAAGTCCCTGCCTAAGAGTAGATCTAGCATAATTAAGCGGAGTTGATCGCACGCCTAGAGATAGGGTGACGAGATTTTGCCAGATTAGGGTGAAACCTAATATGGGAGTCCATAGATTTCAATTAATCAACCTAGGGTTAGATGTTAGTCGCCTCGAGAGAGGGATTAATATAACTTAGGGAATCTTACGGATCAAGTCAAATGAATAAATTGTCTGGTTCAGAGTTAGATAACAAGTGAAGTCTAGGTGGATTCTTCCTTGGGTGTTGTCTTAATCAATTAGTTTTTCCTAAAAATTATTCTTCAAATTCCTTCTTCTTTGTCTTAAAGTCTTTAGTTTAGTAGTTAGTTAATTTTAGATTAGATAAAAATCCACTTAATTCTTATTCTAAATAATAAAAAGAGAGTTAGTATTAGTACTTTTGGTTCCTTTGGTTTCGATATTCCGATCTTGCCTTAACTATACTATTGTTCGATAGGTGCGTTTGCCTCAAATTGTTGTCATAGTTAGTTTCCAGGTTCGATCATTCTTTATATAAATTTTAAGACTTTGACATCGCGAAAATAACGATAAACAACCAAGGAAAATGTTCGAAAAAAGATTACTTCAAGGGCAGTTTGTTGGAACCATTTCACCAAATTTGTGACTGAAGTGGGGGAAAAGAGAGCAAGGTGCAATGCATGTGATGTTATTTACACAATGGAATCAACTTCGGGTTCTACAACGAATTTGAATAACCATTTGAAAGCATGCCTAAAAAGGCCTCGAGGTAATACTTCTAATCCAAAGCAATCAGAATTAACATTTGTGAAGGTTAGCCAAGAAACAACAGATTTATCAACTTGGGTGTTTGATAAAGATGCTGTTAGAAAAGCATTGGTTCGTATGATAATTATGGATGAACTACCTTTTAAAATTGTAGAGGGGGAGGGTTTCAAATACTTTCTTTCTATAGCATGCCTACGGTCTAATCTTCCATCTCGTTGGACAATTAGAAGGGATTGTCTTGATTTATTTAACTCCATGAAGAGTGTGATGAAGAATTGTTTTGAAAAAGATATAAGTAGAGTTTGTTTGACGACAGACACTTGGACTTCATTGCAGAGGATATCTTATATGGTTTTAACAACACATTGGGTGGATGATGAGTGGAGGTTGCAAAAAAGGATTATAAATTTTTGCCCAATATCCACTCATAGATGTGAAAGCATAGGTCAAGCCATTGAAAAATGTCTTCGAGCTTGGGGGATTGAGAGGGTCTTCACTATTACAGTTGATAATGCATCCGCCAATAGTGTTGCCATTGAATATTTGAGAAAGAAATTGAATAATTGAAATGCTTCTGTTGCAAATGGAAAATTTATTCATATGAGATGTGTTGCACACATTCTTAATCTCATTGTGCAATATGGTATTAAAGATGCTGCTGTGTCTGTGGATCGAGTTAGAGGTGATGTGAGGTATATAAGAGCATCACCATCGAGGTTGACAAAATTCAACTAACGGGTAAAAGAAGAAATGATAGATAGTAAGGCTCAATTGTGTTTAGATGTGCCTACTAGATGGAACTCAACATATATGATGTTAAAGGTGGCCGAAAAATATGAGCGTGCATTTGAATCATATGTACGTGATGACCATAATTTTTTTCTTGACCTTACTGCTGGAGATGGAGTTCCTACATTTGATGATTGGGAAATTGTTCGAAGAGTTATAAAAGTATTAGATCCTTTTTATCATCTTACATTGAAGGTGTCCGGATCTTTGCATGTTACATCTCATTCACTTTTTGAAGTATTGACGGATGTGCATTGTCTTTTTTATGGGTGGCAAGATTGTGGAGATCTAGACATAATTTCTATGACTTCCAAGATGAGAGAGAAATATAATAAGTGTAGTAACCATTTTTTGACAAAAACGGGAATCGAACTTGGGGTTTTGAAAATGAGTAAAACGGGAGTCGCCACCGACCTTTATTAGGTGTGATCGGATCACCTTTGTTTTAATAAAACATTTGATTTACTAAAACAATGTTTTTAGGTCTACGAATATTCGAGAAAATAGGTTCGGGAGTCGGTTACGTGCGAGGAAGGATTAGCACCCTCGCAACGCCCAAAATTGGTACCAAATTGATTAATCGATGTCCTAATGTCGAAAAGTTTGAAATGATTTTTGAAATCTTGCTCTTTTTATTGTTTTTAAATAACTTGATTAAATAATGATATTCCCTTGTTTCGAAGGAATAGAGTTTCACATCCAGCACGATTGGACGCGATAATCTAAGTCCTTGAATCCAAGATCATCTCCGAAGTTCTCCAAGTACATATTTTTTGAAATTTTGGAAAGGGCATTTGCTCATTCGGTCATACGAAAGAAAACGCACCCAGCACGATTGGGCACGATCTTTTCGAACTTCCCAATGCACAAATATCACCTTATTGAAAATTTGAAAGGTTATCCACTTGCTCGGTCAAACGAAAAGTCACCCCCAGCACAATTGGACGTGAAATTTTGAATTCCCAAACTCATGAATATTGCCTTTGTGAAAACTCGTTTTTCAAGAATAAAAAAAGGAATAATAAAAGATGGAATGTTGGATTACGATGAAACGGCGAAAGCGATAAAATTAGCAAAACATGATAATAAGAAGATGCAATAATGAAACAAAAGTAAAAAGATAAAAATAATAACGATCAATAAAAATATTAGTAATGATAGCGACAGTAACATATACAATAATAATAGTAGTGATAATAATAGTGGTATAGCTAATATAATAATAATAACAATGAAATAATGACAATAAATAATATAAAATATGTACAACGAAAAATATATGAATGTAGTAATGATAATGATAAGGAAGGTAGTAATAATAATAATAATAATAATAATAATACGAAATATGTACAATATAATAAAGATATGATAATAATGTAATAATAGTAATAATAATAAAATAATATAAAATATACAACATAATAATGTATAGTAATAATAATAATAATAGTTATAGATACAATAATAATAGTAATAATAATGCAAAATATGTGCTGGATAATAAGAACAATAGTAAAGTACTAGAATGATAATAATAGTAAATGTAATAACAATAAGAATGCGAAATATATACGATATGTTAATACAAATATAGTAGTTATAAAAATATAATAATAATAGTACGATAATAAAGATAGTAACATAGTAATAATAATAGTGATAATAGAAAATATATACACTAATAATAATATAATAATAATAATACTAATAGCAATATAGTTACAAAAATAAGCTGAGAAGGATTAAATTGGAATCAGAGTAAGATTAAGGGGGGGAGAAATGCAATAAATTAAAACAATAAAAGGCGAATGGGGATTAAAATTCAATGCGCGAAACTGAAAGGGGCTGCGAGTGCAATTTGCCCAAGTTATTAAACTCAGCATTCGGATGGGGGACTAGATCGAAACTACGATAAACTTTCAGGGCAAAATTTAAAATAAAAAGAAACTCAATTGCGCAGTCTTGAAAGGGCGGAGGGGCTAAAGCGCATTAGCCCCTCCAAGATAAAACACGCGGACCCTGGGGTGGATCCGGGTCAACACGCGGATCCCCCCTATTGAAACGGCACCGTTTAATCGCCCTATAAAAGGGCTGAATCCTTCACCAAAAAACTCATTTTTCTTTAGTTTCAAAAAAAAAAGAACTTCACTCCCTCTCACTCTCTCTGCGAACCCGAAAGGGGGGAAGCCTTCCGACGGTCTTCCTTCGTCGCCCATTGTCGGCGACCGCCGTATACGGCGGTGCCTAGGTAAGATTCTACTCTCTCTTTTTTTTATAATTATTTTTATATTCTTATATTATATATGTATAAAATATATAAAAAAAAGATGTGTTTGTGTATATAGTTTCCGAAATAGAAATAAAATGAAATGGAAATAAACCTTCGAAATCGTTTCTTGCTTTCTCCGATTATCTGTGGTAGATCTATATTAATCTCGTGAATGTCTGCGACCCTTTTCTTTCGATTAAAAGATATATCCAAGAAGAGAAAAAAAAAAGTCCCCTTAACTACACAATGAACGGCTTTTTATAGCCAAAAAGAAATTACAAAGTCTTCTTTTTTCGTTGTGATCTGCTTGCTGTTATTTTGTCTTCTTTCGCAGGCATGGGGGACAACTTGGAGTGGAGGAAACGGCGATCGATAGTGGAGGCCAGTGTGGTGCGTATACGAGGGCTGTGGCGTTGCGGCGTGCGGCGCACCAAAGGGGGGAACCCTAGGGCTCCCTGATTGTAATCTTTGGGCCGTATTGGGCCACTTGCAATTGGGTTGTATATATATATTTTTTAATTTAATTGGGCTAATTTGGTTTGTAAATGGACTATTCTGGCAATTGGGTAATTTTTATTGTACATGGGCCAGACAAATTTGGTTCTGGGCCCCGGGGTTAATGAATCTGGGCGAAATTGGTGATTACAGCTGCCCCTCTTTGCTCATTATCATGAAATGAGAATAGAGCAAAGACAATAGAAGAACCAATTTTGCTCGATCTTGGCCAAGCCTTGGCTTGTTGGTCTTCGTCTTCTTTAAACATCTTCAAACCTTGTTGTTTTGATCTCTTCCACTGCTACTTCTGAGATATATGACCCGTAGCCTCAACTTGCTTTTCCCCAGTCTTCAAAGGTGTGAGACTGGTTTACTTTCAACTTGATCTAATATGACTCCAGGACACGAAGAGGTTTGTAGCCTCGATCAGTTTCGATGAAGAAAAGATTCGTAGCTTTGATCTTCTCCACCGGGATTTTGAGGAAACAAATCTGAACTTTTCAGGCTGCTTCCTTACTATCTTCGGGGAGATTTCGATCTTCAGTCTATTCCACCTCTACTTCTGAGAGATATAGCCTATAGCTTCATTTTGCTCTTGCTCAATCTTCTTTGGCCCCTGGAACTTCTTTGTCAAATTTGCTCAACACGACTTTAGTCTTCCATCTGTAAGTTCCTCCGCGTGTGCCCCGAGGCTCAACCACACTCTCATGAGTTTGTTTTTTTTTTTTTGAACCAACAGAAATTGTAAAGTAGAAATTGAAAATGCCTCGGCGTCTCGTAATATGAACTAATTTTTGCAAGTAGAATTTGAAAAATAAAAACAAAAATTGAAAGGCAGAAATCGAAAACACCTCAGCGTGTGACCCGATGCCTCAACTTTGAGATTTTGGAAAGAAATTAAAAGACACCTCAGGGTGTGCCCTGAGGCTCAACTCACCTCTCTCTGAATATGAGTTGATATTTTGAAAAGAAATTAAAAGACACCTCAGGGTGTGACCCGAGGCTCAACTCACCTCTCTCTGAATATGAGTTGATATTTTGAAAAGAAATTAAAAGACACCTCAGGGTGTGACCCGAGGCTCAACTCACCTCTCTCTGAATATGAGTTGATATTTTGAACAGAAATTAAAAGACACCTCAGGGTGTGACCCGAGGCTCAACTCACCTCTCTCTGAATATGAGTTGATATTTTGAACAGAAATTAAAAGACACCTCAGGGTGTGGCCCGAGGCTCAACTCACCTCTCTCTGAATATGAGTTGATATTTTGAAAAGAAATTAAAAGACACCTCAGGGTGTGGCCCGAGGCTCAACTCACCTCTCTCTGAATATGAGTTGATATTTTGAAAAGAAATTAAAAGATACCTCAGGGTGTGGCCCGAGGCTCAACTCACCTCTCTCTGAATATGAGTTGATATTTTGAACAGAAATTAAAAGACACCTCAGGGTGTGACCCGAGGCTCAACTCACCTCTCTCTGAATATGAGTTGATATTTTGAAAAGAAATTAAAAGACACCTCAGGGTGTGACCCGAGGCTCAACTCACCTCTCTCTGAATATGAGTTGATATTTTGAAAAGCAGTACTTGAAAACGTATCATCTGGTGGAACTCGGATGCCTTCTTTATCCTTGGTTTGGTATAGTTATCGTCAAAACTCCATGTTTCGCTGGTGCACCTGTATGTGTCATGCGTGATGCTATCATTATATGCACGTGCTTTGTCTTAAATGCTTTTATGCCTACATGATTATGCCATGCGCCCTAGCCTGTTCGTCATGTATCTCTTCCATTGCGACTTTCATGGTAGCCTGCGTTCATTGCTTCGACTCTTGACTTTTCTTTCAAATTTTGTACCCATCCTTCAAACCTCAGGAGTAATCTGCGTTTCTCGTATATCATCCTTTTGCCCCGCTGTAGCTTCAGGGTTCATCTCATTGTGCCCTGGGGGTGTAGGATTTGAATATCCTCCATTTGTCCCACTGCGACTCTAAAATATAGGATTTGTCTTTTCTTCAACCTACCCTCTTGTTATTCAATGGTACAGGACCTGTATCAGCTTCCTTCTAACAATCACTCTTTAGGTGACCCAACCAGATGTATATGCGTGATGCTCGCATGAATGCAGAATGTCATTTCTTTTCAAGAATGATCCTGGTTTTGCACTTGGGTTAACAATGCCCATTTTCTGTCAAGATTGTGTCACTGACATGGTGCCTTGTCATTTTGTTCAATCAACATAATTTGGACTCAGATATTTCCAATCCCTTAAACTCGGTGAATCTTAAACAATAATTCTGTTTCAAATCCCTGTATTGTTTAGGGGTTTCTAGAGTAATATGCGAAACTCTTTTCATGAAAGTATTATTAGTCCAATTTGTTTTTTCAATGCAAAATGCAAAAAGGGACCATAATGATGGATGGAGTGGGAATTTATTGGGAGTATATCTCGAATCAAACAAGTTAATCGAAGCTAGCATATGCAGTGAAGAAGCAATTTTTTTTTTATTTTTTATTTTTTTTGTAAAGATAGACTTAAAATGGGTAAAATGGAAACTAGGTGCCCCCAGATATCGCCGCTCGAGCTTCTCTGTTCAAACTTCTTGAGGACCATTCTAAACTCAATATGTGTTTAGGGGATCTAAAGTACTTTGTCGATGCCCCGAGGCGCAACATGCCCCATCAAAATTTGAGTTGCCCTTTTCGGGTTTTCAACCCAAACCCACATTTGGTTTCAAAGTGCCGTTTACGGGTTTTCACTTTGGCCTCTCCTTTTTCTTCTTTTTCTTTCTTCTCAATTTTTTGTTGTTGTTTTTTCTTTTTTCCTTTTTTTCTTTTTTTTTTACTGGATTGGGTAGGTCCTTGTCGTCTATCTCAGACAATATCCTTGACTCCCTAGAACGAGCCTTCTTTGCTACTTAGGGTCCTTCCTGGCTCAGCATCTTCTTTCCTCTGAAGTTCTTGTTGCATGGAAAGGTTCTTCTTCAAAGCCCTATCATGAAATTCTGTAGTGACCCGATAGTCGAGTAACCGAAAAATATATTTTCGGTCTCCGTTTTCATAAAACTGAATCGTAAGTATTTACTAAAAATATTTACGAAGCTAGTTGTGCGTCTAATTGGGTTTTATTTAGGTGAATTTGACTTAATTAGAAGTATTTGGGAAAAAGGATTAGATTGTAATAGGTGTGAAAGTTTAATTAAAGATTAAAGAAAATAAAAAGGACTAAAAAGGCAATTATGCCATTTTTAATTGATGAGGCGGCATAAGAATAGATTTTTTTTATGTGATAAGATATATTATTATTTTATGTTAATATAATATATATTATATTATAATAAGGTTAAAAAAAAAAGAGAAGAAACAGAGAAGAAAACGAAATAGAGAGCAGGGGAAAGAAAGAAAAGGAGAGAAAAGAAAGAAGAAAAGGGTAAATTGAAAGTTTAAAGCTTAGAGTTTAATTTGGTAAGTTAATTTAGTCCTTTTCTTTTAATTTTGATGTTTTATAAGTTTTAGAACAAAGTTTTGATGAATTTAAGTTGAAGTTTTTGAAGTTTTAAAGTTGTTGAATATAGCATATGATGAATAAAATGATGAATTAGTGGTTTAATTGAAAGAATTTGAAGTTAGAATTGGATAAAGGACTTAATTACAAAATAAGCTATAAGAAAACTGTTTTGGGACAGCAGCAGTAGAGCAAGTTTGAAAATTCACCAAAAATTGTAGAAGAGGAATTAGAAGTTGAGTAAGATATAGAATTAAAGCTTATTGAGTCTATTTTCATATGAAAGAAATAGAGAAAGAAAAGAAATTCTGTATTTTGAGATATTTAGATTTTGGTAAGACTGGTTCAGAGTGATTTCGAGATCCCCTGTTCTGACTTGGTAAAATCATAAAAAATTGTATAAAAATAATTTGGGAACATAATTTATATGGTTAGATTCCTTAATGAGTCTAGCTTTATAATAAATAAACTATAACATCATATGAATTTTATATAAAAAGATAATTAATTTTTAGTGAAGAAGGGTCGGAACTGCCAGACAGCAGAACATGGGTGACTTTAAAGAATAAACTGTACTAATTGGCTAAATCAAAAATTCTGAAAATTTTATGGCAAGAATATATGTGAGTCTAGTTTCAGGAAAAATTTACGGTTCTTCATTTGGAGTTCTGTAGCTCTGGAAATAAATAATTTTGTGACTATGGCACAAAAGGACAGCTTTGAATAAGTTTATGAGTAAAGGATTAAATTGAAATGTGAGCAAAGTAAGAAAGCATGAAATTATCATAAAATACATGTTTATTTTATTAAATAGTACAGGAAATTATTTGATTATTTTTAACATATAAGTGTTATGTGTTTATATGGAATTGAAGAAAAAGAAAAGGAAGGAGAGAACCGAATCGAAGGAAAAGGAAAAGAGAAGATTAAGGAGTGAAGGAAGAAGAACTTATATCACCTCAATCTTTTGTTGTAAGTACTACAAGAATTTTAAATTATTGTTATTTATCCTTTTTGAAATATTTATGTGAATTATTTAAATATATGATATTCAGCTTTAATGCCCAAGTAGACGAAATTTAGAACTACTGGGATATTAGTGGCATGCCATTAAGGAACTTTAGCGCGCTCTCTGATATTAGCACGTTGGTGCTCTCTGATATTAGCACGTTGGTGCTCTCTAATATTAGCACGTCAGTGCTCTCTGTTCACTTGTGCATCATAATGCACCTCTGTATTTGTTCCGTATATCCGGTGTGTTCTAGGAAGTCTACTTTGGGCTAATATTGTGAATTGAGAATAAAAGTGAATTACTGATGTGTTAAGGCAAGTTTTATACTTTACAGAAGATAAGTTAAATTTATTTAAAGCAATGCATAATTGAAAAGACTTATATGTGAGTAAATATGCGATAATCGATTGAGTTTAAAATACTCTGTTATGATTGTTTAATTAATTATTTTTGTAGTGCTTACTAAGCCTTCACTGGCTTAACGCGTTTATTTTAACGCGTAGGTACAAAGAGTCTAGAAGAGAAGTTCAACTAGAAGATTTCTCATCTCATCACATCTTCGAAGACTACAGAAGTAGGTACTATATTTTGTGTTAAAATGACATGTACATAGGTGATATTTTGGTCACTTAAAACTACTACATGACTTTTGTTGTAGAAAATGATATTTGGTATTTTAATGTTATAAGTAGAATCTAAATATGATTAAATATGAAATTGCATTGGTTGAATAGTTGGATTTTGGAAATGGTTGAATTGGTTATATTTGGAATGAATACGATTTTAATTGCAGGGGGTTATATGTGAAAATAAGCAGAAATGCTTGCGAAATTTTTAATAAAAAAATAATAATAATTTCGCTAGTTTTGTAGAATGTTTAAACAAGTTTCATTCTACGTTAAATATATGCTTTGGCTTCAAGAGCCCAATATAGGAGTTAAATTACTAAATTATACCAACTCATAATTTTTATTTATAAGTAATTAGGAAAATTGACTAATATGTTCGGTAATGCCTTGTAACCCTGTTCCGGCGACGGTTTAGGGTTAGAAGGTGTTATAAATTCTCTAAGGCGATCCTTTTTTTGCTATAGACTCGTGTCATCCGATCGTGACTGATAATTCTTAACATCTTCTCGACACATTCACTTGGTCATATCGGGATTGGATCCATTTCACCTCACCCAATTTTGGCTCGGCCCGTGCCCCGAAAAAGAGGATTTTGTCTTCACTAGGCAAAACCTAATGAGGAAGGCGTTGCCCTAGCAGAGGTCCTGGCCGTAACTTCTATATGCCAACATTCAAAAGTTTAGGTCATCTTTCTAACAATCTTTGTTTTGTTGCCCCCCTTTTTTTTTAGGGTCTAATGACTATCGACTTTGTGATATTGGCACATGAAGCGACCTTCACCCTCTTAGTAAAGAGATCAACTTCCACAAAACTAAATCGATGCGGACCATAAGCTTTCAAGGAGATTGGCTTGATAACGTCCATGCCCCACGTGGAGAAAAGGGAAGAGGCACATAAGTTATGTCCTCCTCGATTTGGCGTTTGATGCAATTTTCCTTTCTGAGCATACCATCAGCATGTGGTCTTCAAATATCCTTATGGGCTTCTTCTGCGACTTCCTTAGCCTTGTTCCTGCGGAAAGCTACGCTTCTATCTTCATCTCCCTTGTAGTGTTTGCTGGCACTTTGCAGGGTAAGATCCATCCTTCTTAACCAGTTCGGAAATAAGTTGCAATCACTGTCATCTTCCAAGTTCTTAGATCCTTCTAGACACATATCTTCTCAAAAAGGGAGTCAGTAACAGTGTCGCTCATGTCATTGATATCTGGGGACCCATTGTGGGGTTGGAGGTAGAAAATTAAAAGCATGATATGAAAATGAAACGATATAGAGTACGAAATGCGAGGAGTGAAAATAAAGGTGCATTTTATTGAAATAACAATTCTGGAAACAAGCCTATTTCATGAAAGAACTCTTGTTACCTCTAGGCTTAAAGTAACAAGCATGTTTTAAATATTACTCTAGATTAGCTAAAATACATGGATCCTTCACAGTCTCATTGTTCAAAACAAACCCAAGAGGACAAGGGCGTATCATTGAAACCTCTTTAATTGCATCATCCTTTTTGTCATTGCGCTCACGTTCCCTTCAAAGTAGTTAGGGAGCGGACTTCCAACCGTATTACCAGTACCGTCAAATTGTAAAATCCCTACATCAATAAGACCTTGAACCCTCCTTTTGAAGGCTATACACTCCTACGTAGAATGCCCCTAGTTCCCAGCGTGGTACATGCAGCTAGCATTAGGATCATACCATTTAGGGTATGGAGGTTTCAATGGTGCTATGTAATGCGGTGATATCAATTGTTTTTCCAACAATTTCAGGCACAGTTCTTCGTATGACACAGGGATAGGGGTGAGTCGAGGTTTTTCGGGGTTGGGTCTCGCCGGTCTTTGTTCGTCTTTGAGTTGGTTTGGAGCAAGCGTGTTATTAGGTGGGAACACAGTGAATGGTCTTCGGTCATCCCTACTTGCACTACCCACTTCCTTTTCTTTTTTCCTTGGGGCCTTCATTGTCCACTCCCTCCTTTCTTTTGCCTCTGTCTGGACCATTGATTTAGTCCGACCCTCCTCAGGGTTAAAACGTGATCCAGCCAAGAAGTTCAACGGGGTCGAGGTATTAGCCTGATATTGGGGCTTGATAGTGACGGGTCCCCTATGCGATCGCGCGTCTGGTTGAGCTGGGATGTTTATCGGGGAATAAACAATTTCTTCGTACTCCTCCACATTATCGACACTTGGCCCCTTCTTGTTTCAAATCCTCCGGCTAGTAGCTGGTTTAGATGGCATATCATATTCTCTTGGAACTCTCGCATTTGCTCTCGCATCTCTAGTTGAATTCTGGTTGATTGCTCTTGCATCTGTTGTTGAATTTTGATCAATTGCTCTTGGATCAACATTTGTCTTTCCTCTAATCTCTCCAACCTTTGTTCCATATTTTCTAGGTCACTGAAATAATTTCGCCTAGTCAGGGTCTTTCTACAGATCTTAATGCACATGATATGATGCAATGCATGCATGAAATGCAATGCAAATGCATGGAATGAATGCAAAAAGAAAGATAGGCGCTGATTATGAATTCAATTCCTATTAGAAGAACTTGTCTAGAAAACACGTTTCTTTACATAAAACAAACCACATATACATAAAACAAACCACATATACGGCCTCTTCCTCATAGTCTAGGTGAAAACACCAATCCTCTTCTTCGTATCAAAATATCATGGTCGTGTCCCGTGAACTTTCTCAATAGACGCTTCTTTTGGCTCTTTGTTGCTTGACCTCATCACTCACTTACCTCTTTGATGCTTATAATCCTCTGATGACACCCGAACAATCTTTGTCGGCTTGAATCTTTAGACGAATCCTCTTCTTCGTATCCGGATGTTATGGTCATGTCCTATGAACCTTCTTAATAGACGCTTCTTTTGGCTCTTTGTTGCTTGACCTCATCACTCACTTACCTTCGGTGATGCTCATAATCTTCGGATGGCTCCCAAACAATCCTCTTTGACTCGAATCTTCAAGTAATGCATTGTCTCGTTGTTTACCTAGGCTATGTTCAGATGACTGTATCGTATTCCACTTTATCAAGTAGCACATTTTCTTATGACAAATTCTTCTATTAGTAATCAAACGCGAATCAACACCCTCTTTCTAAGATGATGCAATGCTATGCAAATGGAATGAATGCAAAAAGAAAGAGAGGCGTTGATTATAAATTCAATTCCATTAGAAGAACTTTTCTAGAAAACAAAGCTCTTTACATAAAACGGATTGCATATACGGTTTTGTCCTCATAATCCAAGCAAAACACCAATCTTTTCCTTCGTGGCCGGATATCATGGCCATGTCTTGTGAACCTTCTTCGTAGATGCCTCTTCTAGCTCCTTGTAGCTTGGTTCAGGCCGTACTTCTTCACTTGCTTATCCTTCGCGGTGTCCATAATTTTCCTTTAAAAAGGTCAAGACGTGCCGACTCTTGAATAATCCTTGTTGGCTTGAATCATCGATCAAAGTCTTGCACTCTTCTATGGACTATCGGCCTTCTCTCATTGTTTACTTGGACTATATTTGGGCAACCATATTACAATCCACTTTATCAAGAAATTCATTTCCTTATGAAAAACTCCTCTATTTAGCAATCAAATATTAATCAACACCTTCTTTCTTTGATGATGCAATGTGATGCAAATGCATGAAATGAATGCAAAAGACGTCGATTCCCATTTAATTTCTTATAGAAAGCTTATTTAAGAAACAAAATCCTTTACATAAAATAGAGTCACATATGCGACCTAGCCCTTATGCCCAGGATTTTAACTTTCTCGAAGAGCGAGGTTAACTCTCGACCCCGGTCTGACTTTGATTCATACATTATACTTAAAACATCGGCTTGGACCGCTAAGGATTGTAGATGTTCAACCACTTCTCATATCTGCGTTACTGCTTCACCCATGACGTAATCCCTTTCTTTGACCTGATTTTGAGATTGTTGGAACCGGAACTCACTATTTTCCAGTGCCATTTCGAGCTCTAGTAACTTCTCTTTTAACTCTTCAATCTGGTTTAGGCTTGATTTTAGCTTCACCATAGAGTCGTGTCTTCGGCCAAACATCTTTTCTTGTTCTGTTAATCAAGCCTTCAGTGTCTCATTCTCCCTTCGATTCTCATTTGCAATCTTCTTTAGAGCATCCCTTTGTGCTTGAACCTCTTGGAACTTTTCCCTCCACTGATCAACCTTGGCTTTCTCTTCTCGAATTTCTTGACACCATTGTTCTGAAGTTTTACCCAACCCGGCAGTCCTCATTGACAAACGCAGCTTTCTATAATCAGTCTTCAAACTTCCCAAATCTTCTTCGGCCTTTCTCTTTCCCTTCTTCAATCTCTCAACCTCCGAGCTTTGGACATCAATATCCAACATCAAATGCATCTTTTCTTCTTCTAGTCGCTCTATCCTCTTTTCCAACTCTGAATTTTTATTTTCAAAGTCTTGCTTCATAATCTCTGCCTCGGAAGGGACTACTTGTAAGTATTTCTCTATTGGTTGAGTACCATCGTGTGTCGGTTCAGGGACGTTATCGTTTATTCTTCTACTCTGCCAGGCATTATACTCGAGGGTTACCATTGGACCTACAGCAATTCTTTTCATCCGGCAAATTTGTTTCCAAGCATCAGCAATCTCCCGAACCTTCTTCTTGGAATTATTCCCTTTATACGAAAACTCGAACTGAGCTAGGCCGTAAGTCATCGGTATAAACTGTCTTGAATTGTATTGCCTTAGCACAAGCAAAGGAGCATACCCAATGGCTCCCCAAATCCCTAGCAGGGGAACCCGATCATAACTCCCACAACGGTAAATAATTTCATCGGGAACAAACCAAGGGGCTCTCCATTCAATGTCTTTTTCTTGGAGATTTTGAAGAAGTGCGATCCAATTTTCCTCTGATATGTCGTCTCTCTTGGGCTTATCTGCCCACTCCTTTAATGGGGAATAATTTTCATAGTGTACTCGACAAGAAGCTCTATCTATTTTCCAGAAATGGCTATGGAACCAAACTAGCAATAGTTGCGCACATCCCATGAATCTACCCTCACCTGCTTTCCGGCACGCATTTAAAGATCTAAACGTTTCGGCAAGAATTGCTGGTATTGGCGTAACTCCTTTGTCAAGACGATCAAATAAATCAACCACTGCTTCATCCACATGCCTCAAAGCTCTTGGGAAAATTACCAGGCCGTAAATACTTAAGGTGAAGATGTCAACCTTCCTCTTAGTATCTGGATGTGCCACTATCAAGTCCCTTAGGTTTACCCATGGAATGCATTTCCCTTCGCCTTTTTGCTGAATATGTGCCACTACCCATTGTTCACTCATTCCAGTGATGCTCATCAGTTTCTTTACAAAAGTTAGTGCATTGCTGGCTCTAAATTAGACTTTATCGACCTGAGCCCTTCGATTACGCAGTAAAGCCGTGTATTCTTCTATGGTAGGTACCAAGTCCACCTTCCCGAATGTGAAGTAGCTATATGCGGGATTCCAATATTAGGTTATGGCCCGAAACAAGTGTTTGTCCACTCTGATGTCAAGCAAATAGGGTAGATTGCCATAACTGAGGTAGAAAAGCTGCTTAGTCCCCTCATCCCAATGAGCCCACATATCTTTTAATTCTTGTAACTCATTCTGTGTTATGCTGATGCGAGTAAAGTCCCCCAACTCCGATGTATATCCCTCGGCTAGACTATCCCCTTTCTCGAGTTGTATCTTCTCTGATCACATACGTACGGTCGCGTTATCCTCTACTTTATCAAGGAATCCGCCCCCATAACAAGCTTCTATCTTAGTAACCAAACGGAGATCGACACCTTTTAATGTGAAATGACATGCAATGCAATCAAAACAAGAGAAAACATGTTAATGCAAGAGAAGATAAGCGAAAAAAGTTAGTACAAGAGAAATAAGCAAACATAAAACACCTATTGGGGTGACTGCTAGGGATTTAGCGTGGTTCTGTCCAATGTGGGTTCCTAGGTCTCTCTACATGTGGTTTGGTTCTAAAGTGAGGGTACCTGAACCAGCAGATTCCTCAATCCTCACCCATTATAGGCTCATATGGATCAAGTTCAGTTCAGGGGAATACATTTCCCTATGACCATGCGGAGGTGAAAACCTCACGAAACCATAGGTACGGATGTATTCCGGAAGCGGTCCCCTAGCCCATGCGGAGGTGAAAACCTCACGAAGGCATAGCTTCTCGCTCCCACTTAAGGATGTGACCACAACGATCATGCAAATATGAATGCAGAGACATCCTATGAGACTCAACATTATTGCAATCATAGTACCAACAGATGCGTCAAAAGAAACATGATTTTTCAAAATGATTTTCCAAATCTTGACAAAAGGACAAAGAATAATCAATTTTACGGCCTGACTCTCGAAGTCCCCAGTGGAGTCGCCAAGCTGTCGTAACCATTTTTTGACAAAAACGGGAATCAAACTTGGGGTTTTGAAAATGAGTAAAACGGGAGTCGCCACCGACCTTTATTAGGTGTGATCGGATCACCTTTGTTTTAATAAAACATTTGATTTACTAAAACAGTGTTTTTAGGTCTACGAATATTCGAGAAAATAGGTTCGGGAGTCGGTTACGTGCGAGGAAGGATTAGCACCCTCGCAACGCCCAAAATTGGTACCAAATTGATTAATCGATGTCCTAATGTCGAAAAGTTTGAAATGATTTTTGAAATCTTGCTCTTTTTATTGTTTTTAAATAACTTGATTGAATAATGATATTCCCTTGTTTCGAAGGAAAAGAGTTTCACATCCAGCACGATTGGACGCGATAATCTAAGTCCTTGAATCCAAGATCATCTTCGAAGTTCTCCAAGTACATATTTTTTGAAATTTTGTAAAGGGCATTTGCTCATTCGGTCATACGAAAGAAAACGCGCCCAGCACGATTGGGCACGATCTTTTCGAACTTCCCAATGCACAAATATCACCTTATTGAAAATTTGAAAGGTTATCCACTTGCTCGGTCAAACGAAAAGTCACCCCCAGCACAATTGGACGTGAAATTTTGAATTCCTAAACTCATGAATATTGCCTTTGTGAAAACTCGTTTTTCAAGAATAAAAAAAGAAATAATAAAAGATGGAATGTTGGATTACGATGAAATGGCGAAAGCGATAAAATTAGCAAAACATGATAATAAGAAGATGCAATAATGAAACAAAAGTAAAAAGATAAAAATAATAACGATCAATAAAAATATTAGTAATGATAGCGACAGTAACATATACAATAATAATAGTAGTGATAATAATAGTGGTATAGCTAATATAATAATAATAACAATGAAATAATGACAATAAATAATATAAAATATGTACAACGAAAAATATATAAATGTAGTAATGATAATGATAAGGAAGGTAGTAATAATAATAATAATAATAATACGAAATATGTACAATATAATAAAGATATGATAATAATGTAATAATAGTAATAATAATAAAATAATATAAAATATACAACATAATAATGTATAGTAATAATAATAATAATAATAGTTATAGATACAATAATAATAGTAATAATAATGCAAAATATGTGCGGGATAATAAGAACAATAGTAAAGTACTAGAATGATAATAATAGTAAATGTAATAACAATAAGAATGCGAAATATATACGATATGTTAATACAAATATAGTAGTTATAAAAATATAATAATAATAGTACGATAATAAAGATAGTAACATAGTAATAATAATAGTGATAATAGAAAATATATACACTAATAATAATATAATAATATAATAATACTAATAGCAATATAGTTACAAAAATAAGCTGAGAAGGATTAAATTGGAATCAAAGTAAGATTAAGGGGGGGAGAAATGCAATAAATTAAAACAATAAAAGGCGAATGGGGATTAAAATTCAATGCGCGAAACTGAAAGGGGCTGCGAGTGCAATTTGCCCAAGTTATTAAACTCAGCATTCGGATGGGGGACTAGATCGAAACTACGATAAACTTTCAGGGCAAAATTTAAAATAAAAAGAAACTCAATTGCGCAGTCTTGAAAGGGCGGAGGGGCTAAAGCGCAATTAGCCCCTCCAAGATAAAACACGCGGACCCTGGGGTGGATCCGGGTCAACACGCGGATCCCCCCTATTGAAACGGCACCGTTTAATCGCCCTATAAAAGGGCTGAATCCTTCACCAAAAAACTCATTTTTCTTTAGTTTCAAAAAAAAAGAACTTCACTCCCTCTCACTCTCTCTGCGAACCCGAAAGGGGGGAAGCCTTCCGACGGTCTTCCTTCGTCGCCCATTGCCGGCGACCGCCGTATATGGCGGCGCCTAGGTAAGATTCTACTCTGTCTTTTTTTTTTATAATTATTTTTATATTTCTTATATTATATATGTATAAAATATATAAAAAAAGATGTGTTTGTGTATATAGTTTCCGAAATAGAAATAAAATGAAATGGAAATAAACCTTCGAAATCGTTTCTTGCTTTCTCCGATTATCTGTGGTAGATCTGTATTAATCTCGTGAATGTCTGCGACCCTTTTCTTTCGATTAAAAGATATATCCAAGAAGAGAAAAAAAAAAGTCCCCTTAACTACACAATGAACGGCTTTTTATAGCCAAAAAGAAATTACAAAGTCTTCTTTTTTCATTGTGATCTGCTTGCTGTTATTTTGTCTTCTTTCGCAGGCATGGGGGACAACTTGGAGTGGAGGAAACAGCGATCGATAGTGGAGGCCAGTGTGGTGCGCATACGGGGGCTGTGGCGTTGCGGCGTGCGGCGCACCAAAGGGGGGAACCCTAGGGCTCCCTGATTGTAATCTTTGGGCCGTATTGGGCCACTTGCAATTGGGTTGTATATATATATTTTTTAATTTAATTGGGCTAATTTGGTTTGTAAATGGACTATTCTGGCAATTGGGTAATTTTTATTGTACATGGGCCAGACAAATTTGGTTCTGGGCCCCGGGGTTAATGAATCTGGGCGAAATTGGTGATTACAATAAGTATTGGGGTGAAGGAAACAAGATTAACATGCTAGTTTACTTGGCGGTCATCTTTGATCTGCGATGTAAAATGAGTTTTTTGGACTTTGGGGTCAACTTGCTTTTTCCTAATGTTGCTAATGACATTATGAAAATGATTGATAAAGATTTGCATTGCTTGTTCAATGAGTATTCTTCTAATGCCGGCAGAATTGAATTGTTTGAAGGTAGATCTAGTTCTTCGATAAATCTTTGCAATTCAATGGAAATAGATTAGTCAGAAATGAAAACGGGCTTGGCCAAACAAAAATACCTTAAGAAGAAGAAACAAGTTGGAGTAGAAAGCAAATCTGAGTTGGATAGATATTTGGGTGAGGATGAAGAAGTAAACAATTCAAGTTCATTTGATTTACTATTGTGGTGGAAAATGAACAGTTCTAGATTCTCTATTCTTGCACAAATGGCTCGAGATATTCTTGCTATTCATATCTCAACAGTTGCCTCGGAAAGTGCATTTAGCACAGGTGGACATGTTCTTGACAGTTTTAGAAGTTCTCTAACTCCTCTCATGGTTAAAGCTTTGGTTTGCACACAAGATTGGCTTCGAAAATCTAATGATGCCATCAATCTTGAAGATTATGTTGATGAACTTCAAACCATGGAAGATGGTAATATATATATTTTAATTTATAAAATAAGCTTTTGTATTCTTTATATTAGTAAGCATTCCCATAATTTAACTAACACTTTTGTTTTTAAATTTGCTAGACTTATCCAAAATACCCGAAGATCAAGAAGGTAACATACTTAACATTAGTTTATAAAGTTAAATGTTTATTAAATTTGTTTTTGTAAATTTTTTTATTATTTAACTAACTCATTTAATACTTTTACTAGATGTTTCAAGATTATCAACTGTGTTTGAAGCACAAGAAAAAACTTAAACGTTTCTATAATGGTTTTTGAATTGATGTGTTATTGTTATTAGTTTGGTTTGGTTAATTGTTGTTGGTTAATTGGACTTTTGTTGTGTTCTTTTGGTGTAGGTTTCTATTGTATTTTGGACTTTTGTTTTTTTTATTATTATAATGTTGTTGTTTATTTTGACTCATGCTATTTACTTGGACTTTTACTTATGTTTTTTATTATAATCTTGTTGTATTATTTTTGTTGTTTATTTGGAATCATATTGTTTATTTGTATGATCATGTTTAAAAACTTTAAAGAAAATTATTTTTTGAAAAATTACATAAAAATAAACAACACTAATTTTATTTTTTTAAAAATTTAACTCGAACAAATATATTCGATTCGATTCGAATTTCATCTCACTCGATTCGATTCGAATTCCATCTCACTCGATTCGATTCGATAAAACTTCAAATAAAGTTAGGACGATAAAATGATATTCGAAAACTCAATTAACTCGAAAATTTTCGATTCGATCGTATGCTCACCCCTATTCAAAACATTTATTAAGAAAAAAACATATTTCAATATCTTGCTCGTGAAATATTTTTTCCTTTTTTTAAGTATCGTTATTGGTTTAGCAAAAATAAAGTCTTCTCTCCATTCAACATTTATTTTCTCAATGAATGGGTATAAGAATGTTTTCCTTAAAACTTTGAAATATAAACCATTAAAACGAATGATAAATTTTCGTTAATTTAGAGTTTATCATTGGAGTCTTGAATTGTTTTAAGTAATATTCATTAAGAAAGAAGCGAACACTACATAGAGTAAAATCAAAGCATAAAAATTTCAAGGAAGCAGGCTTGAGGATTTGGGCCAAATCTGCAAACCGAGTTCAAAGTATTTGGGCCGAATATGTTTCATCTTCACCGGCTAGAGAAGCAATCAGACCATAAACTACTTACATCTAAAAAAGAAGTGTACATTGGTTCATAGTTACATACAAGAAAAAACCTTTTATTACAATGACAGAATTTGCACCTGGTAGTAAGCATTGATTTTACAAGAATAAAACATGGAGTTTTAAAACTTGTTTCTAAATAATAATTCAAATAACCTCTTGATCCAATAGTAAATGTTTCATTTTATAGGTATAAGAGTTTGGGTTCCATCCCTCCCTCAATTATATTAAAAAAAAAAATTCTTACCACCACATTTACAAAAAAAACCTATCGTCTCTGGAAATTGAACATCTTTATGGCCACAGCAAAGATTGTTCCAAAGAGAACTGCGAAACTCATAATCACAGCAGCAACTAATCCCAGGTAATCATGCCTGTAATCATAATTATTTCTCAAGTACTGCTTCACCGTCTCATTGTTGCCATCTTCAAGCAGTTCGTTTATATCTCCAAATTGTGAAACAAACAATCCATACAAGGTCCAAGATACTGGACAAATCCAATAGTACCATCTCCACCATACTGGTATACTCTGTAATTGGTGAATGATAGAAAAGAGTGGAAATAAGGTTAGTTTTTGTGTATATATGCTAAATAGACCAGTAACCTAAACCCCAGGTTTAATCTTGTTGGTTTGTAAGCTATGGTCTTCTTTATATCGAAAAAAAACGATATCAAATTATATAAAAGTAGCACTTACAGGTCGTGGGATGATGAAACCCGAGAAGACATTCCATAGTCCATAGAATGCTGAGGATACTATGGCTGCAATGTGGTGGTTTGGTGTGACAGCAACAGCCATCATGCCATAGTAGGTGAAGTAAAGTAAGGTGAAGAGCATGAAGAAGAGATACCAAAAGAACTTAGCAGCGGTCCATTCGAATCCAATCATAGAATACACTATAATGCCATACACAGAAGCTTGAACAAAAATATAAGGTATCTCTACTAAGACCTGCAATGGCAAAATATGGATTTAATTATAATGCGCATACAACTTTCTTAACGATTTCAACTACTTTTCAAAATGTGAAAATTATTTACCTGTGCAATGGCATATGGCATGGCAGAATACATTCCAGCAGCTCTTTCTCTATAAAAGACTGTTCTTTCGACTGACACAACAGGCTGCACAGATGAAGAGTTCTGGATACCGATGAAAAGAACAGCAGCATACATTGAACCCATTGCATTGGACAGATCTTGTATTTTTTTCCTATAATTTTACAATGCAGAGACAATTAGATAATGAAGCTGACTGATGAAAACCAATATTGAAGCTTGAGCTTTTGTAATTGAATTATTGCTTACGTTTTTGACCCAAGGTCCCAGAACAGCGTCCCAAACATCAATGCTATGACGGTTGTAAAGAGAAATCTTACGGCAGTGTACGGTGGGTTGCGCCAATATGACCAGTGTTGCTTCCATAAACAAGCTGTGCACTGCGTCAAGAATGATTGAGAATACTGTGTTGGGAAATAAAGTTCCTTTGCACCGGGAGCAGGTTTGCTTAAATCTTCAATAAGAGCTTTGTTTCTCCTGAACAAATGACATGATGCATCAGTAGCAAATTCAAGGTAGCCAAGTTAAATAAATGACATATATGTCTTATATATGCTAAACTAAAGTAATTAGTTGAATTTGATTATTTATTTATTTCGGGGCAATGTTGTGCCTAGCTAGCTTATTACCTGTATAGGTCTGAGTTTTTGTAGATATCAGCAAAATCAACACCTAAAGATAACTCTTGCGCTGATGCGGTAACTTCCAACATCCAAGTTGCGGGATTGTATCCATCTTTGATTTTGCTAACACCTTGAATTCCCTGCAGAAGACGGACATCGTAATGTTAGATGCACTTTTCATGTGAACCGAGAAATGCATTAAGTTGATGAACTTTGAAACTTGTTGTCTTTCATTACTTCTTACCTCAAAGTATCTGATAAGATATTTAGAATGGTGTCCTAATGGCCCCACATAGATCTCTTGTCCTCCACGTTTCATAAGGAATAGCTACAATTGCAATTTTATATTAGTTAGGCTATTACAAAAAGAACCAACAAAAAACGAAGCCACTCCTTTTGAAATTTAACTTTTTATGTTCTTCACCTCGTCAAACGCTTCAAATATGTCAATACTTGGTTGATGGATGGTACACACAACTGTTCTTCCAGTGTCCACTGTATTCCTAACTGTTCTCATAACAATTGCAGCAGCCCTTGCATCAAGCCCTGAAGTCGGCTCATCCATGAAAATGATAGAAGGGTTTGCCACAAGCTCGACTGCAATCGTAAGCCTCTTTCGCTGCTCTGTTGATAAACCGTTTACACCGGGTAAACCAACTAGGGCATGCCTTAACGAATCCAGTTCCACAAGCTCCATGACTTCTTCTATGAACATCTGAAAAACATATGTTGAGATAAAACCATCAACATAATCCACTAGGAAAATATGTGGTTTTATTGGACTCTTTTGTTCTGGGTTTATCCTAGATAAAGTGACTTAAAAACTCTAGCATGTAACAAAGTAAAATAAGAGACTTGAAACAGCTTAGGGTTTCATAAATCATAACCTTTCTGGTTTCAGCATCAATGTCATTGGATAATCGTAGCCAAGCGGAATAAAGCAAAGATTCATACACAGTGACATGAGGAGAATGAATGTCATTTTGCTCACAGTATCCAGATACTCGAGCAAAAGTTTCTTGCTTCTTGGGGAAACCTGAAACTGTAATGTTCCCCTCGATATAACCACCAGTTTTTCTGCCAGCAAGCACATCCATTAGAGTGGTTTTACCAGCACCACTAACACCCATTAGAGCTGTGAGAACACCAGGTCTGAATGCACCACTAATACCCTTCAATAGCACCAATCTATCATCTTCAGTGATACCTTGTTCTTTCATTCCCTACAAAATTTCAATTCAATCAACGAACTCTCATATGTCTGAACAATTGAACGTATGTGGCTTTTGTACATGGAACCTTATGTTACCTGTGGCATATCAACAGAATAGTAAATGTCTTCAAAAGTGAGA
The DNA here is from genome assembly GCA_005393395.2 of Gossypium australe. Taxonomy (NCBI): domain Eukaryota; kingdom Viridiplantae; phylum Streptophyta; class Magnoliopsida; order Malvales; family Malvaceae; genus Gossypium; species Gossypium australe. Next base: position 16,615,985 of record CM016626.1, read on the forward strand.
GAGTGCGGCTCAAATGGAAGAACCATTCCCTTTTTCTTTTTGCCATTGGTCCTAAGAGTTGAGTCAGACAAAGAAAAGGACTTGGATGAGGAGGCGCTTCTTTGAATGTCATCTTGGATCTCTGCGTGTCAATTAAATTAATGTTGCACATACAATGGCTTGTACACAAACATACCAATCCAAATATATATGAGCTTTCCGTACCTGATCTATTTACATGACTTGAGCTATTTTCATGGTCTGTTAACTGAATGCTTCCACCAACACCATTGGCTTGATCATTGCTTTCGGGTTTTTCAGATATTACAGCTCGATTCTTCTCAAAGGCTACATATTTATTTGAAGAAAAAGAATAAAATATTAGCTCTCCCTACCAAAGAGGCATAAATTTTAGTAGGTAAGCTATACTCACGCTTTAGAAAGGTAAGAGCCAGAGTAAAGAAAACGTTGAGCAATACTACAAATATAACCAACGCCCCTACTCCGAGCCAATACCAATATGATTCATGGAAGAAACTTCTAGACTTTAAAACTTGAAGTCCTATCGATTCGTTTGAGCCCGGAGGAACCTTTAATATGAAAGCAAGCATAAAAAGATCAGCATATTTTTAAGAGACAACACAAATTATAGACATTTCAACTTCCAAAAGCATTACTCGACTCCACTGGTGCCCGAGGAACTCATTAACCATCAGCGCATTTTGCCCATACATCAAAGGCGAAATCCAGTAACCCCATATCCACCAACCCCTTATTTTGTCTGTAGCATTGAACATAAAAAGTATGTTAAAACTGTTTAAAGCTTAACTTTCATTAAAAGATTCTTTTTGGACTTATTATTATACCTCGTGCCAGGACAAAGCCACTTAATGCAAAAAGTACAAGTAAAGCAAATGTCCCAAAAGTGTTGGCAACAATCATGTTTCTAGCGGCTGATGCAATGAACCGAAATAATGAGGAAGCCATCTGGTTAATGAGAACAAGGAGGAGGTACTGTCTAAAGAACCTGTGCCAAAAAAATTACTTCCACGTCATTTTGAATCAGAGCTAATAGGAAGAAACTTTGTATTTTACTATTAAAGTTCATAAGATATTTGTGTTGTCATTTATTTTTTCTACCTTTCAACATTCGGATCATATCCGATAACGTAGTATGTAATGAATACCCACACAGAAACTTCTATAAATGTCATAGGTATCTTCAGAATCCATGACGGTAAAGCATAGGCCCACGGAGGAAAGAATAGGAGGTCTCTTTGCTTGTAAAAGACAGGGAGCTTAGTAATGGTCATAGAAAGCTCAGGCATTCCATTGAACATGATAAAAATCATACCAAAAAACAAGGCCCCCATATAGATCCTTCCTCCTTGAACTGAATCTCGATCCATCTCAGTCCTCAAAAAGAGTGTCATGGTAATACAGGACACTATTGTGAGCTAGTAGCACAAAGAAAAAATAAATGAATTAAAAAAAGGAGTTAGTCAAGATCCTTAAAGCTCGATAATTGTACTACAGACTACAGAGTTTAAAAATGTTAGTACGCACTTGTATACACTTGAAGATGTACACGAAAGAGTTTCTCCTCATCAACAGAAATTCCCTTGCAATGCAAGCTTTTAGCAATTCCCACTTCCCAACACCATATTTTTTGGTTGTCAAAGCAGCTGGGTGGCTCTTTTTTTTATCAAATGGAGTTCCAAGTTCCTCCCCAAGTTTCATTCCCACATGGAATGATTGGAATGCCTCAGCAAATTCATTAGCCGCGATAAACCTGTAAGGTTGATCTTTACGTGCCCAATACTGCATTTGATCTTTCCTTGATGTAACCTACAATTAACAATGTTAAATGTGACAGAAGAGCAACTTTCTCTGTATGAACAGGGGATTAAAACTTTTTCAAGACTTACCTCTTGCAAGAAATCAGCCACACCTTTTCTCTCAGGGCACTTAAAGCCCATAGATTCGAAAAAGCTCACCACGTGTTCACGAGGACCCTGATATACTACCACGCTATCAGAAAGGAGAATAATGTCATCAAAAAGATCGTAAGTCTCTGGAGCTGGCTGTAGAAGGGAGATGAGTGCAGTTCCATTAAGAATATGAACAGTTTGCCTAAGGGAGTTCACAATTTGGAATGTTGTAGAGCTGTCCAGACCAGTAGATATCTCATCCATAAACAGTGCTCTGGCTGGTCCTACCAGCATTTCACCTAATTGCATTGACAATGACATAATTAGATTTTGATGATAGGAAAATGTCTACTCTGATAATGGAATAAATGGTGTAATTGACTTCGTGAACTACCTGTTGTGACACGCTTCCTTTGTCCTCCAGATATACCCCTCAACATTTCATTTCCTACCAAAGTGTCTGCACATATATCCAGTCCTAAAATCTGCCAAATTTATTTCAAAGATTTTCAATAAGTGAAGAACTTATTTGTTTGTGCTTCTTGAATAGCTTTCAGTATAATTCAGTTTCTGTAACATTACCTTCATAGTATAATCAGTGATTACATTTGCTTCCTGCCCTTCAGTTGCTATTGCCTGAAATGTTAAAGATGACAAAGTAAATCATGATGAATACAGGATTCTTTATAATAAGGATTCCTGTCAGGTAAAATTAATCTTTCCAATTATATTATATTTTTGGTTTTCAATCAATTATATTTGGGAGAATATTATCTTTGAACATAAGCAACTAATAATTTTGCAGGACACCTTTCAATATGTAAACAAGATAGTCTTTTTGGGAGAAAGGTATATAAGATGTTCATGTTAAGCATTACAATGGCCTTATGGTTCTTACCTTCATGAAGACATCAATATCAGGATCAGGTTTAATGTTTGCTTGTTTCTCTCTTCTTGACAACTCTGACAACATATCTGTAAATAAATAAATAAATAAATTATTTGAAGATTTACATAATAATAAAAATAAATAAATAAAACAAGTGGTAACATTTCCATCGAAAGGTCAAAAGAGAAACTCAGAAGGGGTAGAAACCAATCAAACTAACCATATCGGGTTCCAACCCCTTGGCATCTTGCAGAAAAGGCCAAAGTTTCTCTCACGGTCATTTCTCCTAGGTGAAGATCAAATTGACTGATATAGGCAGCAGTTCTCTGAGGCACGAACTCCTCCATGGTATGCCCATTGTATGTCACAGACCCCGAAAACTGCAACAGAATTTTCACTTTCAAATTAAAAACTAAAGCAAAAGCAGAACACAATGCAAAAAACAAGAAGCATAGAAAGGAAAATGTGAATTTTGTAGAGTACTTGGAGAGCAGGATCAAGCTTCCCAGCCAGAGCCAACAAGAGAGTGGTTTTTCCGGAACTTGGAGGACCCAAAAGCAATGTCATCCTACAATATATACATGAAAAGATTAATCGTTGATTAATTCCAGGATGGCCCAACTTTTTTTATTTTAGAAGAAATAATTCATGTGTTTGATGAGAAAAAAGATGACCAAGTTTACCTGCCAGGCTTAATCATACCACTGACATCTTTGAGGATGGTCAGCTTTTTCATTCTACTAGAAAGAATACCCATATTTATCAACAAGCCCTTTAATCACAAAACAAAGTAAAAGGTTAATAAGAATCCTAAACAAAAAGGTGTAAAATGATGAATTAGTTATGATTCTCCAGGTTGGTACCTCAAATATGCTAGTAATGAAATTAAGGAATGAAGGCAAAGCATTTGTTCCTACAAAAGCTTCAGCTTCAATATTTATATTTTCAAATCTGACTTCGATTGTGGGAAGCTCGATGCCAACCCTGAAAATTAGAAGAAAAAAAAATCGAATGTAAATGATTACGGATGCCCGAGAACAGGATCTCAATTAGACAAACTCTTTGTCTTCATTTGTGTCATTCAAGTCTTTCCCTCGAATCATAAAAAAAAAAAAAAAAAAAAAAAAAAAAAAAAAAACCTTCTTTCCATTTTTTTTTCTAGTAAAAAGAAATAACGGAAAAACTTCATACCTATCTATACGGTTCTTGAACTTCCACAAGAACCTTTCATTATCTTCGTCAGCAACTTTAACCAACCTCTCAAGTATAGTCCTCCTTTCTTGCCATCCAAGGTTAACAATATCAATTTCATTGGCACCACCTTGAGAGCTAGTCAATATACCTTTCCTGAGACGAGCAACAGTTGGTAGTCTCTCAATAGCAGCCCACTTCAAAGCTTCTTCATCATCCTCTTCTCGAGAAGACCTTGAAAACACGTCCACCGCACTGTTTCTCCATACGGAAGAGCTTCCTGATCTCAAACTTCCTGCTCGTAAACTTCCCCGTAAACTGTTACTCGCTTTAAGAATATCTCCGGTCTCCATTACCACCAAATCCTAACTCCGACCAATACAATTTCCAAACTTTCACGTTCCCCCCAGCTCAAGTCAATGATTCAAAACAAAATAATATTAAAAAATGGAGTATTAGAAGTTCGGTATCCTTTTGTTATCAAACTCTTTGTCTTTGAACATTGACAAGAAAATGTGAGGAGTTTTGAAACTAAAATAACAAAAACCATTAAACCAGTATGAGGGTTGAGGAATAAGCTGATCCTGTAGCAAGAAAACTGGAGGTTAGTGATATTTATAAGGTTATATTATTAGTTAGAGCTTAGAAATCTTACGGCGGGTTCTTTTTTAAATATTTTTTGTTCTTTGTAATATATTTCAAGGTGGTTTCGTAGGGATTATTATTATTATTTTGTCAAAATTCAAACTTCATCTGATCTGTTTTCTTTTTTAAAGGCTCACGTTTGATTTGAATAATCTTTTTCTCTTGATTTGGTTAATGAATGAAAACACTTTGAATAGAAATAAAAATAAAAATAAAACTAAGAGGAAGATAATAAGAAATAATATTATTATTATAATGCTTAGATGACATACTTGCTGAGCTAGCATCAAAAGGATTGAAAATCCGCTGCCCACTATTTTGCCTCTTTTTGTGCCACCTATAATAATTAAAGAAATATGTCATCATAATCACAGTTAGATTTGATGATAAAAATCTTTTTTTTAAGGTTAATAAGTGGTTGGGATTTAATCTTCATATTGAGTATAGTAATTTTAAAATTCGTAGTCATCGTCTATTCTAAATGAATCTATAAAATGAGGAGGATTAGTCATTAAGTGTATATTTTTATCATATCTTCTTTATATTGTGGGTAAACTATACTCAGGGTCACTAAACTATTAATAAGTGTACATTTTAGTCATTTAACCTCAAAAAATTTCGAATTTGTTACTGAACTATTCGAAAATTTTCGTTTAAGTTACTAAGTTATTAAAACCGTTATTGTATAACTATCTCTGTTTGTACCACCTGCATCAACCTTAAGTTTTCTTACCATTTCTCTTTTATAAGCTCGTTCTAGTGGATACCTTGAGAAATGATTAAAAAAAACATGTCTTCTTTATATTTGGGGTAAACTACACCTAATGTTACTAAACTATTAATAAGTTTATATTTTAGTCACTCAAATTCAAAAAGTTACAAAACAATCACTAAATTATTAGAAAGTTTTCATTTAAATCACTAGGTTGTTAAAATAGCTGATGTATGGTCTTCTCTGTTCGCACTACCTGCATCAATTAAAAGTATTTTTTCCTCTTCTCTTCTGTAGTTCAGTTTTTTTATAGAACAACTTTTAATGTCATAAATCTATGAATCAAAATTCAAACAACTTTTTTATTCGATCTCCAACATTGACCGTCAAATCAACTTGGAACTAAAGTATGCTCTTCTACTCATCAATAGGTGCTGGTCCACTGCATTGATCTTCAAATCATCACTTGAAGCTCACTAGTAGAACTTTTTTTAAAAAATAACTTAATAATTCAGTAACTTAAATAAAAACTTTCGAATAATTCAGTGACTTAAATAAAAATTTTAAAATAATTGAATGATAATTTCATAATTTTTTGAGATTGGATTACTGAAATATAAACTTAAAAATAAATTAATGAATGAGGCATAGTTTATATTTATGTTTTTATTAACGATTTATTTTAACGGCATACCACAGCTACCTTTAAAAAAATTTACCGTCGAAGCAAAAATTGCGCTTTCCTCTTTTCAGCACCTTCTACAACCAAAACTTTTTTTGACAAAGTTGGATGGGCATGCCTTCACCGTGATGATGTGGCCAAGAAAATCGTTTGAGCCGCTGGACTCTTGGCCTTTTCCAAGTTGTTAATACCTCTTCAATTTCAAACAAAATTCTTTTCTCTAACACTGAAAATATAATTTATTTTCAAGTTGTACTAATTTGATTGACTGCTTATCTCCTAGGCTATTCAATTTTTTTTTTATCACAAGAATCCTTTGGTATCTCTCTTTTTATTTAATTTATTCATTTATAAAATTAAAATAAATTATTTGATACATTAGGTTAATATTTAACCATACATTAAATTAGATTAGATTAATTTACCACCATAATTCACGAGCAATTCAAAACCAGAAAAAGTTACCTTTTTAATTAGACCTGATTCGAAGGCCCGTCCAAAATGTGAGAGGGTTTTGGCAAAAATATAGGCCTGAAAAATAAACTTGGACAAATAAATAAGGCCCGTTTAAAAAGCAAGCCGGGCCTAAGGTAAGGCATTTTTGGCCTGGGCCCGACACGACCCGAATTCACTAAAGGACAAAAAAATCTGTTTTTTTAATATTATTTTCTTGTTATTTTCTCTCTATTTTGCTACTATTTTATTTTTAATTTGTTAGAAAATATTTATTTTGATATTCTTGTGTATTTTGTATTATATATATTTTAAAATTATATAAAAATTAATATGAGCGGGTCAGGTCTGGCCCGTGTTTAGTATGTTTATCTGGATCGGGCTTGGCCAAAATTTTAGGCTCATTTTTCTGTAGCAAACAGGCTTGAATTTTTAGTTGAGTCCAGCTCGGCTCGGCCTATACACACTTCTATTTCTAGAGATTTATTTTTGAAATTTTATTTTTCTGTAATATTCGTATACACCGTAGTGGTGGATTACAAAGAAAAAGAAGCATTTACGAGGAAAAAGATGAATACTGAGATTTTTTTAAGAAAGAGGATATGCTTTTAAAATTTTAAGCTCAAAAAACATCACTTAACTAATAATGTGTTTTTTTACTCCCAAATTTAAAAATTTCAATTTTAGTTTATAATGTTATTGATATTTCCATTAAATCATTAATAGTGGATCTTTTTTATTAACATAATAATAAAATCAATTTTTTATGTTTATAAATTTTATCAATTTAATCATAATTCTAAAAAAATTAACAAATTTAGTCATCAACCTTACATCTTCTATTAATTTAGTTTTACTTTTTTAAAATTAAAATAAAAAATAAAACATTTAAAAGTTTATTAATTTACAAAAATACAATCAAGTGAATCAACCCCCTCTATAATAACCTCATTTGCTTACTCTGATTTTGCCTATTATAGAGAGGTGACTGTTATCCCTAAACCCTAACACCTATAACAACATTTTGTTATAAAGAGATAATCATTCTAAGCTTATCATAAAATTTATATCGTGAATTCATCAAATAGAAAAAGTGAAAATTATGTTCAAAAAAATGAAAAAAAATCAAAATGAAACCAACAAAATTAAAAGAAGTTTAACATGTGCATGTATTACTACTTTTATGCATATTTTATTTACATTTTTTCACATGATTAATTATAAAATTGATAAATCTAACAAGTTCAATTAATCAACATGAGTTATCAAATTAAATTAATTAACTTATCACGAGTTGCTAAATTCAAGTATTAAGTTTATGATGTTCTAAATTCATAGTAGAATATTTAATTAGAGAACATAATAGTTTCTTGAATTGATATCTTTAATTCCACTAATTGAGGATTGTTTTATTTAATAAAATATGATTAATAGATTTCTCACATGAAATTTAATCATTTTATTGAAATAATATTTTAATTAAGATCATTTTCATTTGATAAATGATAATTAATAAACTTGCTTATAAGAAATACCTATATTTTTACTTAAAAAATTTAAACCATATGTTGTTATACAGAACTAATTTAATAAAGAACGTACTTCATAACTATAAATGTTGTTGTTATAAGTGAAATTTTGTTATAGAGGATTAAAATAAAAAATAAAAAGTGTAATACCCCTAACCCAAAACCGTCGCCGGACTAAGGTTAAAGGCGTTACCGGACAGATTCGGAAACTTCTACAGAAATATCATACAAATGTACATCTATTTCAATCATAATGTCCCTTAAATGAGTCATCGAGACCCTAAGCATGCTTATAAACCGGATCGGGACTCAAACGAAACATATACAGAAGTTCTCGAAAACTTAAAAACTTTTCTAAGTTTCAGGGCTTACACGCTCGTGTGAGCAGGCAGTGTGCCTCCCATGGCCGCTAGACACACCCGTGTGTTCTTCCCGTGGTCGAAATTGACTATACACCCACGACCACCAAACACGCCCGTATACCTTGGCCGTGGACTATCCTGTCAAAATTCGCACGGCTACTAGGCACGTCCGTGTGCTAAGGCCGTGTACTCTTATGCTAGCTACTGACTTTGTAACATCCTGGAAAGGGCCTATACATTTTCGGTTTAATTGTACGAAGTGACATGTTTTATGTACTAGGAATAAATTTCGAACATTTCTGGAAACCCGGAAATGAATGGAAATGATTTGGAAATGAACATTTTTGGAAACCTAAAAATGTATAGAAATGTTAAGTTTAAAAATGGAAAGTGAACATTTTTGGAAACTAGGAAATGTAAGGAAATGATTTGGAAATGATTCAAAAGAGGAAAGTGAACATTTCTAGAAACTTGGAAATGTAAGGAAATGTCAAGTTTACAGAGCCGAACGAAAATTTATGGAAACTTAGAAATGACTTAGAAATGTCGAGTTTTAAAGTTTAAAAGAGGAAATTAAGGCAAGGTGGCCTTAAAAGAAAAAAGTTTGTGAAATTTGACACACAAACAGGCTTGGAAAAGTGGCCTGGAGATGCCACTTAGGGCCTCTGGAAATGGCGCCACATGCAAGGTGTTGGGCCTGGGTTCGAGTCACTTGGGAAGCAAAAATAAAAGGAAGCAAATAAAAGGAGTTTTATTTTTGCTTCCAGAAGCAGAGGAGTGGACGACAAGGCTTCTAGAAAAATGGAGTTTTATTTCCTTTAAATTTCGGCAATTAATGGGATAAATAAGGGATTTAAATTGGATTATTTTTTTTTGAAGAGATAATAGATGGATAAATATGGATTTATTTCTTTTATTTTGATAGATAAGGAAGAGATAAAAGAGGATTATTATTAGTATTATTTTTATTAAGAGATAAGAGATAATAAAAGATATTTCTTTAATTATTTTAAATTAAAGAGATAAAGCTATCAAATAAAGAAGAGTGGTGGCCAAGTAAGGGATTCTGAGTAGTAGTTCGGCTATAAAAGGAGGAAAATAGGGCTACTCATCAATTTTTTCTTCCTTCTCTTCTCTCTGCCGAAAATTCCCTAAGACATTCCCCTCTCTCTGCCAAAATTTTCCTAGCCAATTCTCTCTTTTCTCTGCTATTTTGTTAAAACCAAAAACCCTAGTAAAGCAAGCCAATCTCTTCATCTTTCTTTTCTTCCTATTTCTCCTTACCAATCCATTCAAAAGCCGAATCTTGGAAAGGCTTCAAGCATAGGTGCTGTCGATTTCTTCAAAGGTAAGAGCAAGTTTGATTTCCATTCTTTTCTTTTAGATTAGCCGAGAGATAATCTAACCCCATACATATTTTGGTTGCCGAATATGGAAGAATCTTTCGGGATTATCAGAGTAGTCGACTAAAAGGAGGAGTATTCGGGATTTCTAATATTAAGGTAAGACATGTGAATATTCGGCCAAAGGCCTTGATTTATGTTTTGATGATTAAGATTAAGTCTAACGTAAGGTTTTAAGGATTTTGACATTCCTAGGGAAACAAGGAACAGTTTCGGGATTTGTTGGTGATCCAACCGGCAACAAGGTAAGAATACTAATCCTACTAGGACTTGGAATTTTGGCCGAATGGCTTTTTATTAAGGTAAAAAGTGATTAATCAATTGTAGGAACTTGAGATCTAAGGCAGTAGATCAGATCTCGGGATCTCAAGGAATCTGTTAAGCGAATCAGGTGTGTACCCCACACTACTTTATAATATGTATTATGGCTATGTTTATTAAAACATGTGTTAATAAGAATATGAAAGTGGCTAAGGTACCATGTTATGGTACTAAGTACTCAGGTACGTTTCCTACTCCTACTAGGATTATGAAATATGTTAATTATAACATGAGAATAAGAATAAGAATATGAACTCTGGCATATCCATGCATATTGTTATTATATGGGGCATATGGGTTTGTTTGAAAGGGGAAGTGAATGTGGTGACCTAAGACCACGAACACGGTGACCTAAGACCGTGATATCTGAAAAGTGGTGACCTAAGACCACAGTAATCTGAAAGTGGTGACCTAAGACCACAGTATGCGGTGACCTAAGACCGCAAATTTGGAGTGTAGCAGAAGGAGGGTCGACTTAGTAGTCCCCACGGTGTGACTGGCAGGTACGGGGGTGTGTAGCGGATGGACAAATAGGTTTGGGTTTGGGAATGCATCATTAAATGTATTCTATGATTTGAATGTGTATCATATGTATGCCTGATTCTATTATGACTTAGTGTTGTGTACACATTGAGTCTGTTGACTCACCCCGTTGTGGGACTATTTTCAGGTGACGATCAGTAATGGACCGGGCTCGGCAGAAGCTTAGGGATGGCCATGCACAACAAGGAATTTAATTAATTTGGATTTTTATTTTATTTTAAGTACTTTAAGTTTATTTTGGGAATTATTTGATGTAATAAGGCCATAAGGCCATAGTTGAATTTCTTTATTTCTTTTTACTTTTTATTATGTTTACAAATTATTATTTAAGGATCAAGTAAATTTATTTTAAAAAAAATAAACTCCAAGTGTTTTGTCATCTTAAATAAAAAGGGAGTTTTAAGATAATATTAATTCATTTTCAATTCAAGCCCAACCCAAAAACAAACTTTCTTTCAAAACGCACAAGTTTTTCCTAAGTAACAAAAGAGTTTTGAATCAGTTTTTTTCGAGGAACATACCAGATCCGGTCAGGGCTCGTGGGCCGGGTTTGGGGTGTTTCAGTTTGGTATCAGAGCCCAGTTTCAAACCCTCGGCCTGGGGTTTAAGGCCCAAAACGTTTTCAAATTGAGCCCAAATAAGTTTTTTGAAGATAAAGCAGGGTTTTTCTGGCATGGCACCTAAGTCTCCGATCCGCAGTCCACCAGGTAAGTACTTCTATCCATTTGTGTGATTTATTAAATGATCTGTAGAAGGGTAGAGATGGAATGGAACGTAGACTAGCATGATAAGTACTTGAACCCTAGGACTAGTTTACCCCAATATTTACATAAGACTTAAATGCCTAATAAACAAACCTGTGATTAAGTCGCCGAGTTAGGGTGTGGCAACCATTGTGCGCATGTCTAGGATTGGTATTCGGTGGGAGTTGGTATTTAAGCAGTCCGCGTGACTCACCTCCTCTCCACTCGAATCCTACCTGGTGCGTAGCTTCGGTTCACCCTAACCAAGAGGACTTATTCATAGGCTAAACCCCAACTAAAACCCGAAAGGGAACTAGCCGTATTTTCATAAAAACTCTAGTTTTAAAACTCTTAAAATTTCTTTTTAATTTGTGAGAACTATTGTTTTACAATATTTTTCCGAAAAATTTTCGATTTGTAGAATTACTAAAATACCCCTAGTGGTAAAATTACAAAAATGCCCTTGGTTTATAAAATGTTCAACTACCCAACAGTTTTTCCAAAATTTCCTTATTTTGTAAAAGTGTTTAAAAACCCTAATTTGCAAACTATCAAAAATACCTTGGTTTTGGAAAATTTCAAAATTTCCCCTAACTTACAAAATTACCAAAATGACCCTGATTTCCAAAATTTTCGCAACACCACTGTTTTGGAAAGTACAATTCTCAAAAAGAACCCTCAAAGTTTTGCAACTTTTAAAATATCCCTGATTTAGTAGATTCTACAAATTTACCCTGGTTTATTACTAAAATACCCCCGAGTTTCACAATTACTGAAATACCCCCGGATTCTAAAATTTTTCACAATACCCCGGGAATTTAAAATTTCCAACATACTTTTTGACAAAATCACCAAGGAACTTTTTCTTTTGAAAAATTACGAAAATACCCCTGTAGGACAAATTACGAAAATACCCCTGGGTAGTGGAAAAACAACAACAATGAAAACTACAACGTTTCTCTGAATGAACGGAAGTTCATAATTGTTTGATGGATGAATGTGTGAATGAAAAGACTGTGTGTATGTATGAATACGAAAGAACCACTTCTAAAAACTCTGTTCATAAAACTTCTTCGCGGGTAATAAGTGAAACAATGACTAATTCATAAAACTTTTTTAATCAGATCGCGACGATCGAAATGAGCTCTAGAGGACATGGCCGTTGTGGATGCGGTAGACGAAGAATGACTAGGTCAGAACCCGTTAGATCGGGTCAAGGGTCTGATAATGAGGTACCACCGCCCCCACCACTCCCAGCTGTTGGTGTGGAGTAGCAAGCTCAGACGGGGGACGATGCTGTGTCGCAGGCTGTGCTGCGAGTTCTGGAGTTGGTGGCTGGGGCAGGAGGAAATTCGGGAAATTGAAAGTCTGTGCCTGAATGGCTTCGAGCTAATGGAGCTGAAATGTTTCGTGGAGTATCTGGAGTGGCACCCAGTACAGCGGAGTACTGGTTGGAAGCAACTGAGCGCATCATGGATGAGCTTGATCTGACCCCTGAGGAGAAGTTGAAAGGAATGGTGGCACTGTTACGCGATGAGGCGTATCAATGGTGGTTAACTGTTCGGGATGGTGCCACAGCTGAGGATCTGACCTGGGAGTATGTTAAGGAAGCATTTCAGAAGAAATATGTTGGAACCAGGTATACGGATGAGCAAAGGAGAGCATTTCTGGGGCTGGTTCAAGGGAACAAATCCGTTGCAGAATATGAGGCTGAATTCCTGAGGTTGAGCCGGTATGCTCGAGGAGTAGTGGCAACTGAGCATGAGCGTTGTGTCCGTTTTGAGGACGGACTAAGGGATGATCTGAGATTGTTGATAGCGCCGCATCAGGAGCGGGAATTTTCTGCGTTAGTGGAAAAGGCTAAAGTGGCTGAAGGAATTAAGGATTCTGCAAGGCAGAACACTGACCGGAATAGGCCAGAAAGAGGTTTTGGATCGTCTGGATCATCTGGGAATAAGAGGCCTAGAGTTGATGGGCCGCGAGGTGAGCAAGTTGGTTCAGAAGTGCGGTATCGACCTTGTGATGTGTGTGGAAAGAAGCACTTAGGAGAGTGCTGGAGGAAAACAGGAGGATGTTTTAGGTGTGGGTCCAAGGATCATGTGATCAAGCATTGTCCTAAGAACCTAGATGAAAGTCGACTAGCAACTCAGAACGTTAATCAGGCTGGTAGAGGTGGACAGCAGCCTCAGCAAGGTCGTGGAATGGAGGAAATGGTTCGGGCCGAGGACGTGGAGCACCAAGCAGAGATGCTGAAGGTGCAGACGCGAGGCAACCAAGGTTGGTTTATGCAGTTGGCCGTCGCGAGGAGGAAGATGTGCCAGATATGACAACGGGTACGTTCCTTATTTCTGGAATACCCTTAATTGCTTTGCTTGTTATAGGGTTAGCTTATTCTTGTATTGCTAGTGAAGTGACTGAAACCTTGGATGTGAACCTAGAGAATGTACCTAGAAAGTATGATAGTTCTTTAAAATCAGAGTGCGCAGCAATAGCGTAGAGGGGTGAGTTAGACCGTACGATTGTTCGTTAGTAAGTAATTTCGAGGACGAAATTATTTTAAGGGGGGTAGAACTGTAACATCCTGGAAAGGGCCTATGCATTTTCGGTTTAATTGTACGAAGTGACATGTTTTATGTACTAGGAATAAATTTCGAACATTTCTGGAAATCCGGAAATGAATGGAAATGATTTGGAAATGAACATTTTTGGAAACCTGAAAATGTATAGAAATGTTAAGTTTAAAAATGGAAAGTGAACATTTTTGGAAACTAGGAAATGTAAGGAAATGATTTGGAAATGATTCAAAAGAGGAAAGTGAACATTTCTGGAAACTTGGAAATGTAAGGAAATGTCAAGTGTATAGAGCCGAACGAAAATTTTTGGAAACTTAGAAATGACTTAGAAATGTCGAGTTTTAAAGTTTAAAAGAGGAAATTAAGGCAAGGTGGCCTTAAAAGTAAAAAAGTTTGTGAAATTTGACACACAAACAGGCTTGGAAAAGTAGCTTGGAGACGCCACTTAGGGCCTCTGGAAATGGCGCCACATGCAAGGTGTGGGGCCTGGGTTCGAGTCACTTGGGAAGCAAATAAAAGGAGTTTTATTTTTGCTTCCAGAAGCAGAGGAGTGGACGGCAAGGCTTCTAGAAAAAAGGGAGTTTTATTCCCTTTAAATTTCGGCAATTAATGGGATAAATAAGGGATTTAAATTGGATTATTTTTTTTTGAAGAGATAATAGATGGATAAATATGAATTTATTTCTTTTATTTTGATAGATAAGGATTAATATTATCTTAAAACGCACAAGTTTTTCCTAAGTAACAAAAGAGTTTTGAATCAATTTTTTTCGAGGAACATACCAGATCTAGTGAGGGCTCGTGGGCCGGGTTTGGGGTGTTTCAGACTTATCCCCACGATCACTAGGCACGCCCGTGTGCCACAACCGTGTGACACTATAGGCCATTTTCAAGGCCAAGATGCCACCCTCTTGGGTCATACCTACAAGCAACATTTACCAAGACATCTCATGCACATATGACCACTAAAAACATACCAAAATAATCATTCAAACCATGCATTCAATACTAATTCCAACCATGCCAAATTACAAGACTCAAACTCATTTCATCACAAACATAATTCATTCATTTGCTTACTCAAAACTTGACCATTTCAAGTGCTTCAACCATTACAAGATATGCATCATATATCACAACCATTTAAGCAAATTATCAACTCATAACTAGTCAAATCACATGGCTATGTTCATATAACAAACTTATATAAAAAACTAGCCTATGCATGCCATATCTATCTATATCCATTTTCAAAGTGTACCAAAAAGAGTTTAGTAGTGTGATGACGATCCTTGACGATCCCGAGCCTTCAGTAGTGTAGACGACCTATAAAACAGAGAAAACACACACACAGAGTAAACTTTCCAAAAGCTTAGTAATTCATAATACAAATAAACTTAACATAAAAGGCATATATGCATAAGGTACATTGGTACATAACATTTACTTAGCAAACTATCACATATATGCTTTGGTCCATATACTTGGCTATATTTGCCACATTCATCAATTCAAAAGTTGTATATATGCAAAGCTCTTTCATGCTTACTATCACATACCATATTGTTATCCCAATATACATAATCATCATAGTAAGACCACATGGGTACTTACCTTATATACACACTTAGTGTATAAATCAACGTACCTGAAACAGATTCACTATTTACATAGCCATTCGTATCACAGACTTGCCCGTCGAACCGTAAGGAATCTAGTAGGATACTCAGAAAGCTCGGAATATTCATACAATGTCAACGTCCCAGACGAGGTCTTATATGCACTTAAATATCGATGCCACTGTCCCAAACAGGGTCTTACACGAATCAATACGATGCCAATGTCCCAGACATAGTCTTACACGTAAAGCTCATATCGATGCCAACGTCCCAGATGTGGTGTTACACGAATCAATACGATGCCAGTGTCCCAGATATGGTCTTACACATAAAGCTCATATCGATGCCAACGTCCCAGACGTGGTCTTACATATCGATGCCAACGTCTTAGACGTGGTCATACACAAAATCTCAAATCAACGCCAACGTCCCAGACGTGGTCTTACATGATAAAACAGAACAGATACCTATGTCATGACATAGCTAATCCTATATATTCCTAGGTTCGTACGGGACTTCTCGGACTTATTTCTATATCGACCTCGGATTTCATATACATAACATTTCAAAAGCATTCGTTAACATTGATAGTCATATGAATATAACCAACTAAATACAACTACATTTATTTGCAGTATGACTTACCTCGGATTCGTTTTATCGGAAATGGAAACGACTACTCAATTACTTTCGCTTTCCCTCGATCTAAGTCCGTTTTCCTCTGTTCTTGATCTAGACATATTCAGAATTAACCCTTTTATTCACTAATTCATTCAATTCAATCCAAAGAAACAAATTTAGGGCTATTTACAAATTTACCCACACATTTGCACAATTTATCAATTTAGTTTATTTTTCTCAAAACATCAAATTCACAAAATCATCACACATACTTGCTTAGCCGAATGCTCCTACATCTCATACAAGCCCATATGTTCCATCAAACTTGAAATTTAGTCCCTCAATTTACTAATTTCACAATTTAGCCCTAATTAACTAAATTCATCAAAAATTCAAGAACAAAGTATGTTCATCTAGCTCAAATCTTACATTTAACAACTAAATTCATTACAAAGCTCAACATATCATCAATGGCATATCTCACAAACATCATCAATACACAAAATTGAGACATGGGCTTTGTAGTAGACAAAGCAACGATTGCAAAAACGTAGAAATTATCAAAAACCGAAGTCAAAACTCACCTTAATTTGAGCTTGAAATGGCCGAACCTAACTTAAGGTTTTCTTCTTTTTCTTTCTTTGATTTTCGGTGGTAAGACATGAAGATGAACACCCACTTTCATTTGTTTGTTTTATTACAAAACATGTTATTAATCTAATTACAAAATTACCCTTATAATAAAACATATACAGCAAATGAATTAAGGCCATTTTAGTACTTGTGCCATCCACTAACTTAGGTAATAGGCAAATTTGCCATATAAATCCTCCATACTTTTAAAGATATGGCAAATAGGCACCTTTTCATGTAGCATGCTAATTTACAAATCAATGCAATTAAATCCTTTTTATCTAATTAAACACACAAACAGACAAATTAACTTACGAAAATTTATCACATGCTTAGTCACATATCGAAGACACAGAAATAAATATTAAAACATTATACGGACTCGGATTTGTGGTCCCGAAACCACTTTTCGGACTAGGGTGTAAACCGGACTGTTACAAAAAGTTACTTCTTTTAGAAACTTGGTTGTCATAACATCTGGTTGTTATAGATAGAGTTGGTTGTAAATACAAAATTATAAATAAATAAATACCAATTTTTATCTTTTTTTTCTGAAATAAAATTTATTTATTAAAACAATACTTTTATATATTTTTTTAAAACCCACAAATAAGACTTAAACTAGATTTTAAAAAATTATTTTTTAGTTAATTTTATGAAAAAAAGATAAATTTATTATATGTTTAGCCTTACTCCTTAATCCTCGTCAAATTTGAATATCGTTTTCACCAACAAACACTAGTACCAATAACCCCTTAATCTGTACTCTTCAATTTTCACATCCTCCATCATCGCTCCTTTTGGATATCATTTCACCCATGGTGAGATGGAATTAATAGAGTATATGCCATTTAAATGGTGAAGCAACTTCCTTTTTACACCTGCGGCGGGACAACTGAATTGCACCACACCCCTCAAATTTGGCTGATGCTTTATGCTCCAGTGGGAGTAAATTTACACATGGATAATTGTTTTACAAAAACATTATTCTTTGAGTTATTTTTTAATTAAAATAAATATATAATAAATTTTATTATTGTCCTTAACAGTCATTTCTATTCTCACCTCACCGCTATAGCTGTGTTTGAATCCAAACACACACACCACTACTATTTCTAATCTCACTACTACAGTATCCAATCTCATCGCTACAGTAACTAATCTCACCGCCACCGCTGTTTTTAACCTTATCGGAAGTAAACACACCGCCCATCCAAATTAAGTCTAAGATTAATTGTGGAGCTGTTGGCATGACTTTTTACCTATCGAGTCTCCAAAACCTCATCATTGCCTATATATCCTCAATCATATGTGCCCTCAAACACAACAAACTTGTCCAGGATAACAACCAAAAACCATCAATTCTCACCCTTTTCAACCTCAAGTTGTTGTTTTTTACTCAACATGGACATGGTAATTGTTAATGTTGAAAAAAGAAAAAAGTTATTTGCATAAGTTTTTTCATGGTTTTTCCCCTTAAATTGTTTTATTTATAAGGTTGTTGTTTTATTTATAAAATTATTATTTTAATAAATAAATTTCATGTTAGAAAGTGAGAAAGATAGATATTCATTTGTTTATGAATATTTTTATAATTATATATGCATTTTTATAAAATCTTATATATTTTTATTGAAAAAAGTAATTTTATTTTTTAAAAATAAACTTTAATTTTTAAAAATCAAGATTAAATTGACGGAATGTGTAAAGTTGAGGACTAAATTTGTCAAATCTTTTTAGATTTAAGATTAAATTGATAGAATCTATAAATGTTGGAGGATTAAATTTATTATTATACTAATAAAAAAAGAAATTGTTAATGACTTAAATGAAGGAGTGACCAAAATATTAAATTTCGAGAATTTTAACTAGACTTGAATGTGAATTAGTTATTGTATAAAGAAAAAAAAATGAAACGTGTCAAAATATTCTAGGTGGAGTGGGGCTCAAAAAGGAGTACAATAATGGGTAGAAGATTTTTGTTCATCAAGAGGTTACAATTTGAAGGTAAATTTGAACTCGTAAAGGAGCTGGACTGACACTATGGATGGTAAAATTTATAGAAGTGGTAAAGTGGGGAGTACGTGGTGGATTGGTGCAGGCATGGCAGATGGGAGCAAGGACAATCGTTCTTGAATTGGATAGCAATCCAATTGTTGCAGGGTAGGTAAGTTGAGTAATGCAGTTGCTTGTGATGTTAGAAGAACGATGAATCTGCCATGGGAAGTCAAACTAAAGCATATCTACAGGAAGCGCAACAAAATAGCAGATACTTTGGTTAATTATGCGTTCAAATGGTTTAGCTAATTATGGTTCAAATGATCACTGTTGAAATCTATTTTTTTAAATCGATTTTGTTTTTTTTTAAATAAAAATGGAGTTGTCGCCAGTTCTTTTTATAAGGTGTGATCGGATCACTTCGTAATTTAATCGCTTTAATAAAATGTTTGATTTACTAAAACAACGATTTTTTTGGTCTATAAAATTTAGAAAATAGGTTTGGAAGTCGGTTACGCACGAGGAAGGATTAGCACCCTCGTAACACTCAAAATTGGTACCTAGTTGATTAACTAATATCTTAGTGTCAAAAGTTGAAAACTCGAAAAGAATTTAAAATACAATCCCTCTTTAAGACGTTACTTAACTAAATTAGTTTTCACGAAAAGGGGCTTATTTCAAGTTAATCGAGAAGAAAGGATCATGTCCTGTAAGTTAGGGCACAACGCCTTAAATCCTCGAAAACAAGAACAAATACTAAAATCTTTCTCTTTTTTTTTTTAAGTATATATTCGACTATCTCGGTTTTAAAAAGAAACAATATTCCGTAAGTTAGGAACACAACTCTTTTTAATTCCAAAAATAACGAATATTGCTTTAATTAAAAAATTTCCTTTTTTATGCATAGTGCAAAAAACGAACGTTCAAGTTAATCGAGAAGAAAGAATCATGTCACGTAAGTTAGGGCACGACGCCTTAAATCCTCGAAATCGAGAAAAAAACACTAAAATCTTTTTTTATTATTTTAAAATAGATATTCGATTATCTCGATTTTAGAAGGAAGTCGGGACACAACTTTTCTAATTCCAAAATAATGGACATTTGCCTCGGTTTAAAATTTTCTTTTTCTGTATCATACAAAAAACGAACGTAACGCTTAAAACGATATGCATTTTACTTATTAGGGCATAATATACACATGGATAAATGCTATAATAATAATGTAAATACAACAATAATAGGATTATTAATTCATGGCATTAACAAAATAAGTAAATAAATAAAATAAAAATAAAAAAAGGAAGGGAATATAAGTAATATCAAATTTAAATAAAAAAGTAATAAATAAATAGGAAAAACAAATAATATTAAATTTAAGTACATTAGAAATATACTAAAAATAAAAAATAATAATAACAATATACACAAATAAAAGGAATATAAACAATATTTTTTTAAATATATGAGAAAGAATAAAGAAAGAATAAATAAATAAGTAAATAAACGTAAAAAGAAACAGTTTAATAAAGATTAAAAATAAAAGACAAAATCGATATTTAAATGGAATTATGGGGCCTAAATCGTAAAAAACTAATAAAACATGATAAGGGACCAAAATAAAATGCGCGTAAAGGAGGAGGGACTAACTGGGAAATTATTCCCTGTCCCAAAACATGTCGTTCCATAGGGGACCGAAATGAAATAAAATTAAAATCATAGGGTATAAATTAAAAAAACACAAAAGGACTGGATTGAAAAATAATTAAAAAGTGGAAGGGTTAAATACGCAAATAGACCCCCGCATAAAAACACGCGGATCTTAAGGCGGGTCGAGTCGGTCCCAAAACGCCGTCGTTTTGGCATTTGAAGCTTAAGCCCAAAACGACGCCGTTTTGGGGGCTTATATAAGTACAAAAATCTTTAAAAAAATTAATTTTTGAATCAATTTAAAAAAAAAAACTCTTTTTGTTTCATTTTTTTCTCTACAGGGGTCTAGGTCCGACCTTGACGCCGACGAGTTTCCTCCGCGACGGCCTCCAGTCGCCGACGACGGCGCCGCCATCCATGGTGGCCGGAATCATAAAAGATACCATTTTCGACCTTTCAACTTCCATAGTCCAGATCTGAAGGCCAAAAGCCTTAAAAGGTATGGAAAAAAAAAGCTTCAATCTTTTCTTCTTCTGTTCGTCTCTTTTTATATATATATATATATATATATATTCTTTTTATTCGAAAAAATAAATAAACACAAAAAATCACCTTTGATTGTTTTTTCTTCGATTGCTTTTTTTATTTCCAAAAATCTCCCATTTTACAATCTTTTCTTTAGGCTTTTTATAGCCATTTTCCAACATTATTTTTCTATTTTTTTCTATTGTTTGCTACTGTTCTTGCATGTTGTGTTTTTTGCTTTTCCGTAATTGCAAGCGTCGGTGGCAGACAGTTAGTAGTGGCAGGCAATTGATATTGGCAGTAGGGTATGGTGCGTCGGCTAGGCTGTTTGTATTTGTAAATGAACTGGACTTTTTATTTGGTTTTATTTTTGTTTTGGGCCCAAACAAAATTAGGCTCTTACAGCTGCCCCTCTTTGTTCGTTGCCGTGTATCGAGAATGGAGCAAAGATTTTAAGACGGGCCAATTTTGTCTGGTCTTGTCGAATCTCGATTTCTTTGGTGCTTCTCTTTTTCAAGTGGCTTCATCCTATCCCACAGCAACTTCAGGGGTATAGGAATTATAACTTCAATCTATTCCACTGCAACTTTAGGGAGATGAGATTTGTATCTTCAACCTACTCCACTGCAACTTTAGGGAGATAAGGTTTGTAGCTTTAGTTTGCTCCACTGCAACTTCAGGAAGATAAGACTTATAACTTCAACATGCTCCACTGCAACTTCAGAGAGATAAGATTTGCTATCTTCAATCTACTCTACTGCAGTTTCAGGGAGATAAGATCTGTAACTTAAATTTGCTTCATTGCAACTTTAAGAAGATAAGATTTGCAATTTGTAGCTTTAATCTATTCCACTGCAACTTTAGGGAAATAAGATTCGCTATCTTCAGTCTACTCCACTACAACTTGTAACAGGTCTCCACTGCAACTTGTAACTTCAACCTGCACTACTGCAACTTCAGGGAGATAAGGTTTATAGCTTTAATTTACTTTACTGCAACTTCATAGAGATAAGATTTGGTATATTCAATCTGCTCCATTGTAACTTCAGGGAGATAAGATTTGCAATTTGTAGCTTAAATCTGTTTCGTTGAAACTTCAGGGAAATAAGATTCGCTATCTTCAGTCTGCTTCACTGCAACTTTAGGGAGATAAGACTTGTAACTTTAACTTGCTCCACTGCAACTTTAGGGAGATAAGGTTTATAACTTTAATCTGCTCTACCGCAACTTCAGAGAGATAAGATTTTCTATCTTCAATTTACTCCACTGCAACTTCAGGGGGATAAGATCTGTAACTTTAATCTGCTCCGCTACAACTTTAGAAATACAAGATTTGTAATTTGTAGATTTAATCTGTTCCACTACAACTTCAGGGAAATAAGATTTGTTATCTTTAGTCTGCTCCACTGCAACTTTAGGGAGATAAGACTTGCAATTTCAACCTGCTTCACTGTAACTTCAGGGAGACAATGTTTATAGCTTTAATTTGCTCTACTGTAAATTCAAAGAGATAAGATTTGCTATCTTCAATCTACTCTACTGCAACTTTAAAGAGATAAGATCTATAACTTCAATCTGCTCTGCTGCAACTTTATAGAGATAAGATTTGCAATTTGTAGCTTTAATCTGCTCCACTACAACTTCAGGGAAATAAGATTCGCTATCTTCAATCTATTCCACTGCAACTTTAGGGAGATAAGATTTGTAACTTCAATCTGCTCCGTTGCAACTTGAGGGAGATAAGCTTTGCAATTTGTAACTTTAATCTGCTCCACTGTAACTTTAGAGAAATAAGATTCGCTATCTTCAATCTACTCCACTGTAACTTCAGGGGTATAGGATTTATGGTTTCTTTGATCTGTTACACCATTTTCTGGGGAACATGACCTGTAGAATCCATTCGATGGGCCTATTTATGCCAAGTAATTAGGATGTCATGATCAGAATGAATCAAATGCTCCTAGCTAGATGGGTATGAATAATGTTTGCATGAATGCAGAATGTCATTTTTCGAGAATAATCCCTTTTTAATACTTAGGTTGTCATTGCTCATTGTTCATCAAGGTTTTATCATTGATGTGTTACCATGCCTTGGAAAAAAAATGCTTGAAAAAGATTGTAACAACGGACAAGGCTGAAATTTATTGGGAGCAAAGCTCGAAATGAATAAATTAATCAAAATAGCAAACGTTGCTAAAACTCAAAATGAGTAAGATGAAAATAAATGTCCCAAATATCACAGAATGAGCTTTTCTACACAAACTTCTCGAGGACCATTTTGAGCCTGATATGTGTTTAGAAGATTCAGAGTACTTCATCACATGTTTAATCTTTAATCAAAATTTAAGCTGCCCTTTTCCGGGTTTTCAACTCAAAACCCCTTTGGTCTCAAGATGCCCTTTGCGGGTTTTCGCCTTGGCCTCTCCCTTTTTTTTTTTAGGTGAAATATTTCTTGACTAAATCTTAATTCACAGGATTAGGCAGGTTTTTACCATCCATCTCGGTCAAACTCAACGCTCCTCCAGAAAATGTCTTCTTTACCACATAAGGTCCTTCCCAATTTGGCATCCACTTCCCTCTAAAATCCTTTTGTATGGGAAAGATCTTTTTCAATACTAGGTCTCCCTCATGAAATTCTCTGGGGTGAACCTTCTTGTTGTAAGCTCGCATCATTCGCTTTTGGTACATTTGACCATGATGGATAGCTTTTAGCCTCATCTCTTCAATCAAGTTCAACTGATTATATCGAGATTTGATCTATTCTACTTCATCTAACTTTAGTTCTAACAAAACTCAAAGGGAAGGAATCTCGACTTAAATGGGCAAAACCGCTTCCATTCCATAAACCAAAGAGAAAGGCGTTGCCCCGATGGCGGTTCTGACAGACGTTCGATAGGCATAGAGGGCAAATGGTAACTTCTCATGCCAATCTTTATAAGTCTCAGTCGTTTTCCCCACGATCTTCTTAATATTTTTATTGGCTGCCTCCACCGCAACATTCATTTTTGGTCGATATGGTGACGAGTTATAGTGTTTAATCTTAAATTGACTACAGACCTCCTCTATTGTATTGTTGTTCAAGTTCAATGAATTGTCAGATATAATCCTTTTTGGCATCCCATACCGACATATAATCTCTTTCTTCAAGAATTTGCTGACTTCCGACTTAGTGACATTGGCATATGAAATGGCTTCTACCAACTTGGTGAAGTAATCGATGACTGCGAAGATGAATCAATGCCCATTAGAAGCTTTTGGCAATATCGGCCCAATGATGTCTATACCCCACATAGAAAAAGGCCATGGAGAAGTCATAACATAAAGAGGTGAATGAGGCACATGAATTTTGTCTCCATAAATTTGGCACTTATGAGATCTCTTGGCATAACTGATATAGTCCCCTTCCATGTTGGACCAATAATATTCGAATCTCATGATTTCCCTAGCTATTGTAAAACCATTGGCATGTGTTCCGCAAACACCATCACGGACTTCTTCCAAGATTTTCTTAGCTTCAACAGCGTCCATACATCTTAGTAGCACCTGATCCTTTATTCTTTTGTACAAGATCTCCCCATCTAAAACATAGTCACTGTCTAGTCTTCTCAACGTCCTTTTATCATTTTATCATTCTCAGTTGCTTGGTCAGGGTATTCATGATTCTTAACATATTGCAGTATATTATGGTACCAATGGTGATCATCATTTTCTTCTTCTTTGATGTTGTAACAATGAGCCGGAGTCTCATAAATACTCACCTGGATAGGTTTTACATCCTCTTGTTTGTTCACTTTGATCATAGAAGTTAAGGTAGCTAGGGCATAAGCCATTTGATTTTTATCTCGCGGGAGGTAGCAGAAGGTGATGTAATCAAACTCTTCAATTAGCTCCAGAACCAGCCTTCAATAATTGATCAATTTGGGGTCTCTCGTCTCCCATTCACCTTTGAGTTGATAGATCACTAGTGCAGAATCCCCATATACCTTCAGCACTTTGATCTTACGTTCTATGGCTACACGGATTCCCATGATGCATGCTTCGTATTTTGTCATACTGTTCATGCAATCAAAATCTAATTTACTAGTAAAGAGATAATGATCTTCGTTTGGGGATACCAAGACTGCCCCGATTTCGTTACCCACAGCTTTTGAAGCTCCGTCAAAATTTAGTTTCCAAGGATGTTCTTCTTGAGTACTTTCTTCAGCAGTCGCAACATACATTAGATCTTAATTTGAGAAATCAAAGTTCAAAGGCTCGTAATCTTCTAGAATTCTACTGGCTAGAAAATCTACTATTACGCTCCATTTTACTGCCTTCTAGTTTATATAAACTAAATCAAACTCGGAAAACAGAATTTGCCATTGAGGCATCCTTCCATTCAGAGCAGTCGACTCCATCATGTACATTAGAGGGTCCATTTTTTAGATGAGCCAAGTTATGTGGTACAGCATGTACTGCCTCAATCTCTGGGTTGTCTAAATCAAAGCGCAACATAACTTTTCAATTAGCGAATATCTTGTCTCACATTTAATGAATTTTTTACTGAGGTAATATATCACTCTTTCTTTCCTTCTTGACTCATCGTGTTGGCCAAGCACGCATCCTATGGAATTTTCAAATACTGCCAAGTACAGTATCAACGGCTTATCTGAGCTAGGTGGCATCAGTACTGGGGTATTGGACAAATAATGTTTGACCTTGTCGAAAGTCTTCTGCCACTCCTTGTAACACCCTTAACCCGTAACTGTCATCAGATTAGGGTTACGAGGAGTTACCGGACAAATAGAATCTTATACGGATATTTTATATTATTAAACATAAAATACAATCCAATTGTCCCTTTTATAGGTCAGCGAGACCTTTATCATGCTTTAGAGTAGGGCCGGGACTAAACCGAACACATACGAAAATTCTCAGAAATTTAAAACTTTTTCAAAACTGTCAAGGTCACACGTCCATGTGACCAGACCGTGTGTCATGGCCGTGCCAAAACAGGGCATTTATACTAACTTATCCATACGGCCACCAGACATGCCCGTGTGCCATGGCCATGTGATCTTAGGCTAGCTACTGACTTAACCACACGGCTACCAGGCATGCCCGTGTACCATGGCCGTGTAAGTTAGACTAGCTACTGGCTTATCCACACAGCTACCAGGCACGCCCGTGTACCACAGCCGTGTAGGCATAACAGGCCATTTGCAAGGCCAAAATGCCACCCACATTAGGGTCAAACCTACAAGCATTATACCCACTCAATCATGTATAATTGACAACCATTAACATGCCAAATAATCAATAAATCTTCACATTCTATTTCATTTTCGTTCATGCCAATTTGCACTACTAAAACACATACATATATTCAAGCATGATACATCCACATTTACCTTTCTTATAATCACTTCTTTGATCATTCAAACATACTCATTATGCATTCATATACTTACCATAGTCTTGATCTTTTCATTAACTATCAAGCCATACCAAATTAAGCATCATATATCATAATCACTCATGCATATCATTAACATTTATCTAGCCACATCTCATGGCTATTTTTATACATTTCAAACTTAACCCAAAATGACTAGCCTATACATGCCATATTTAGCTATATACATATTTCAAAAATACCAAAATAAGTTTGAGTAGTGTAATGACGATCCTCGACGGTCCCCGAGCCTACAGTAGCTTTGGCGATCTATAAAACAGAAAAAACACACACAAAGTAAGCTTTCAAAAGCTTAGTAAACCATATACAAATAAACTTAGCATAAAATACACATAACCATATTGATACTGTAATCATAATGGTTATCATAGCAAATTCATCACATATATTCTTTGGCTCATTTGCTTAGCCATATCTACCCACAATCTTCAACTCATATATCACATATTCACGTAGCTTATTTAAGCATATATTCACATATCATTCCATCAACTCATTACACATATTCATCTTAGTAAGTTCATATAGACACTTACCTTACATACACACTCAGTGTATTAATCAAACGTACTTGAAACGGATATACAAATCATGTAATTGTTTGTATCTCGGATTTGCCTGTTGAACCGTTCTGAATCTAATAGAATACACAGAGTGCTCGAAATAATCGTACATTGCCAACGTCCCAGACGTGGTCTTACATGTAAACAGATATCGATGCCACTGTCCCAGACAGGGTCTTACATGAATCAATACGATGCCAATGTCCCAGACATGGTCTTACACGTAAATCTCATATCGATGCCAACGTCCCAGACGTGGTCTTACACGTAATCTCGAATTAATGCTAACGTCCCAGACGTGGTCTTACATGTTATCACATAACAGACACCTATGTCATGACATATACTATCCTATCTAGGGGTGTGCAAAATTCGGGTAAAACCGAAAAAATTCGGTTAACCGACCGAATTCGGTTAATCAGTCGGTTAACCGAATTTTTCGATCGGGGGTCAGTTAATTATTTTGTGATTTTTCGGTTAACGGTTAATTCGGTTCGAAACCGGACGGTTAACCAAAAAAATTAATAAATAAAATTATAATTTATAAATAGGCCCACTATTCACCCAAACCCAATCCAAACCCAAATATCCAACCCAACCCAATTATCCAATTCAACCCAATCATAAAAATTACAAACAATTTAATAAATAAAAATAAAATTCTAAAACTAAAATTATGTAATCTTTTTAATTATGTAGTGATTCATTTCGGTTAATTCGGGTAATTCGGTTAATTTTTAACCAAAAATAAAAAACATATAATATTCGGTTAATTCTGTTAACCGACCGAATTAACCGAAAAAATTTTGGTTCGGTTAATTTTTTTGAAAAAAATTCAGTTTGGTTAACGGTTAAAAATTTTGAAAGGTCGGTTAATTCGGTTAATGTTATTTCGGGTCGGTTAACCGACTGAACACCCCTAATCCTATCTATTCCTAGGTTCAATTGGGACTTCTCGGACATTATCAACCTGTCGACTTATTCGTAATGCATATTTCACATACATTCCATCTCAATGGATAGTCATAGCAATTCAAATATCATATATACTCAAATAATTCAAAGCTAATACATTTATTTGTATATCGACTTACCTCGAGTTCAATTTAACGGAAACGGATACGGCTATTCGATTACTTTCGATTTCCTGTGATCTAAGTCTGTTTTCTTCT
This sequence comes from Gossypium australe, assembly GCA_005393395.2. NCBI lineage: Eukaryota > Viridiplantae > Streptophyta > Magnoliopsida > Malvales > Malvaceae > Gossypium > Gossypium australe. Next base: position 16,644,174 of record CM016626.1, read on the forward strand.
GTTCTTGATCTATACATATTCAAATTTAACCCTTTTATTTACCAACTCATTCAATTCAATCCAAAAGCACACATTTAGGGCTATTTGCAATTTAGCCCTCACATTTGCACACTTTATCAATTTAGTCCATTTTTCTCAAAACATCAAATATACAAAATCACCATATACTCATGCTTAGCCGAATGCTCATGTATCTCATACAAGTCCAAATATTTCATTTATTTCATAATCTAGTCCCTCAAAATACTATTTTCTCAATTTACTCCAAAATACTAAAATTTACCAAAAACTCAAAGACAAACTATGATAATCACATTTATATCTTTCATATTTCACTATAAAGCATTACAAATCACATGAGTTCATCAAAGTCTCATTTCAAAAACATCATCAATTCTCAAAATTAAGACATGGGTTTTGAAGCATTTGAAGCAACAATTGCAAAAACGTAGAAATTATCAAAAACTGATTAAAAACATACCTTGAATCAAAGCTTGTAATGACCGAATATAACAAAGCTAAACCCTTTTCTTTTCTTACAAAAATTCGGTGGATGAACAAAGAAAAATGGCTTGATATAAGCTTTGTTTTATTATAACATATATAATATTTCTTTTACCAAATTAACTTTATGAATATACATATAAAGCATGTAAAATTCAAGGTCATTCTTGACCATTACCACCCACTCACCTTATTAATGGGCTATTTGCCTATTAAAGACTTCTCATTTAGAAACCATCTCCAATAACTGTCTTTTCATAAAGCATGCAAATTTTGCATTTTTCACAATTTAATCCTTATGCCAAATTAAGCACATAGTCAGACAAATTAATTCACAGAAAATTCACACATGCTTAATCACATATCAAAGGTACAAAAAATAATATTAAAATATTTTACTGACTTGGATTTGTGGTCCCGAAACCACTATTCCAACTAGGGTCTAAACCAGACTGTTACACTCCTCATCCTAAATGATTGGATTGTGTTTCTTAAGGAGACGAAATATGAGGTCGGATTTTTCAGTTAGTTGTGAAATGAACCAGGCGATGTAATTTAGTCTTCTTGGGAAACCTCGAACTTCTTTTTGAGTGCGCGACAGATGCAACTCCTGTATAACCTTAACTTTATCTGGGTCGATCTCGATCCCCTTTTCACTGACTCCAAATCCTAGTAATTTTCCCGACCTAGCCCCGAAGGTACATTTTGCTGGATTGAGCTTTAACTGAAATTTTCTCAACCTCAAGAACAATCTCCTTATTACTTGTATATGCTCCTTTTCTGTTTGGGGTTTTGTGATCATATCATCGACATAAACCTTGATTTTCTTGTGCATCATATCATGAAACAAAGTTACCATGACTCTTTGATATATCGCTCCAACATTTTTCAGTCCAAATGACATCACTTTATGGCAAAATGTTCCTTACATGGTTACTAATGTGGTCTTTTCCATGTTTTCAAAATGCATATTTTTTTGGTTGTAACCAGAGAAGTCATCCATGAAGGAGAATAGTGAATAACCTACCGTATTGTCCACTAATTTGTCGATGTAAGGCAACGAGAAATTGCCCTTCAGGCTGGCTTTGTTTAAATCCCTATAGTCTACACACATTCGTGCTTTCTTATCTTTCTTAGGGACAGGGACTATATTAGCTACCCATTCCGAATATTTAACCACTTGTAGGGAACCAGCATCACATTATTTCTTGACCTCTTCTTTTATTTTCAACAAGTCGTCGGGCATCATTCTTCGCAATTTCTGTTGAACTGGCTTGCACTCTTCCTTTATGAAGAGCCGGTGTACCACAGTATCAGTACTTAGCCCAGACATATCTTGATACGACCATGCAAAGACATCTTTGAATTCTTGGAGTAACTCAACGAGGTCTCGCTTTGTCTCTACTGTGATACAAGCTCCGATCTTCACCTCTTTCTTTTCTTGTTCGTCTCACAATTTCTACTAACTCATTGTGAAGTAGAATCTATTTTTCCTCTTTTTCTACCATCCTTAACAAATCAGGAGATAGGTTACAATCTCGATCATCTTCAAAGTCCTGAGATTCCTCTAGACACATATCTTACTCAAAAATAGATTCTGAGTCAGTAGCAGTGTCGCTCATATCATTGATATTTAGAGGCCTGTTATAGGAACGAAGGAAGACCCAAAGAGCAAATGAATCTAAGAATAACTATTTGTGTGGTATGAGTATGAATGAAATGGAAAGAATGTAACAACCCAGTTTAAACCCTATTCGGAACGGTGGTTTTGGGACCACAAATTCGAGTCAAAAAAATATTTAAACATTACTTTCTATGTTCATTATATGTGAAATTTTCGTATAAAAAATTTGATCATTTTGATGCTTAATTGTGAAAAAGGGCTTAATTGCATAAAAAGAAAATCTGGTGGTTAAATGTGTAAGTACCGAATTATATGATTAATTGATAAAAAAATTATATGTTACAAGTATCTGAATACAAGTTTCCTGGTACATGATTATATGATTAAATATGATATATGGTACAAGAACTATATGAGTAAATGAGATATGGGATGAATTGGTACTTGAATAAAAAAAAATGTTTTAGATGTTATATATGTACATGAATTCGGCTGGATAATAAACATGGCTTATGCAAACTGAGCATTTGAATATATATGTTTTAATTGAATTGAAAATATATGAATTGAGAAATTGTTATATTAAATATCGTTAATTTTGAATTTAAATTAGTTTAATATGCTGTTTTGAATTTTATAGAGTTATAATTGAGATAGTTGAATATGATTATGCATGGAAATAATATATTTGAGTTTAATTCGACTGAGTTACGACATTTGAAAGTCTGTATGAACTTTATGGAATAGCTAGAATTTTCAATATATGAATTATGTATAAGATGACTTTATAACAGTGATATTCGGGCTCTGAGCCTAGCAAGCCTTGCGCTGGAGAATTAAATCAGGCTTTGTGCCTAACAGGCTTTATGCCGGTGTATTAAATCAGGCTTTGAGCCTAGTAGGCCTTGTGCCGGTGTGTGATACAGGATTGTGCCTAGCACGCTTTATGCCGGTGAATTATTATAAGCTTTATGCCGATATGGCATCGATATGTGATTGCATGTAAGACCACGTCTGGGACGTTGGCATTATACGATATGTGTGATTATCTTTGTATCCTATCCAATTCCGAATGGATCAACGGGTAATTTACCGATTTGTAATATATAAAGTAAATGTTATAAGAGATATAAGAAGTACATGATATATGTTACATAATTTATATGAGATTATATGCTAAATGAAATATAAGTTACATGGATTATATGTTACAATTATATGTGTACATGATACATAATACTTGGTATACATGATTTATATGTTACAGGAATTACATGATTTATATGAATACATGCTATACGAATTACATGAATTACATGGATATTATATTGCTACAAGAGTTATATGATTTACATGAATATATGTTATACAGGTTACATGATTTACATGAATTGACTGCTATACGAGTAGATGAATTATAAAGATGATGTGTTACATGAATTATATAAGTTACAAGATGAAATCTTATATGAGATATTTGATGGGTATAAATGAAATGAGAGATGAATTAGATATTAAATAGACATTATAAGTTTGGTTTCTTCCTTGTGAATGGATGAACTATTGTTCTTACTGGTGAATTGATGTTATACGGTATAATTCTGCTATCGGTTATATGAATGTGTTACAGGTCATTTGAATGGAAATAAATTAATATGAATATTATGTGAATTTAAATGCTTATTGTTTTTACTCATGATGTTTTGTTGAAATATGAATAGGTAATATTTATATGGTATAAGTATAGACGGCTAGCAAGTATATGGTTCTTAATAAGCAAGATACTGAGTATTCAATGATAGTTTCATTGATTTGACTGAAAAGATGACGATGTGAAAATAGAAATGAGGATACAAACCAGTACATGTATATGTGTAATACTCGACAAGTAAGTGACATTGATAAATTCATGTAATTCGTGAGCAGATGTGATAAATTACGCATGAATTAGATGACTATTAAGGAAATAAATATTGAATTAAATAAGACTGGTTCAAAAGCAATCAAATTGCTTACAATGACAAGCTAATTGTTAAATCTTTTATATAGTGATGTTAATTATACGAGCTTACTAAGCTTATTCTCTATATTTTACAGTGATTCAAATGCTCGCTCGGGTTGGAAGTCATCGAAGATTTCATCACACTATCTAGGGGGTAATTGGTATTTCTAAACTCTTTGATGTGAGATAATATGGCATGTATAGGCTAGTTAATAAGTTGAATTATATGGTCACTTGTGTATATGAATGAGATATGATCTGTTGTATTTTGATCAAGCTATGTGATATGGCTTTTGTAAAAATGGTTGATTTGATATTGAAGTATTATATGGTGTATTCATCTTGTGATAGTTTTGTTAATTGGCATTTTGGTATAGATGATATATATACTTGAACATGTTATGCAAATGATGCTTGTAGGTACATGTCATAAGAGCTCTGAAAATGGCTTAAACCAAGCTTGTTTTGTGCCACACGGTCAGAGCACACGAGCGTGTGACTTGACCGTGTGACCCTATTTCGTAAGTTTTCCTATATCTTTTATATGTTATTAAATTACTCCCCATTGTGTAATTAGAATTTTATATGCTCGTTTTAACCATGCTATCAATATAAATGCTTGATATTATTGAATTGAGATGATGTTTGATAAAAGTTAAAATTTTACTGTTCCAAACTGTGTTACAAGTCTAGTAATGCCCCTTACCTATTGATAAACCGTAAAAGTAACATATTTTAAGCCCACATTTAGTATGCTTTTGGATGAATTAAGCCTCGATTTATGTAAAAAGATGCTCTTAATCCTTTGTTTTCATGTTTTATACTCAGGAAAGCACCCCAGGATGAAAAGAACGAGGAACGGGCCTAAAACGGACCAAATTGGGCCAAAGAGGAAATTGACACGGCCTGGACTTAAGCCCACACGGCTGTGCCACACCAATCTACTAGAACACGGCTTGATCTCTACTTACACGGTCGTGTCTCATTAAAGAAGTCCGAACACGGCTTGACCACTAGTCACACGGGCGTGTGACATGGCCGTGTCCTTGTCGTGGCAAAGAGCAATTTCATTCGGATTAGGATACTTTGGGGCGAAGAAACATATTTCGAAAGCCTATATAAACCCCCTAAGTGTTACCTGAAAGAAGGCGGTTAGCTAGGCCAATGAGCCAAGCTAGAAAGACCATATTTGTAGAGAATCACTCGAAGATAGCCAGTTGACCCATCTTAAGAAGCCGAAATTCTACTCAAGATGGTGGATCTCTCTTTCAATTCCTTCAGGGAGTTTTAGGGATTTCTTATGTTTTGTTTTATCTTTTCTTCTGAGATGTTTTCTTTATTTGATATGAACTAAACCCTTCAGATACCTGAAGGGGATGAAACCTAAGACAGATCTTGTTATTGTTTTCTGAACTATATGATAAATATTTGACTTTGTCTTAATTATGTGTGCTTAATTCTTGTGTTGATATTTCCGAGATATTAATTCAAGTATGATATGCTTAGGTGGAGGAGCAAAGGTCCCTACTTAAGAGTAGATCTAGCATAATTAAGCGGAGTTGATCGCCCGCCTAGAGATAGGGTGACGAGATTTTGCTGGATTAGGGTGAAACCTAATATGGGAGTCCATAGATCGAGTTAATGCGATTCTAGGGGTTTTAATTAGAAAGAGATTTCAATTAATCAACCTAGGGTTAGACGTTATTCGCTTCGAGAGAGGGTTTAATATAACTTAGGGAATCTTACGGATCAAGTCAAATGAATACATCGCCTGGTTCAGTGTTAGATAACAAGTGAAGTCTAGACGGATTCTTCCTAGGGTATCGTCTTAATCAATTGGTTTTTCTTCCAAGTTATTTTTCCTCAATTCATTCTTTTTGTCTTTGCGTCTTTAGTTTAGTTGATAGTTAAATTTAGATTAGATAACCATTCACTTAATTCTTAGGCTAAATAATAGAAAGAGAGTTAGTATTAGTACTTTTGGTTCCTTTGAGATTCGATATTCCGGTCTTGCCTAAGCTATACTCATGTTCGATAGGTGCGCTTGCCTTACAATCGTTGTCAGAGTTAGTTTCCAGGTTCGATCATTTTTGTTATAAATTTTAAAGCTCTGATTTCGACAATCAAGTTTTTGGCGCCGTTGCCGGGGAACTAAAATATTAAGAAAACTTAATTTTTATTACTTTAGCCATATTTACTATTTATTTTAATTTCTGCAATTTTATTTTATTTTTCTAAATTTTCTTTCTTCTTTCTTTTGTCCCTTTTAGGTACCTCTAATTTATGACTAGAAGGAACCCGACAGGACCTCTACTTTATGACAGTGATATTGAAGGTACCGTTCGTAGAAATAGCAGAGAAATAAGGCGAAGCCTAAACTACATAGACGAAGAGCAAGAAGCCGAAATAAATACCACAGAAGATATGGCTGAGAATAATCCGCCACCTCCAAAGATGGCCGAACATCATGCTCCACGTACTGTGTATGATTATGCTAAACCTAGTTTAACAGGAACTGAGTCTAGTATTGTTAGGCCTACTATTGCTGCAAATAATTTTGAACTGAAACCTAACACTATACAGATGATACAACAGTTTGTTCAGTTTGATGGTTTGCAGGATGAGGATCCTAACACACACTTAGCAAATTTCCTAGAATTTTGCGACACCTTCAAAATAAATGGCGTTTCTGATGATGCCATTTGTCTTCGATTATTTCCCTTTTCCCTGAGAAATAAAGCCACATAGTGGTTGCATTCTTTTCCACGAGGCTCAATCACTACATGGGATCAAATAACCGAAAAATTTTTATTAAAATATTTTCCACCGTCCAAAACAGCCAAGTTAAGGAATGATATCTCTTCTTTTGTGCAGATAGATTTAGAGACACTTTATGATGTGTGGGAGAGATACAAAGATTTGTTGAGAATGTGCCCACACCACGGACTACCTTTGTGGCTTCAAGTCCAAACTTTTTACAACGGTGTGAACCCTTCAACAAGGCAGCTAATCGATTCAGCTGCCGGTGGAACCCTGAACAACAAAACTCCTGAAGCAGTCTACGAGTTTATAGAGGAGATATCACTGAATAACTATCAGTGGCAAGTTACAAGGAGAAGGCCAGCCAAAGCAACCGGAGTTTTCAACATTGACGCAGTGACCGCGCTATCAAATCAGGTGGAATTGTTACATAAAAAATTTGATAATTTCTATGGTTCTTCGCAGGCACATCCAGTTATGCAGTGCGACGCAAGTGAAGGAGTGGTGAATCCTGAGTACCCACCCTACGGACAGGGCATGGAGAGCGAACAGTTGAACTATATGGGTAATAATTTCTGATCTAACAATAACCCTTATAGTAATACTTATAATCCAGGTTGGAAGAACCACCCCAATTTTTCATGGGGCGGTCAAAGAAATCAAAGATCACAACCGTCCCAAAACTTCTAACAACAGCCCTACCCACAGGAAAAGAAGCCGAACCTTGAAGAGGTCCTGACAAACTTCATAACAGCCTCAGACACACGTTTCCAGAAGATAGAAACAAAAATTGAGGCATTGTCACAAGAGTTCAAGGATCAATTCGGGCAACTTGCTAAGCATATTTCTGTGAGACCACATGGAAGACTACCGAGCAACACCGAGACTAACCCAATGGAGCAAATTCAAGCCATAACAGCTCAAGATAGTGAAGGGTTAGACGAGCCTAATACAAAACAAAAGAAGGTGGTAGAAGAAGATATGGTTGAGGTCAATAACAAGTCGAAACCTATAATTAAAGAGTACCAACCTCGCATTTCTTATCCCGAAGCGATGAAGAGAGATAATACAGAGAAATAGTTTGGTAAGTTTCTTAAACTTTTGAAGAAATTACATATCAACTTACCTCTTCTTGAAGCTCTTTTTCAGATGTCAGATGTAAGGAAATTTTTAAAACAGCTCTTGACGAACAATTGCAAATTAGACGAAGAGCCACACGTGGAATTAAACGCAGTATGCTCAGCAATGTTACAGAATAGACTACCGTGGAAACAAAAAGATCCAGGGAGTTTTACAATTCCATGTTTAATTGGTAGACTAACTGTTGATAATGCATTAGCTGATTTAGGGGCAAGTATAAATGTCATGCCTTATAAAATTTTAAACAACTAGGTCTAGGGAAACCCAAACAAACTAGGATAAGCATTCAATTAGCTGATAAAACTGTTAGAATTCCTGGGGGTATTATCGAAGATGTTCTTGTAAAAATTGATAAATTCGTTTTCCCAGTAGATTTTGTTGTCTTAGACATGGATGAGGATAATTCGATTCCCTTAATATTAGGAAGACCCTTTTTAGCAACTGCCAGGACTACAATTGATGTTAGCACAGGAGAACTCATACTTCAGGTAGGTGACGAATCGATCAGTTTACAAGCTCTCGACTCGGCCAGGACAACAATTGACGAAGGTGAGAAAGTAAATTCAGATAATAACCAGATTGTTCCAGCTTCATCATAGGAAACGCCACAAGATTATAAACCTGAGCCAAATCATGGACCGCATGCCATCAAAGACGAATTACACAAGGTACAAAGCATTAGGGTCGACAAACTAGAAAAGTGGATGACATCCTTCAAAGAAAACATGAACCATGCGAACTAAAGCCGAAAGAGCCCCCAGAAGAGCTCATAGGAACATCAAATCATCTCAAAATAAGACACCAGGTACTAATAGATAAGGCAGATCCTCATATCATCACATCAGACCTGACCACGAACGAAGAAATCCCTCTTGAGGTACATAATATCTTCCCATACGGAACAGTTGAACTAAGTAATCCTATATTCGACACTTTTAAGGTACACGCTTCTCGACTCCAACTTCATCAAGAAAATAGAACTGTCAGCATGAGGGAAGATATTCAAACCTTTAAACCTCCCTGATTTCTCAATACGAGGAGAGTCTAGCTTAAGACTATAAACGAGTGCTTCTCGGGAGGCAACCCGAGTACTAACACAATTTATTTTCACATTTTGTTTTCAATTCATTTTCTTTTCTTCTTTTCTTTATAACTAATTCTAAAATAACCAAGGGTGCAGATTTCCAGGCCACACGGCCTTGCACACGGCCGTGGCCGTGGCCGTGTGTACCTCAAGAATCTTTGTACCAACATGGCAGAGGCAGTACGAATCAAATCCCAACTAATTTTTGAAATCACGAACTCAACCACCCCACCACGGCCATGAGATGCGGCCGTGCGAAACACTACGCCCACAAGACACGGGCGTGTGAATGTACATGAATTGAGAATTCTATTTAAACCGCTCACCCCTTCCTCTTTTCACATACTTCACACCCCTTCTTCCTCTCTTACACCCTTATACAACCTCCATTCTCAGCATTCTTTGTATTCATAAGCATTCTTCTCAATCTTTTGGCCATGTCGAAGAAACGACTGGATTCCAGCACAGTCTCCCTCGTGGAGACCAATCTAAATAAGTTCATGCCGGCCGCTTCATTCACTCGACAAGCCAAGGGTCGTTGAGACCATTTATCTTTTCTTTTACCTTTCTCTTTTGCTTCAATTTCCTTCTCTTTGACTATCTTATGCTTAATTTAGTTTAATATATTTTAGTTTTTTAGTGGCAGGTTCAAAAGGCTGCTAGGGAATCACCACGACCACGACCATAGCCACGCCACTTCCGCCACCGCTAGCACCTCCGCAACCCTAGAGGTCACACCCACCTTGGGAACCATCCAACAATAAGGACTTCTCGGTCCATTAGTCTTTTCTTTCATTTTCATTTTCCTTCTTAGTCTCCTTCTCTTTTTCTTTCTTGTTTTTAGTTATATATTTAGTTTATTTTAAATATGTCTTAATAATCCCTGGCTAATTCCCTACGAGCTCCCCAATTTCTTCATCTAGCGCAGAGCTCGGCAGCAGCCACCACCTCTATCAACTTCCAACTCTAGGAAACCATCTAAATTCAGGAAGTCTTACATCTCTTTCTCTCTCTTAAATTTTATATACATCTTTGCACATTGAGGGCAATGTACATCTTAAGTGTGGGGGGTGAATATTTATTTGAAGAAAGTGCCTAACTTTTTGCATTATTCTCATATTCGGCCTAACTTTCTTCATTATTCTCAAATCCCTGAAATTAGTCTTGTTTTTAATCAATTTTCTCATATTACTAATTAGGATGAAATTTCTGATGAATTATGATTTTTATTGACATGTTTTTAAGTAAGTCATAGATAATTATACATTGATGATTAAATTAGAAGAATATTAAAGAATCAAGCATGATAAGTCTATTTTTCAGAATTAAAATTTTTGTTAGGTTGTCTACCTGAATCTGAATGTTATCTTGAAGCTTAAAATTTGCAAGGTTGATGGCAAAAACACCCATAATTTTTGTGAGATTTTGAGCCTATTAGAGCATATATTCTTTTTCATGCTCACTTTATTGATTATGATTGTGTCAACTTTGAATTGTTACTCTAGAACTTGCCTCCTTCATACAGATCAAGACCACACTTATGATTTGATATACCGAGATGATAAAGGCACCTAGGATTTAACCCACTTACTCCACTAAAAGCCTACCTTCATAATTAACCCCTAGTGAACCCCGTTGATCCTAATAACCCTTTTTATTCACTCACCCGCTAATGTTAACCCAAAGCCCTTTGTATTCGTTATCACCATTCCTTTTGACTACCCTTATATCGAGATTTGATTTGATTTGTTGTCTAGCTATTATCTTTATTTTAAGTAATAGATTCATTCCTTATTATGTAATATTTGACTTGTTCTTAAAAAAAATTGAAGTATATTCAGTATTAGTATTATGAAAAAAGAGCTTATACAGTTAAAATTTAGTTATCAAAAGAAAACAAGCTTCTTTACATAAAACGGATACATATACGGTCTCGCCTTCACACTCAAAACCTTAACTTTTCCAAGAAACAAAGCTAATTTTCTGTCCTGATCCGACTTCGATTCATATGTCAGGCCTTGAACGGTTGGGGTCACTTTTCTCTTGTTGTCTTTTCTCAGACCATATTTGCGCAGCCATGTTGTCTTCCACTTTATCAAGAAACCTATTTTCCATGACAAGTTCTCTATTTAGCAACTGAATGTGAATCAACACCCTTTTCTATGATGAAAATGCAATGCAATCACAGTCAAAATAAAATGAAACAAGTCAGTATATTTCCTACAAAGCTAGAATTTAAAGAAGCAAGCAAGCAATAATAAATAGAGCACCTATTCGGGTGACCACTAAGGTTTGGTATGGTTCTATCTAAGGTAGGTTCTTAGGGCTTATTATATGCGGTTTGGTTCCAAAGTAAGGGTACCTGAACCGACAGATTCCTCAATCCTCACCCATTATAGGCTCATACGGATCGAGTTCAGTTCAGGGGAATACATTTCCCTATGGCTATACAGAGATGAAAATCTCACGAAGACATAGGTACGGATGTATCCCGAAAGCGATCCACTATCCTATACGGAGGTGAAGATCTCACGAAGGAATAGTTTCACACTCCCACTTAAAAGGGTATAACCGACCGGTTATGAAATGCAATATGCGAAAATATATCCAAAGACTCGAACCAATAAAGCAAATATATCAAAATGATGCATACCATAAAAATGAAATGCAACGAAAGGATCGTAAATTTAAACCAAATTATCAATTTTCGATAAAAAGACAAGAAATAATCAACCCGTGGCTTGACTCTCTTATTATGTCTCCAGTGGAGTCGCCATACCGTCGAAACCTTTTTTTTTTTTGAAATCGACTTTGTTTTTTTAAAAACGAAAAATGGAGTCGCCACCAATCCTTTTTATGAGGTGTGATCGGATTACCTCGTAATTTGATCGTTTTAATAAAAGGTTTGATTTACTAAAACAACAATTTTTTTGGTCTACAAAATTTAGAAAATAGGTTCGAGAGTAGGTTACGCACAAGGAAGGATTAGCACCATCGTAACACCCAAAATTGGTACCTAGTTGATTAATTAATGTCTTAGTGTCAAAAGTTAAAAACTCAAAAAGAATTTAAAATACGATCCTTCTTTAAGACGTTACTTAACTAAATTAATTTTTACGAAAAGAGGCTTATTTTAAGTTAACCGAGAAGAAAGGATCATGTTCCGTAAGTTAGGGCACAACGCCTTAAATCCTCGAAAACGAGAATAAACGCTAAGATCTTTCTCTTTTTTCTTTTTAAGTATATATTTGACTATCTCAGTTTTAGAAAGAAGCCATATTCCGTAAGTTAGGAACACAATTCATTTTAATTTCAAAAATAATGAATATTGCTTTGATTAAAAAAATTCCTTTTTTATGCATCGTGCAAAAAATGAACGTTCAAGTTAATCGAGAAGAAAGAATCATGTCCCGTAAGTTAGGACACGACACCTTAAATCCTCGAAAACGAGAACAAACGCTAAAATCTTTTTTTATTATTTTAAAATAGATATTCGATTATCTCGGTTTTAGAAGGAAGCAATATTCTATAAGTTAGGGACACAACTTTTCTAATTCCAAAATAATGAACATTTGCCTCAGTTTAAAAAATTTCTTTTTTTGTGCATCATACGAAAAACGAACGTAACGCTTAAAACTATATGCATTTTACTTATTAGGGCATAATATACACATGGATAAATACTATAATAATAATGTAAATATAACAATAATAGGATTATTAATTCATGGCATTAACAAAATAAGTAAATAAATAAAATAAAATAAAGTAATTTAAAATAAAAAATAAAATGGAAGGGAAGGGAATATAAGTAATATCAAATTTAAATAAAAAAGTAATAAATAAATAAATAGGCAAAACAAATAATATTAAATTTAAGTACTTAAAAAAAGTAAAAGAATAAATAAATAAACAAAATAAGTAATATTAAATTTAAGTACATTAGAAATATACTAAAAAATAAAAAATAATAATAACAATATACACAAATAAAAGGAATATAAAAAATATTTTTTTAAATATATGAGAAAGAATAAAGAAAGAATAAATAAGTAAATAAATGTAAAAGAAATTTAAATCGAAATTTAAATGGAACTATGGGGCCTAAATCGTAAAAAAACTAATAAAACATGATAAGGGACCAAAATAAAATGCGCGTAAAGGAGGAGGGACTAACTGGGAAATTATTCCCTGTCCCAAAACGTGTCGTTCCGTAGGAGACTGAAATGAAATAAAATTAAAATCATAAGGTATAAATTAAAAAACACAAAAAGATTGGATTGAAAAATAATTAAAAAGTGGAAGGGTTAAAGGCGCAAATAGACCCCCGCATAAAAACACGCGGATCCTAAGGCTGGTCGGGTCGGTAATCGGGTCGGTCCCAAAACGATGTCGTTTTGGCGTCTGAAGCTTAAGCCCAAAACGACGCCATTTTAAGGGCTTATATAAGTAAAAAAATCTAAAAAAAAAATTCACTTTTGAATCAGTTTTAAAAAAAAAAAAACTCTTTTTGTTTCATTTTTTTCTCTAAAGGGGTCTAGGTCCGACCTTGACGCCGGCGAGTTTCCGCCGCGACTGCCTTCGGTCGTCGGCGACAGCGCCGCCGTCCGCGATGGCCGGAATCACAAAAAGATACCCTTTTCGACCTTTCAACTTCCACAATTTGGATCTGAAGGCCAAAAACCTTAAAAGGTATGAAAAAAAAAAGCTTCAATCTTTTCTTCTTTTGTTCGTCTCTTTATATATATATATATATATATATATATATATTTGTTTTTTTTTTTTGCTTTCGAAAAAATAAACAAACACAAAAATCACCTTTGATTGTTTTTTCTTCAATTGCTTTTTTTATTTCCAAAAATCTCCCATTTTACAATATGTTCTTTAGGCTTTTTGTAGCCATTTTACATCATTATTTTTCTATTTTTTTCTACTATTTGCTACTGTTCTTGCATGTTGTGTTTTTTGTTTTTCCGTAATTGCAGGCGTCGATGGCAGACAATTGGTAGTGGCAGGCAGTTGGTATTGGCAGTAGGGTATGGTGCGGCGGCTAGGGTTTCCGTTCCCCTTTTTTTCTTTTTTTTTTTGAAAACAGTTTAGGTTTTGAGCTTGTTCGGCCATTAGGTTTTTTTATTTATTTGGGCTGTTTGTATTTGTAAATGGAGTGGACTTTTTATTTGGTTTTGGTTTTGTTTTGAGCCCGGACAGCCACTGGATTTTTATTGTTTTTTACAACCACCAGATGAGATTTTACGTTGTGCATGATGGCATGTTTAGTGTTGGTTAACCAAGATTAGTGACGATGCTCTTTTTCTACCGATATATATAGTATAAAAAGTCCAAAACAAAAATGGGTAGAATCTAAGTTGCGTCAGCAATTGAGAATACTAAAATCTAAAAACCACACTCTTCAAAATATTTTTTACCATATTTTTTTAAAATATTTTTTAACCGTAATAATAATGAAGAAATAGCTCTTAATGAGGAGATCAAGGCCAAACTGCAGGGTTCACAGAAAATTTAAATCTTTATAACTCAGTTGACCTATTGATGAATCTTTTCGATCCACTAATTATAATGTTTATCTGCCAATCATGTGTGGTTATAAATAATTAAATCTAATTCAGTTATAAAGTGATTTTTCAAGCACACCCTAACTAGAACAATCCTTTCAAAAAATTTAAATTAGCAATATGAACCCCAAAGTAAAAATAGAAGATATGAATCCTTGCCATGTAAGTATTAATGAAGAATATTTCTAAAGTTGGAATCCGAATCTCTTTACAGAGGTGTACCAATATCCTTAGATATAAAAGGTTATAAATCTATTTTCTTTTTTATTACAAAAACCATGTATTAATTGACTGAACCAATTTCATATTATATACAAAGCGTCTCCAATTGGTTTATAAGTTCATTTTATTTGGCTCATAGTTTAGCCATCGTAGATTTCATAAACTAATTTTTTTAAGGTTATAATTAATTTAATTATTTTAAATGATTACAAGTATTGAATTGAATAATTGAACTTAACTCAAACTAACTAAAATAAGTAATTTACACTCTCTTTTTTTGTTTACAGTGGTGAACTCAATTTTAAAAGCTGAAAGCATCGTAGCCCTAATTTTACCGACACAACCAAAACATCCTTAACTATTGTTTTTTCTCTCTTATTTTGAATATATATTATATAATTAGAGATAAGATAGTTGTTAGAAATTAAACCTAAATCCTTATGTCACAATACAAATATGAAGTTGTTGAAAATAATTTAAAATACTATATTTGTAAATACATATATTATATATAAAGAGGAAAGAATATCATGTATGACTCTCTTTATATATGATTTAGTTATGCATTATTGTTATTATATTTATATGAAACAAACAAAATTTCATTGTCATTGTTTAGGTTAACTCTGCTATTAGATTGAGTAAGTTGTAGATTTGATTCATATACTTTAATTTAATTATTTTTAGTCTTTGTATTTTTTAAAATTTATTATTCAATCAATTAGATTTAACTATTACCATTTTAGATTAGTATTATAATTTTAAAATTTTAAAATATATATATATATATAAAAACTAAAATTGAGGATATTAAAAACCTCCATAAATCCCCAGCTTAATATGAAAGTAAGAACGAAATCTCATATTTAAACCCTAATATTAAATTTGTTGGATAAAATGGTTGAGAAGAAAATATATTTTTTGTAATGTGGTAGATATTCCTATGCCTATGGTATATTAAAAAATAAATTAAATCACAGTCAGCCACTGTACTTGGTTTAATTTCTACATATAATTTCATACAATCAACGTCGTTGACATCACAGGTAGTTGAGAAGCCAATGTTGAATTAGAATTATTTTCGTTGAGTGTAATACCTGGTGTTGAGTGTTGACATTCTAGAATTATTTTTGTTGGATGTATGGTCAACCATTTGCAAAATATTTGCCCCGCTTCCTTTTTTTTCTTGAACCTGTAAAATAAAGGTTTTAACCTTATCCAGTTATGATATAAGGATTAAGTTTGTAATTTGAGTTAAGTAGAGGGATTAACCGTTTGACTTAAAATTAGTTTTTTTTAAATCAAATATTATTTTTAAAAATAAATATAACTTTGCAATAATTTTTAAATAATTACTCTCTTATAAAAAACACTCGTGTTCATTCAACATTTACTTTTCTGTTTTCTATTGAATGAGTCAAATCATAAAAGATAGAAAATAATTTATGAACATTTACTTATGTTTGGAATGATTTAATTAGAGGTAGAGAGTGGATTGAATGAGGATAGTTATATTTTAAAAATTAATGATACTATAAAATTTTATTGATATTTAAAATTTTTAATTTTTTTATTTATAGATATTAAATAAAAATAAAAAAGAAAACCAGAATGTCAAATTTTGTTTTTTTTTATTATAATTTACATTAAATGCATGACTATAGACATAAAAAGTTAATCGATCAGACTTTGACCATCCAAGTTGGAATCCAATCCTTATAAATTATGATTGAATTTGTTAATTAATTGGAGTTAGTTAATTAATTGAGATTTTTTTTTTATATTTAAAAAAAATTCAAGACATGATGAATTATTTAGTTCTTTTAATTTTATAAAAGATTATTTTAGCCTTCCAATTAAATTTTCATTTGCTTAGTTTTTAAATTTATATTTTTTATCTAATCACTCTAAAATGAATAGAAATATTAATATTCTTTTAATTTTGTTGATAATTACAAAGATAACTTTTGTAGGTTATAATAAATGTATAAATTTCAAAGCAAATATTTTGATTACAATATAACATGCATCATACGGGAACTTTTTCAACTTGTTGCTTTCCTAATAATATATTCTACCATTACAAATATGGAATTCTGTCATTCATGGGTTTGTCCCTTATTTACCCATTTATATATGTATATGTATGGAATTTTGTTGTACACAATATTTAAACCAAAAGTTGTTTAACATCTCTGGAAATTGATCATCTTTATGGATATAGTAAAGATTGCCCCAAAACTAATTCTAGATAATCGTGCCTGAAATCAAAATAATTTCTCAACTACTGCTCTATTGTCTCATTGTTCCCATCTTCAAATATGTCTGTTATATCTCTAAACTGATAAACAACCAATCCATACAATGTCCCAGAAACCGGACAAATCCAGTAGTACCACCTCCACCATATTGGCATACTCTGTAATTGGTGCACATTTGAGTTTAGTTAGTCCTCAGGATTTGTGTGTATATATGTATATGCTAAAGATACCAAGACCTCAACCCGGGGTTTAATCCTATTGGTTTATGCAGTGGCATCCAACAGAATTGGATGCCATGGGAGGTGAAGTAAGGTGAAGAACATGAAGAGATACCAGAAGAATTTGTAATTCGGACTCAAGTAATTTATAATTAGGTTCTAACTTTTCGCATATTAATTATTTAATCATGAAGTCATTCCACTATTGTATCATAATTAAACTCCCCCTGAGTACATACCATTATGAAAGCTATTTAATAAATGCTCGTCCAATGACAT
Source organism: Gossypium australe (assembly GCA_005393395.2). Lineage (NCBI taxonomy): Eukaryota > Viridiplantae > Streptophyta > Magnoliopsida > Malvales > Malvaceae > Gossypium > Gossypium australe. The sequence continues at coordinate 16,661,841 of CM016626.1, forward strand.
TGTCATAAGTGTTATTTTCATAAGATACATAATTTTAGTAGTTTTTTTATCTCGAACCTTGAACCACGAACTTCAAATCCTTGATATCGAACCTTGAACCCTGAACTCTATAGGGTTCGACATTTGAGTTTGAGGTTTAGGGTTCGAAGTTTAAGATTAAAATTCAGGATTTAAGATTTGAGATTTAAGTAAAAAAGTTACCTAAATTATGTGACAATAACATAAAAAAATTTACTGAAATATCATTAAATAATTGGAAAAGGATCATGGATGATGTTGTGGGAAAGGATTATAAAATATTTGTGATAATAATATATTTAGTAAAGCTAAACAAACCAATCAATTTAGAAAAAAGAAAAAGAAAAGTAAATATGATATTAATATATATATATATATATTGATACATATAGATTTAATAGCATATATTAATTGTTTGAATAATACTAAAAATATTTTATTTTTTAGTTACCTTTTCCTTTGAAAACATAAACTTACTATTTAAATTTTTTATATACATTTTCGCGTATATAATTTCTTGGAATATAATTTTTTTTTAAAAAAGTTACAAATGTTGAAATAAAATTACTAAATTATTACAATAAAAAGTTGGTAAAAATTTAATTAAGCTAAATGAATTCATTTGGAAAAAATAACAATTTAAACACAAACAATTAAAATGAAATAATAAAATTTAAAATAAGTAATTAAAAAATTTCAATTATCTATCCCTATCTCTAACTTTTTAATGCCTAAATGGCCCTTACTAATTTCTAATAAAAAAACATGAAAGCACCACTAATACACTTCATTCAACATTAAAAAAAAATCAACATTAATTCAACATTTAATGCCTAAACCCCTCATGACATTCATTCAGCATTTAATTTCTAATAATTTTTAATGCCTAAAAAATTGATTGCACAGTATTAAAAAAATTAGCATTGTGTTCGCGGTCTCAAGTTTGTAAATGTTTATAATTATATTCTGTTAACTTATAAACTATGGTTTTAAATTTAAAAAATTAATTTATGTTGAGAAAATAGTAGTAAACAATTTTCTTATGAACACTAAACAACGAAAAGTATTTTCATTTCTATTTAAGCCGTGAATTTCTGAAGAAGACAAAAAAAAGAAGGCAAAATTGATAAATGTAAACCAATTTTTTTTTTTTTATTTCAAAACAAAGTGTGAATGTATTGATATATTAATTTTGTTAAGAATTATCTTTTGAAAGATTTATATAAAGTTCTATTAACAATAGTAAAATTGCTTCATATGAAAAAAAAATTAAAGTTTTTACTTATTCTAGAATTATTTTTCAGATTTCAATCTCTTCAAAGCAAATTTGGTGAGAGTTCATGTACTGGTTTTTTAGAACTTGAACCTTGTAAAGCTAAAAAAGAAATAAAAATAAAATAAAATCATATATGAAAATAGATGAATATTTGTAATATTAGCTAACATGAAAATTAAAAAAATCTAAAAAGTGCAGAAAAATAAACCTTTTTTTTTATGAAAATTAATGTGTGTCTTCATTCAACATTTATTTTTCTCAATAAAAAAAGATAACAATGTTTTCCTTAAACTTTGAAATATAAACCACTAAAACGAATCATAAATTTTCGTTAATTTAGAGTTTAATCATTGGAGTATTGAATTATTTTAAGTTTTTTTTTTTGAAAGAAAATAAAATTCATTAAAAAAGAAGCTAATACAACAGAGAGTAAAATCAAAGCATAAAAATATCAAGGAAGCAGGCTTGAGGGTTTGGGCCAAATCTTCAAAACTGACTTCAAAGAATTTGGGCCGAATTTGTTTCATAGTTGCATACAAGAAAAAACCTTTTATTACAATGGCAGAATTTGGACCTTGTAATAAATGCATAAAATTCAAATAGCGTTGATTTTATAAGAATAAAACAAAAAAACTTCTATCGTCTCTGGAAATTGAACATCTTTATGGCCACAGCAAAGATTGTTCCAAAGAGAACTGCGAAACTAATAATCACAGCAGCAACAAATCCCAGGTAATCATGCCTGAAACCATAATAATTTCTCAAGTACTGCTTCACTGTCTCATTGTTTCCATCTTCAAGCAATTTGTTTATATCTCCAAATTGTGAAACAAGCAATCCATACAAGGTCCAAGATACTGGACAAATCCAATAGTACCATCTCCACCATACTGGCATACTCTGTAAATGGTGAACGATTGAAACGAATGAGAATAAAGCTTGTACTCAGTATTTGTGTATATGCTAAAGAGACCAGCAACCTAAACCCGAGGTTTAATCCTGTTGGCTTATAGGCTTTGGTCTTCTTTGTATTGAAAAAAAAAAAAAGAAAAAGATATCAAATTATATAAAAGTAGCACATACAGGTCGTGGGATGATGAAACCTGAGAAGAGATTCCATAATCCGTAGAATGCTGAGGATACTATGGCTGCAATGTGGCTGTTTGGTGTGACAGCAATAGCCATCATGCCATAGAAGGTGAAGTAAAGTAAGGTGAAAAACATGAAGAAGATATACCAGAAGAACTTAGCAGCGGTCCATTCGAATCCGATCATGGAATACACTATAATGCCATACACAGAAGCTTGAACAAAAATATAAGGTATCTCTATTAAGACCTGCAGTGGCCAAATGTGGAGGCAATTATAATGCACGTGCAACTTTCTTCACGATTTCAACTACTCTTCGAAATGAGAAAATTACTTACCTGTCCAATAGCATATGGCATCGCAGAATACATTCCGGCAGCTCTTTCTCTATAAAAGACTGTCCTTTCTACCGACACAACAGGCTGCACAGATGAAGAGTTTTGGATACCGATGAAAAGAACAGCAGCGTACATTGAACCCATTGCATTGGACAGATCTTGTAATTTTTTCCTATAATTTACAAGGTAGAGACAATTAGATACTTGAAGCTGACTGATGAAAACCAGTATTGAAGCCTGAGCTTTTGTAATTGAATTATTGCTTACGTTTTTGACCCAAGGTCCCAGAACAGCGTCCCAAACATCAATGCTATGGCTGTTGTAAAGAGGAACCTTACGGCAGTATACGGGGGGTTGCGCCAGTATGACCAGTGTTGCTTCCATAAACAAGCCGCACACTGACTCAAGAATGGTTGGGAGTACTGTGTTGCGAAATAGAGTTCCTTTGCACCAGGAGCAGGTTTGCTTAAATCTTCAATAAGAGCTTTGTTTCTCCTGAACAAATGACATGCCTCAGTAGCAAATTCAAGGTAGCTAAGATAAATAGGCCACATATATGTCTTATATATGCTAAACTAAAGTAATTAGTTGAATCTGGTTATTTATTACCTGTATAGGTCTGAGTTTTTGTAGATATCAGCAAAATCAACACCTAAAGATAACTCTTGCGCTGACGCCGTAACTTCCAACATCCAAGTTGCGGGATTGTAGCCATCTTTGATTTTGCTAACCCCTTGAATTCCCTACAAAACATGAACATCATAATGTTAGATATAGTTTTCATGTGAACTCAGAAATGAATTCAGTATTGTCTTTCATTTCATCTCACCTCAAAATATTTGATAAGATATTTAGAATGGTGTCCTAATGGCCCCACATAGATTTCTTGTCCTCCACGTTTCATAAGGAATAGCTACAATTGCAATTTTATATTAGTTAGGCTATTACAAAAAGAACCAACAAAAAACGAAGCCACTTCTTTTGAAATTTAACTTTTTATGTTCTTCACCTCGTCAAACGCTTCAAATATGTCAATACTTGGTTGATGGATGGTACACACAACTGTTCTTCCAGTGTCCACTGTATTCCTAACTGTTCTCATAACAATTGCAGCAGCCCTTGCATCAAGCCCTGAAGTTGGCTCATCCATGAAAATGATAGAAGGGTTTGCCACAAGCTCGACTGCAATCGTAAGCCTCTTTCGTTGCTCTGTTGATAAACCGTTTACACCGGGTAAACCAATTATGGCATGCCTTAATGAATCCAGTTCCACAAGCTCCATGACTTCTTCTATGAACATCTGAAAAACATATGTGGAGATAAAACCATCAACATAATCCACTAGGAAAATATGTGGTTTTTATTGGGCTCTTTTGTTCTGGGTTTTATCCTAGATAAAGTGACTTAAAAACTCTAGCATGTAACAAAGTAAAATGAGAGACTTGAAACAGCTCAGGGTTTCATAAATCTTAACCTTTCTGGTTTCAGCGTCAATGTCATTGGCTAATCGTAGCCAAGCGGAATAAACTAAGGATTCATACACAGTGACATGAGGAGAATGAATGTCATTTTGTTCACAGTATCCAGATATTCGAGCAAAAGTTTCTTGCTTCTTGGGGAAACCTGAAACTGTAATGTTCCCCTCGATATAACCACCAGTTTTTCTGCCAGCAAGCACATCCATTAGAGTGGTTTTACCAGCACCACTAACACCCATTAGAGCTGTGAGAACACCTGGTCTGAATGCACCACTAATACCCTTCAATAGCACCAATCTGTCATCTTCAGTGATACCTTGTTCTTTCATTTCCTACAAAATTTCAATTCAATCAAGGAACTCTCACATATCTGAACAATTGAACGTATGTGGCTTTTGTACATGGAACCTTATGTTACCTGTGGCATATCAACAGAATAGTAAATGTTTTCAAAAGTGAGAGAGTGAGGCTCAAATGGAAGAACCATTCCCTTTTTCTTTTTGCCATTGGTCCTAAGAGTTGCGTCAGACAAAGAAAAGGACTTGGATGAGGAGGCGCTTCTTTGAATGTCATCTTGGATCTCTGCATGTCAATTAAATTAATGTTGCACATACAATGGCTTGTACACAAACATACCAATCCAAATATATATGAGCTTTCCGTACCTGATCTATTTACATGACTTGAGCTATTTTCATGGTCTGTTAACTGAATGCTTCCACCAACACCATTGGCTTGATCATTGCTTTCGGGTTTTTCAGGTATTACAGCTCGATTCTTCTCAAAGGCTACATATTTATTTGAAGAAAAAGAATAAAATATTAGCTCTCCCTACCAAAGAGGCATAAATTTTAGTAGGTAAGCTATACTCACGCTTTAGATAGGTAAGAGCCAGAGTAAAGAAAACGTTGTACAATACTACAAATATAACCAACGCCCCTACTCCGAGCCAATACCAATATGATTCATGGAAGAAACTTCTAGACTTTAAAACTTGAAGTCCTATCGATTCGTTTGAGCCTGGAGGGACCTTCAATATGAAAGCAAGCATAAAAAGATCAGTATATTTTTAAGAGACAAACCACAAATTATAGACATTTCAACTTCCAAAAGCATTACTCGACTCCACTGGTGCCCGAGGAACTCATTAACCATCAACGCATTTTGCCCATACATCAAAGGCGAAATCCAGTAACCCCATATCCACCAACCCCTTATGTCCTCTGTAGCATTAAACATTAAAGGTATGTTAAAACTGTTTAAAGCTTAACTTTCGTTAAAAGATTTTTTTTGGACTTATTATTATACCTCGTGCCAGGACAAAGCCACTTAATGCAAAAAGTACAAGTAAAGCAAATGTCCCAAAAGTGTTGGCAACAATAATGTTTCTAGCGGCTGATGCAATGAACCGAAATAATGAAGCAGCTGTCTGGCTAATGAGAACAAGGAGGAGGAACTGTCTTAAGAACCTGTGTCAAAAATTTTACTTCCACGTCAACTTGAATCAAAGCTAATGAGCAAGAAACTTTGTATATTACTATTAAAGTTCTTAAGATATATGTGTTGTCATTTATTTTTTCTACCTTTGAGCATTTGGATCAAATCCGACAACGTAGTAGGTAATGAATACCCACACAGAAACTTCTATAAATGTCATAGGGATCTTCAAAATCCATGATGGTAAAGCATAGGCCCATGGAGGAAAGAATAGGAGGTCTCTTTGCTTGTAAAAGACAGGGAGCTTAGTAATGGTCATAGAAAGCTCAGGCATTCCATAGAACATGAGAAAAATCATACCAAAAAACAATGCCCCCATATAGTTGGTTCCTCCTTGAACTGAATCTCGATCCATCTCAGTTCTCAAAAAGAGTGTCATGGTAATACAGGACACTATTGTGAGCTAGTAGCACAAACAAAAAAAGAAATGAATAAAAAAAGGAGTAAGTCAAGATCCTTAAAGCACGATAATTGCAGTACAGACTAGAGAGTTTAAAAATGATTAGTACGCACTTGTATAATCTTGAAGATGTAGACGAAAGAGTTTCTCTTCATCAACAGAAGTTCTCTTGCAAAGCAAGCTTTTAGCAACTCCCATTTCCCAAGACCATATTTTTTTGTTGTCAAAGCAGCTGGGTGGCTTTTTGTTTTTTCAAACGGAGTTCCAAGTTCCTCTCCAAGTTTCATTCCCACATGGAATGACTGGAATTCCTCAGCAAATTCATTGGCCGTGATAAACCTGTAAGGTTGATCTTTACGTGCCCAATACTGCATTTGATCTTTCCTTGATGTAACCTGAAAGTAGCAATGTTAATGTGACAGAAGAGTAAGTTTCTCTCTATGAACAAGGGAATGAAACTTTGTCAAGACTTACCTCTTGCAAGAAATCAGCCACACCTTTTCTCTCAGGGCACTTAAAGCCCATAGATTCGAAAAAGCTCACCACATGTTCGCGAGGACCCTGATATACTATCACGCTATCAGAAAGGAGAATAATGTCATCAAAAAGATTGTAAGTCTCTGGAGCTGGCTGTAGAAGGGAGATGAGTGCAGTTCCATTAAGAATGTGAACAGTTTGCCTGAGGGAGTTCACAATTTGGAATGTTGTAGAGCTGTCCAGACCAGTAGATATCTCATCCATAAACAGTGCCCTGGCTGGTCCTACCAGCATTTCACCTAATTGCATTGGCAATGACATAATTAGATTTTGATGATAAGAAATTTTGTCTACCCTGATAATGGAATAAATGGTGTAATTGACTTCATGAACTACCTGTTGTGACACGCTTCTTTTGTCCTCCAGATATACCCCTCAACATTTCATTTCCTACCAAAGTGTCTGCACACATATCCAGTCCTAAAATCTGCAAAATTTAAATCAAAGATTTTCAATAATTTAAGAACTTATCATGTTAGTGCTTCTTGAATAGATTTCAATGTACTTCAGTTTCTGTAACATTACCTTCATAATATAATCAGTGATTACATTTGCTTCCTGTCCTTCTGTTGCTACTGCCTGAAATGTTATGGCAAACCAAATCAGGATGAATACAAGATTCTTTATAATAAAGATTCCTGTCAGATACATTTACTCTTTTAACTTATATTATATTTCTGATTTTCAATCAATTATATTTGGGAGAAAATTATCGTTGAACATATGCAACTAGTTTTGCAAGACACCTTTCAAAATGTAAACAAGACAGTCTTTTGCGAGAGAGGTATATAAGATGTTCATATTTAGCATTACAATGACTTCATGGTACTTACCTTCATGAAGACATCAATATCAGGATCAGGTTTAATGTTTGCTTGTTTCTCTCTTCTTGACAACTCTGACAACATATCTGTAAACGCCCAAGACAACAAGATTTCATTCTTTGAAAATTTACATCATCATCATCATAATCATCATTATCATAATAATAATAATAATAATAATAATAATAATAAATGAATAAATAAAACAAGTGATAACATTTCCATCAAAAGGTCAAAAGAGAAACTCAGAAGGGATAGAAACCAAACTAACCATATCGGGTTCCAACCCCTTGGCATCTTGCAGAGAAGGCCAAAGTTTCCCTCACGGTCATTTCTCCTATGTGAAGATCATATTGACTGATATAGGCAGCAGTTCTCTGAGGCACAAACTCCTTCATCGTATGCCCATTGTATGTCACAGACCCCGAAAACTGCAACAGAATTTTCACTTTCAAATTAGAAACTAAAGCAAAGGCAGAACACAATGCAAAAAACAAGAAGCATAGAAAGGAAAATGTGAATTTTGTAGAGCACTTGGAGAGCAGGATCAAGCTTCCCAGCCAGAGCCAACAAGAGAGTGGTTTTTCCGGAACTTGGAGGACCCAAAAGCAATGTCATCCTATAATTTATACATGAAAAGACTAATCATTGATTAATTCCAGGATGGCCCAACTTTTTATTTTAGAAGAAAAAGTTAAAATTCATGTGTTTGATGAGAAAAAAGATGACCAAGTTTACCTGCCAGGCTTAATCATACCGCTGACATCTTTGAGGATGGTCAGCTTTTTCATTCTACTAGAAAGAATACCCATATTTATCAACAGGCCCTTTAATCACAAAACAAAGTAAAAGGTTAATAAGAATCCTAAACAAAAAGTTGTAAAATGATGAATTAATTATGATTCTCCAGGTTGGTACCTCAAATATGCTAGTAATGAAATTAAGGAATGAAGGCAAAGCATTGGTTCCTACAAAAGCTTCAGCTTCAATATTTATATTTTCAAATCTGACTTCGATTGTGGGAAGCTCGATGCCAACCCTGAAAATTAGAAGAAGAAAAATTCGAATGTAAATGATTACTGATACGCGAGAACAGGATCTCAATTAGACAAACTCTGTCTTCATTTGTGTCATTCAAGTCTTTCCCTCGAATCATAAAAAAAAAAAATACTTCTTTCCATGTTTTTTTTTCTAGTTAAAAGAAAATAATAGAAAAACTTCATACCTATCTATACGGTTCTTGAACTTCCACAAGAACCTTTCATTATCTTCGTCAGCAACTTTAACCAACCTCTCAAGTATAGTCCTCCTTTCTTGCCATCCAAGGTTAACAATATCAATTTCATTGGCACCACCTCGAGAGCTAGTCAATATACCTTTCCTGAGACGAGCAACAGTTGGTAGTCTCTCAATTGCAGCCCACTTCAAAGCTTCTTCATCATCCTCTTCTCGCGAAGACCTTGAAAACACCTCCACCCCACTGTTTTTCCATATGGAAGAGCTTCCTGATCTCAAACTTCCTGCTCGTAAACTTCCCCGTAAACTATTACTCGCTTTAAGAATATCTCCGGTCTCCATTACCACCAACTCCAACCAATACAATTCCCAAACTTTCGCGTTCCCCCCAGCTCAAGTCAATGAATCAAAACAAAATAATAACGATAAATGGAGTATTAGAAGTTCGGTATCCTTTTGTTATCAGACTCTTTGTCTTTGAACATTGAGAAGAAAATGTGAAGAGTTTTGAAACTAAAATAACAAAAACCATTAAACCAGTATGAGGGTTGAGGAATAAGCTGATCCTGTAGCAAGAAAACTGGAGGTTTGTGATATTTATAAGGTTATATTATTAGCGAGAATTTTAAAATCATATGGCGGGTTCCTTTTTATTTTTTTTTATATTTTGTCCTTTGTTATATGGGAGGTTCAAAATTTTCAAGGTGGTTTCGTAGGTTGTTTTTTTTTTTGTTGTTGTCATCTGAATTGTTTTCTTTTTAAAGGCTCACGTAGTATCTTTTTCCCTTGATTTGGTTAATGAATGAAAAAACTTTGAATGGAAATAAAAATAAGAGTAATAATGTTGAGATGAGTAGCATAAAAAAAGAATGAAAATCACCTGCCTCATTATTGTGGCTCTTTCTGTACCCACATATTTCTTCAACAGTTCATTTTCACGGCATACCTCGGTTGACTTTAAAAGAACTTACAGTGATGCAAAATTCCCCTTTCCTCTTTTTAGCACCTTCCACGACTAAAACCTTTTTAACGACGTTGGATGGGCATGACTTTAAATTTCTCTGGGAAAATTACATATATTGACCCGGTTGAAGTTGCCAAGGAAATCGTTGGAGCTGCTAGACTCTTGTTTTTTTCCAAGTTGTTAATCATGGGATCCCTTAAACATATATTCCACATTACTTTTTTAGCTTTGCATTCATCACTCTTTAATTTCAAACAAAAATCTTTTCTGTTACATTGAAAAAAAAATTATTTACAACTAATTTGGTTGATTGATTGTTCAAAGATCAACTATTTTGATTATTTTTAGGATATTATTTTTTCGAATAATCCTTTAGTATCTTAAACTCAATCTTTTTATTTATTTATAAAATTAAAATAAATTATTTCTAATGTCTAAAATGTGATCTTATTATAATAAGATCTGTGAGATTCTTTTTAAATCAACGGTTGTGGTTAAAATATAGAAATGAAGAGATGTAGTCATTTGATCAATAAGCTACATATAAACTAGGAAATTGCACTAGTGGCATGGAACCTAGTAAAAATACAATTTACTAGGGTGTTTACATTTTAATTAGGATCCAAGTAGATCCGCGTAAGTCTCTTCCAAGCAATGGGTTAATCGTGCTGGGTCGAATGACCCCAAAGGAACATGAAGGGTCTGAAATGTGCACATCTTTTACGAGCTCCTTTATGCAACCCGTGACATTCTCCCCCACATGTTCTTCTAACGCCCTCATCGCGTCCTTGACGTGGAACTGATCTATCTTCTCTTAAAACTGTCATAAAGCCTCGACAAGTTCTCAACTAGCCTCACCATCGAGAAGTCCCTTCCGTCAAACAAGGTACTAATGCCTCGGCCTATAATACTTTCGCCAAATCACTCGGTTTTTCATGATGCATTCAACATCATGATCATAAGAGACTTTTACCCCCATTGGCGCTCGTTTAGACTTGCCTGGATTTGGATCCTCCTAATCCTCGTGGAAAGGCTTAAGCATACTAACATGGAACACCAAATAAACCTTGAGTTTTGCTAGCAACTCCAATTTGTAGGCCACTTTGCCTACTCTCTTCAAAACTCTAAAAAGTCCCTCATACTGTCATACAAGCCCCTTGTGCAAGCCAGTGTGGCGCAAAATCGAGTGCAATTTAGCAAGGACTACGTCAACAACCTGAAACTACACAACCCTACAATTCTGATTAGCCCACTTCTTGTTGCGCTTGCTTGTCTTGTGTAAGCAAGCTCTGGCTAAGTCATTCTACTCTTACCAATCTTTAGCAAATCGATAAGCTGCTAAATTGGATCTTGCATAATGGGTCGCAACAGCATTAGGTGTGAGTGACTATTGCCCCTTGAACTCTTTTTGGAACTTCACCCAAGTCCCAATTTCGATCCCACATTTCTTTTCATTTGTGGACCTATTACGCCACCACAAAAGAGTGACATTAGTAAAATGAATGGAAGCAGTATTTACCTTGCATCATAATCTTTGATGCCCACGGCACGAAAGCATTGCTCCATTTTCCACAAGAAGTTGTCCACTTTCCTTGCGGATCTTGCCCCCTCAAACTTCTCCGGTTTAGAGACATCAATCTTATGGCTTGGTGTCGCACCCAACACCCTTTTACCCACAGCGAACTCTCCCTTGAGCTCCTTGATTTTCATGTTCAAAGTTGTCATTGTGGCTTCGTTTTCTTCCTTTAAAACCGTCAATGTGGCTTCGAGAGCATCATTCTTTTCTATCAACTTACTCGAAGCAATATTGAAGAGTGCTCGTAACGTGTCCATATTGGAACTAATGGCCTCCGCAACATATTCCTCAAGTTGCTCTTTCATCGAGTCCAGCTCATTAATGCGTCCCTCAACTATCTCGAATGTTTCACTCACCTCACCCATGGATTCCTCAACTAAGGGCTTCCGCATCATTCTTTTCTGTCAACTTACCTGGAGTAGTATTGAGGAGTGCTTATAAGACGTCCATATTGGAACTAAGGGTCTCTATAACATATTCCTCAAGTTGCTCTTTCATCGAGTCCAACACATTGATGCGTTCCTCAGCTATCTTGAGTGTTTCCTTCACTCACTCATGGGTTTCTCAGGATTGAACATTCAACTTTTCAAAGCTGACAACATATCCTTTGATCTACTATTTTTCTCTCCCCTCCCAACACAGGTCTCCATCGGGACATTCTACTCGTCTACTTTTTTTATCATCTCAATCAGCACCTTCGAACACTAGCTCTGATATCAATTGTTACGGGGCTAGAACTTTAGTTTGGCAAAACGTGCAGTCTTAGGTGATTCCCTTGCTTCAAATTTGCCTAAGCCTAACTCTCGAAAGATGAGAATTCTCACGAAAATTCTCTAAGGCATTGAAATAAAACGAAGCAACTTGAAAAGACAAAGGGATTTGAATCGAATAGAAAAGCCACAAGAAAATAATAGCACACAAAATGTTTGAGTAAATGCTCTTAAGAATGTTCTTAACTCAAGAATTAAGTGGTTACAAATGAAGAGGGAGGGCCTCATTTATAGTTGAGCTCCCCCAGATCCAACAGTACAAATCATATTACATCACTGGCTGAGATTAGTTCTCATTTACAATATGAGAGTCCTGAGGGATTTAAACTCTATACATCTTTATCTTTTAGGATTTACAATAATTATCCTGGTAAAAATACAATTTACTGGAGTGTTTACATTTTAACCAAGATCCAAGTAGAGGGACCTTGAGTCCTCAAACGTAACAAACTCATTCAGGGTAACAACCTAAAGACTTCGATTCATCTTTTTCAACCTCATGCTATAGTTTTTTACTCAACCTAAAAATGGTGGTGGTTAATATTACAAAAAGGAAAAAGTTGAATTTGTGTAAGTTTTCTTCGTGGTTTTTCTCCCCTTAAAATTGTTTTATTTATAAAATTATTATTTTAATAAATAAATTTCATGTTAGAAAATGAGAAAAATAGATATCTATTTATTTATAAATATTTTTAAAATGATATATGTATTTTTGTAAAATCTTATGTATTTTTATTGAAAAATAAACTTTTAAATCATTTTTTTTATTTTTAAAATTTCTTTTAAATTTTATTTTTAAGATTCAAGACTAAATTAACAAAATGTGTAAAGTTGATGACTAAATTTGTTGATTTAAATTTAATACTAAATTAATAGAATCTATTTTTCTTATTTATTGCAAAACTCATGTCTTTGATTGACTCAAATCTATATTATCCACAAAGTCCCTGCAATTGATTTATAAATTCTTTTTTTTTTTTTTTTTTGCTCATAGTTTAGTCAAAGCCATTGTAGATTTCATAGACTGATTTTTACTTTATTTTATTTTTAAGTTATAATTAATTAATTATTTCAAATTATCCAATTAGAATCAAATCATTATAAATATTAAATTGAATAATTAAATTCCTCACACTTTTTTTTTTACGATGGTGGAACTCAAATATGCATAGTTCCAAATTACCAACATTATCAACACAACTAAAATATCCTTAACGATTTTTGTTCTTATTTTGAAATATATATTTTTTTAAGTACATATATTATAAATGGAGAGGAAAAAACACTTTAACTGTGATTTCGCTATCAATGATTGTTATATATGAAATAAAGGAAAATTTTAAAAATAACTTTAGTATTAAATTATTTTGAGTCTAGAAGTGCGTACTTCAACTTATCATTTCTTTTTTTTTTCACTTTTCATGTGAAAAATGATGGTTTAAATCTTCACGAGTTTCTCCAACTCTAAAAATTATATCTAGATTTTAGGAAAAAAAATTGTGTAGATATTTTATTATTTTACAATCATATCAACATTCATATTAAAAACCAATAACAAAATCCATACTTATAATGCTTCAAAATAAACAACCAAATAGATTCTAGCTCTATTAATTATTAAAACAAAAAATGGCAAAATTTTTCATGTTATATTACCTTCACAACTTATACTTTCAGTATAGAGAAACCCAAAACCATAAGAAATACATGAAATAAAAATTCATTTCTCTTCTCTTCGTTGCAGAGTTTGTACCCCCGAAGGTGTATCTAAAAAATAGAGGGTTTAGATAAAAATATATATCTAAAGAATGAGCTTAGACAAAAAAATAAGGCTCGTTTAAAAATTAGATTAGGGCTCAGTTAAGATTTTTGTGACCTGAATCTGACCCGAATTTGCAATAAAAATACTTGTTGTTTTGCTATTGTTTTCCCACTTTTTATCACTATTTTGCAACCATCTCACTCTTATACTACTAGTTTTTGTTAATATTTGAATATTGTATAACACTTGTTTTATTGTTAATTTTGCTATTATTTTAGAGGTATTTGTTTGTTGTACTTAATTTAGTATTATTTAATTATAATTTTTTAATTTATTTCCAATTTATTAGGAAACATTTATTTTAATATTTTTAGTATACTTGGTGTATTATATTTTTAAAATTTTTTATATATAAAAATAAAAATTAAAAAATGTAATACAGACAGGTCAAGCTGGACTCGAGTTTTAGCATTTTTATCTAGGTCGGACTTAGCAAAAATTTAGATCAATTTTCTAGTCCAGATTGAGTCGGGGCCTATCAATAGGGCCTAAAATTTTATTAGGCCCTGACTCAAGCCCGACCTGGTTCATGGACAACTCTACTTCGTTGTCATTGTTTTTAACTTCACCATAAAGGAGCAATAAAGGTTAATTTTGCTATTAGTCCATGTAAGTTGTGGATTTGGTCTATATATTTTAATTTGATCATTTTTAGTTCTTATACTTTTCAAATTTTAAAATTGTAGTTTTGTCCAAATGATAGTTGTTAAATTCATGAAGTTTTTTTTTTTAATTTTGACGTGGCAAATATATTATCATATGTAATATCGTGTCAGCTTGTTATTTTCACATATTACTCACAAAAAAGGCAGTTAATGAATTTAATTGTTGTTGTTTGCGTCAAGACTGAAAATCCGAAATTCGAAAAAGTATAAATACTAAAAATAATCCAATTGGAGAACATGAATTAAACTTGTAATTTTACGCATAGTACAATACTAATAGTAGAATCTAACCAATCAGATTTAACTACTACCATTTGTGTCAAAGATTGAAAATTTAAAATTAAAAAAAACATGAGAGACTAAAATTGACCGATTCAAAAAGTTTAGAAACAAAAATGGATCAAATTAAAATAAAAAAATTAAACCCCACAACTTATGCGGAATTTACCCAACAAAAAAGCAAGGAACAAGATAGTAATTTAAGGTTGCTGATATGCAGAACTCATCGTGAAACTGCACAGTAGATTTTGGTATATTAAGCAAAATAAATTTTGTTTCCATTTCATATGTATGAAATTAAAAACCTCCAGTAAGAAGGAAATCTCATATATAAACCCTAATATTAAATTTGTTGGATAAAAATGTTGACAGGAAAATATATAATGTGGAACATATTTCCATTAAAAACTAAAATAACTCACATGTAGTTGAGAAGCCATTGTTGAAAAATTGCTATCTAGAATTATTTTCGTTGAGCGTAAATGTAATATCTAGAAGCCATTGTTGGCATTTTAGAATACTTTCGTTGGATGTGTGGCCAACCATTTGCTACGCTATCTTTCTTTTCTTTTTAACCGGTAAACTAAAAGGTTTTAACATTTGTAATTTAAGTATCTTTTTTTTTAAATCAAATATTATTTTTAAAAATAAAATATAATTTCATAATAATTTTTTAAAATATCAATAAACTACTCTGGAGCTTTAGCTTACTCCAAATATTTAGAATTTTTTTTTATTACTTATGTTTATTTTTAATTACTTATGTTTTAAATAATTTCACCATATCATTAAATTTTAAAGACATGGAATAATTAATGATGGATGCCTAAAAACCTTAATTTTTAACATTATTCTAATATAAGTTATTCCCATAATTATCTTAAATTTTATTTTTTTTTAAATATCAAATTTTGAATTTATATTTGAATAACAAATTTCATTAAATGCATGATTATAAATAAAAAATGTTAATCATCAGACTTTGAACACCTAAATTCAAATCCAATCCTTAAAAATAGGATGGAATTTGTTAATTGATCTTAAAAAATTGAAGTAGAAAGAATAGTAGTTGAAGGTTGTAATGAATATATAAATTTGGAATTAAATATTTTGATTACAAGATAACATACAACTCTTGGAACTTGTTCTGTTCCTAATAATATATTCTAATATTACAAATATGGAATTTTGTTGTACACAATATTTAAACCAAAAATTTTCTAACGTCTTTGGAAATTGAACATCTTTATGGACACAGTAAAGATTGCTCCAAAGAGAACTGCAAAACTAACAATCACAGCAGCAACTAATCCCAGATAATCATGCCTGAAATCATAAAAATTTCTCAAGTACTGCTCCACTGTCTCATTGTCCCCATCTTCAAGCATGTGTGTTATATCTCCAAACTGTGAAGCAACCAATCCATACAAGGTCCAAGAAACCGGACAAATCCAGTAGTACCACCTCCACCATATTGGCATACTCTGTAATTGGTGCACATTTGAATTTAGTTAGTCCTCAGGATTTGTGTGTATATATGTATATGCTAAAGATACCAAGACCTAAACCCGGGGTTTAATCCTATTGATTTATGCAGTCACCTTTTAGAGGTGGCATCCAACAGGTTTGGGACTCGAATCTACACATCTACAACCCCTTGAAAAGAAAAATTGCATGGAAGTAGCACTTACAGGTCGTGGGATGATGAATCCTGAAAAGAGATTCCATATTCCATAGAATGCCGCGGAAACTATGGCTGCGATGTAATGGTTTGGTGTGACAGCAACAGCCATCATGCCGTAGAAGGTGAAGTAAAGTAAGGTGAAGAACATGAAGAAGAGATACCAGAAGAACTTAGCAACCGTCCATTCGAATCCGATCATAGCATAGACTATAAGGCCATACACAGAAGCTTGAACAAAAATATATGGTATCTCTATTAACACCTGCAGTGGCCAAATGTGAAGTCAATTATAATGTGCCTAGAACTTTCTTAACCATTTCAACTACTCTTCAAAACGTGAAAAATACTTACCTGTGCAATGGCATATGGCATTGCAGAGTACATTCCAGCAGCTCTTTCTCTATAAAAAACTGTCCTTTCAACCGCCACAACAGGTTGCACAGAAGAAGCGTTTTGGATACCAAGGAAAAGAACAGCAGCATACATTGAACCCATTGCATTGGACAGATCTTGTATTCTTTTCCTGTAAATTTACAATCCAGACAATTAGATGCATGAAGCTGACTGATAAAAACTTAAATTGAAGCTTGAGAACTTGAGTTGTTGCTTACGTCTTAGAACCAAGGTCCCAGAACACTGTCCCGAACATCAATGCTATGACGGTTGTAAAGAGAAATCTCACAGCAGTATATGGGGGGTTGCGCCAGTATGACCAGTGTTGCTTCCATAAACAAGCTGTACACTGAGTCAAGAATGATTGAGAGTACTGTGTTGTGAAATAGAGTTCCTTTGCACCAGGAGCTGGTTTACTTAAATCTTCAATAAGAGCTTTGTTTCTCCTGAACCAATGACATGATGCATCAGTAGCAAATTCAAGGTAGCCAAGATTAATAGGCCACAGATATGTCTTATATATGCCAAACCAAAGTAATTAGTTAAATCGAGTTACACTTTTTGTTGCAATTCTGTGCCTAGCTAGCTTATTACCTGTATAGGTCTGACTTTTTATAGATTTCAGCAAAATCGACGCCTAAAGATAACTCTTGTGCTGTTGAGGTAACTTCCAACATCCAAGTAGCTGGATTATAGCCATCTTTGATTTTGCTAACTCCTTGAATTCCCTGGAGGAGATGAACATTAAAGTGTTAGATACAGTTTTCATGTGAACTGAGAAATGAATTAAGTTGATGAACTTCAAAAATTGTTGTCTTTCATTTCATCACACCTCAAAATATTTGATAAGATGTCTAGAATGGTGTCCTAATGGCCCCACATAGATCTCTTGTCCTCCACGCTTCATAAGGAATAGCTGCAGTTGCAATTTTATCTTAGTTACACTATTACATATAAAACTAACTAAAATGGAGCCACTTCTTTTTCTTTTTTTTTTTGAAAAATGTTTCTCACCTCATCAAATGCTTCAAATATGTCAATACTTGGTTGATGGATGGTACACACAACTGTTCTTCCAGTGTCCACTGTATTCCTAACTGTTCTCATGACAATTGCAGCAGCTCTTGCATCAAGCCCTGAAGTTGGCTCATCCATGAAAATGATGGAGGGGTTTGCCACAAGCTCGACTGCAATGGTAAGCCTCTTTCGCTGCTCAGTTGATAAACCGTTTACACCAGGTATACCAACTAGGGCATGCCTTAATGGTTTCAGTTCCACAAGCTCCATGACTTCCTCGATGAACATCTAAAAGAAAATATGTTGAGAGAAAACCATCAACTTAATCCTGGCCAAAAGTGACTACGACAATGTGTTGTTTTTATAGGACTCTTGTTCCGGCCAATGGAGGGGAAAGGGAATAGTAGTTTTATCAAACACAACAGTTCTCAACTTAAAGCTTTGCAACAAAGTAGTATAAGAGACTTGAAACAAGTTAGGGTTTCACAAATGCTAACCTTTCTAGTTTGAGCATCAACCTCACTGGACAATCGTAGCCAAGCGGAATAAAGCAAGGATTCATACACAGTGACATGAGGAGAATGAATGTCATTTTGTTCACAGTATCCAGATACTCGAGCAAATGTCTCTTGTTTCTTGGGGAAACCTGAAACTGTAATGTTCCCATCGATATAACCACCAGTTTTTCTGCCTGCAAGCACATCCATCAGAGTGGTTTTACCAGCACCACTAACACCCATGAGAGCTGTGAGAACGCCGGGTCTGAAAGCACCACTAACACCCTTCAATAACACCAATCTATCTTCAGGGACACCTTGTTCTTTCATTTCCTGCAATGTTTCAGTTCAATCAAATGAACTCATATATATATGCACCACATTGAACCGGAAAAAAGACTCAATCCAACCGTTGAACATATACAGTACTTGTACATGGAACCTTATGTTACCTGGGGCATATCAACAGAATACACAATGTCATCAAAAGTGATGGAATGTGGCTCAAATGGAAGAACCATTCCCTTTTTCCCTTTGCCGTTGGCCCCAACTGTTGCCTCACTCATAGAAAAGGACATGGATGAGGTGCTTCTTTGAATGTCATCTTGGATCTCTGCATGTCAATTAGTATGGTTAACTAAATTAGCAAATCAATTAAATTAGTATTGCTAACCGATCCAAATATATTCAAGCTTTTAATACCTGATCTGTTTACATGACTTGAGCTGCTTTCTTGGGTTGTTAACTGAATGCTTCCACCAACTCCATTGACTTGATCGTCGCTTTCAGGTTCATCTGATATTACGGCCTTATTCTTCTCAAAGGCTAATAATTTATTTGAAAAAGGGTAAATGATTAGCCTTCCCTTCGAAAGATGAAAAGATTTAGCAGGTAACGATACTCACGGGCTAGATAGGTAAGAGCCACAGTAAAGACAAAGTTGAACAAAAATACGAAGCCAATCAATCCCGTTACTCCGATCCAATACCAATATGAATCTGGGAAGAAACTCCTGGAATTTAAAACTTCAACTCCTAGTGATACGTTTGAACCCGGAAGGACCTTCAATATGAAACCAAACATGCAAGATCAGCATATTGTTAAGAGACAAAAGCAGAATTATAGACATTGGAATTTCAAAAGCATTACTCGACTCCACTGGTGCCCAAGGAACTCATTAGCCATCAATGCATTTTGCCCATACATCATTGGTGAAATCCAGTAACCCCATATCCACCAACCCTTTATGTCCTCTGTTGCATTCAATATACTAAAAATATTAGAACTGTTAAAAGCTTTAACTTTAAAAGCCTTTTTCTAAGACTTGATATTATACCTCGTGACAGGACGAAGCCACCCAATGCAAAAAGTACGAGTAAAGCAAATGACCCGAAAGTGTTAGCAACAATCATGTTTCTACCGATTGCTGCAATAGACCGAAATAATCCTGAAGCCATCTGGTTAGTGAGAACAAGGATGAGGTACTGTCTAAAGAACCTGCACCAGAAAAGTAACTTCAACATCAATTTGGATCAGAGGAAATGAGCGAAAAACTGTGTACTAAAATGTTGTTGTTAATTATTTTTCCTACCTTTCAGCATTCGGATCAAATCCGATGACATAGTAGGTAATGAATACCCATATAGAAACTTCTAAAAATGTGATAGGGATCTTCAGTATCCATGATGGTAAAGCATAGGCCCATGAAGGAAAGAATAGGAGGTCTCTTTGCTTGTAAAAGACAGGGAGCTTGGAAATGGTCATAGAAAGCTCAGACATTCCATTGAACATAACCATAGTCATACCAAAAAACAAGGCCCCCATGTAGATTCTTCCTCCTTGAACAGAATCCTTGTGCATCTCAGTCCTAAAAAAGAGTGTCATAGTAATTAAGGCCATCACTGTGAGCTGGTACCACGAAGAAAAATACAAATGTGTTAGTCACCATCCTTAAAACACGATAATTGCAGTAAAGAATTTAAATATGATTATTACGCACTTGCATACACTTGAAGATGTACACGAAAGAGTTTCTCTTCATAAGCAGAAATTCCCTTGCGATGCAAGCTTTCAACAGCTCCCACTTCCCAACACCATATTTTTGGGTTGTCAAAGAAGCTGGATGGCTCTTTGTTTTGTCAAATGGAGTCCCAAGTTCATCTCCAAGTTTCATTCCCACATGGAATGATTGGAATGCCTCAGCAAATTCATTGGCAGTGATAAACCTGTAAGGTTGATCTTTACGTACCCAATACTGCATTTGGTCTTTCTTTGATGTAACCTGCAATTAGCGATGTTAAATGTGACTGAAGAGCAAATTTCTCTGTATGAACAAGGGAATAAAACTTTGTCAAGACTTACCTCTTGCAAGAAATCAGCCACACCTTTTCTCTCAGGGCACCTGAAGCCCATAGATTCAAAAAAGCTCACCACATGTTCACGAGGACCCTGATATACTATCACTCCATCAGAAAGGAGAATAATGTCATCAAAGAGATCGTAAGTCTCAGGAGCTGGCTGTAGAAGGGAGATGACTGCAGTTCCATTAAGGATGTGAACAGTTTGCCTGAGGGAGTTCACAATTTGGAATGTAGTAGAGCTGTCTAGACCAGTAGATATCTCATCCATAAACAGTGCCCTGGCAGGTCCAACCAGCATTTCACCTAATTGCAATGACAATAGCATAATTAGATTTCATGATAAGAAATTTACCGTACTCAGATAAAAGAAAATTTGTGTAATTGACTTCATGAACTACCTGTTGTGACACGCTTCCTTTGTCCTCCAGAGATACCCCTCAACATTTCATTTCCTACCATAGTGTCTGCACATACATCCAGTCCTAAAATCTGCAAAATTTATGTCCAAAGGTTTTCAGTAAGTGAAGAAATTCTTATCTTAGTGCTTCTTGAATAGCTTTCAATATACTTTAGTTTCTGTAATATTACCTTCAAAATATAGTCAGTGATTACACTTGCTTCCTGCCCTTCTGTTGCTACTGCCTGAAATGTTAAAGATGACAAAGCAAAGCAAATCACGGTGAATACATGATTCTTTATAATAGAGATTCCTGTCAGATAAAACTAATCTTTCAAATTATATTTTATTTCAGATTGTCAATCAATTTTATTTTAGAGAAAGTTATCTTTGAACATATGCAACTAATTTTGCAGGACACGTGAAAGCAATATGTAAACAAAACGGGCATTTTGCGAGTGAGGTATATAATATGTTCATATTTTGCATTACAATGGCTTCATAGTTCTTACCTTCATGAAGACATCAATATCAGGATCAGGTTTAATGTTTGCTTCTTTCTCTCTTCTTGATAGCTCTGCCAACATATCTGTAAACACACATAGCAACAAGGTTTCATGCTTAGAAGAATTATCAAAAAGACAAAGTGACAACCTTTGCACCAAAAGGTCAAAAGAAAAACTGAGAATGGTGGAACTCGATCAAACTAACCATATCGGGTTCCAACACCTTGGCATCTTGCAGAAAAGGCCAAAGTTTCCCTCACAGTAATTTCTCCTAAGTGAAGATCATGTTGACTGATATAGGCAGCAGTTCTCTGAGGCACAAACTCCTTCATGGTATGCCCATTATATGTCACAGACCCCGAAAACTGCAACAGAATTTTCACTTCCAAATTAGAAACTAAAGCAAAGGCAGAACAGAAATAAAATAAAATAAAAGAAGCATAGAAAGGAAAACACTGAAAGGAAAATTGTGAATTTTGTAGAGCACCTTCAGATCAGGACTAAGCTTCCCGGCCAGAGCCAACAAGAGAGTGGTTTTTCCAGAACTTGGAGGACCCAAAAGCAATGTCATCCTATAATATATACATGAAAAGACTAATCATTGATTAATTCCAGGATCTTCCAACTTTAGGTTTGAGAGAAAAAAAAAAAAAAAAACAAAACAAAATTGACGTGTTGATAAGGCTCAGATGACCATGTTTACCTTCCTGGCTTAACGATGCCACTGACGTCTTTGAGGATAGTCAGCTTTTTCTTTCTACTAGAAAGAACACCCATATCTATCAAGAAGTTCTTTAATCACAATACAAAATAAAACGTTAGTAAGAATCCTAAACAAAAATGTTGTAAAATTATAAATTAAGTAGTATTCTCCAGGTTGCTACCTCGAATATGCTAGTAATGAAATTAAGAACAGAAGGCAAAGCACTGGTTCCTACAAAAGCTTCGGCTTCAATATTTAGATTTTCATATCTGACTTCGATTGTGGGAAGATCGATGCCAACCCTGAAAGAAAAAAAAAATCCAATGCAAATGATTGTTGATGCAGAGAGCAGGATCTCCATGGACAAAAACAGAGTTCTGTTTTCTTTTGTTTCATTCATTTCCCTAGTAACCAATAATAATAATAACAACAACAACAGCATACAAAAGAATCTCATACCTGTCTATACGATTCTTGAGCTTCAACAAGAACCTTTCATTGTCTTCCTCTGCAACTTTGACCAACCTCTCAAGTAAAGTCCTCTTTTCTTGCCATCCAAGGTTATCAACATCGACCTCATTGGCACCACCTTGAGAGCCAGTTAATATACCTTTCCTGAGACGAGCGACAGTTGGTAGTTTCTCAAGTGCAGCCCATTTCAAAGCTTCTTCATCATCTTCATCTCGTGAAGACCTTGAAAATACGTCCACAGCACTGTTTCTCCATATCGAAGAGCTTCCGGCTCTTAAACTTCCTGCTCGTAAACTTCCCCGTAAACTATTACTCGCTTTAATAATATCACCACCCTCCATTACCATCAAATCCCAACACCCACCAAAACACTATCCAAACTTAACGTTTCCGGAGCTCAAATCAAAGAATCAAGACCAAAAAAAAGGGGGTTTACAAGAATTTGAATCGACGTTGAGAAAAGAAAACTTGTGTAGTCTATTGGTGTTTTGTTATCAGACTCTTGTCTTTGAACATTTACAAAAAAAAAAAAAAAAAATCTGAGTTTTGAAACTGAAAGAACAAAAGGAAAAGCCTCGGTTTCAATAAAACTGGAGGTTTACGATATATATATATAGTTATTAGAAATTACATAACATATATGACGGCTTTCTTTTCAATCTGTCAAACTTACAAAATTTCCAGGTTGTTTCGCTGGGATTGAATTATTTGAGTATAAAAAAAGTGAAAGATTCCGATTACTGTTATTGTTAATTATTATTAGTTTTTGAAGTCTTCCCGAAGAGGCAACATCAAGTGGACGGCACTATCAATGCCACCTGTTTTGAGCTTGAAATGTTTTTCTTTTCTTTTAATTACTGTCGTTAATGGAAATTTCCATATATCTTTAATTAATATTTAGAAAATAAAAATAAATCAATGATTTAGAAGGCCTAAATCTTTTATATATTTTTTTTTATTATTTTAACACCCATGTGTATACGACGGGAGATACTACTTTTGCACGTTTTCAACACAAATTTAAAAACATACGAGTAACCATATTTTAATTATTTATTCAATTCCATCTTTTAAGTAATTGAAGTAGCTTAATCCATGACATTATTTCAGCTCGTGCTTTATATGTATGTATAATAACAATTTAAAGAAAGAAAGGGTTATATAATATTTTTATTTGTCATATATTAATTTATATTGTATGTTTTTCTAGAAGGATATATGGATTAGTTTTGACGAGTCATTGACATTTTCTTTCTCATAATAATTATACTTTTTTAATGGGGTCATCAATAGCCAGCGTGGTGTGAAATTAGATGTGGAGAAAGTCTAAAATATATAGCATGAATCTCGTAAAAAAAAAAAAAGAAAAAAACATGCACTAGCAGGCAGCAGCTCATCGTGATTCGAGTGTGTAATAAATAATAACTTTTTTAATGTTTTAAATTGACATAATTGCTGAGGTATGCATTCCCTTTTGGGAAGTGAAAAAGATTATTTAGTACAAGATGTATACGTCAATAACTAAATAAAATATTTTTCAACCTTTGCGTGTAAAAAACTTTGAATATCTTTCTCCAATACGCTCCTGACAGATCTGTTTAATAATGTAGAAATTTTACTTCCCAATTCATTCCAATTTTAATTAAAATTTAACAAAATATCTTTTGAGAAAAATAATCGAGTTTGATTTATATATATATATACTACAAGATCAACTAAGCTAATGATTCAAATTACGGTCCAATCCTAGGTGGAGCCCTTACTAAGACATGATCTTACGTGTAAAGCAAATGAGGTAAAGAAGAAAACATTTCGATTTTATGATTCTTTTTCTTCAAAGTATTTTACGATAACTGTTATTATATTTTCTTTTTGAGTATGTTTTTTTCTTCTCTTGTTCAACTAGTATTTACTAACTTGAATATAGTAATACTCTTTATCCATTTTTTTAATTTTAATGTTATTAATATAATATTTTTTATTATTTTGGATAGTTCTGAGTAAAAGTTAAATATGGTAATTTAAATATCTCATTCTTTTTAAAGGATATTTCAATTTTTTTCTAAATAATTTTAATTTAAAGTTTTAAGTATCTATCTACCTATCTTATTTAATATTTTTTAAATATATATATTAAATAAAAATTAAAATAATTATCGAACATTTAATATATCACATGTTCTATTACCAAAAATAAATACACGCTCTTAACTATAATTACTAAATAATAATCCAAACAAAATTCTATTGGCACCCGGTTAAATATAAATGAAGTCAATGCAGTAGAATCGGTCTGGTCAACAATAGAAATTACCATCGACGGTCTACTCGTGCGTAACTCAAAGGAAATTTCTTTCAACTTTTTTTTTTTATTCTTTGTTTTTTTTTTTCACAATTTATTGATCAAATTAGCAATTAAATCACATTATATACGCTTCAAAATTTGCAGAAAAAAGTATGAAAATTGCCTTGGCGACCGTCCGTTTGATCCAGTGGAAGTTAATAAACTTGCAAAGCGATTGCTATCTGATTTTTTCTTTTTCTTTTTTGCTTAATAAAAGAAATTCCAGAAAATGCAATTGAAATTCTGAATGAGGTCTAAGTCAGTTTGATCATCTAGAAACAAAGTTATAGCATATATAGTTTGAAAGTCAAATTGTCACGCATAATGCTCGTGGGTCAGCCAATCAGATACCCTCTACAAGATAAGATCAGGGCGAAATTTGACGACTAAAGAATTGTATGCCAAGCAATGAAGTCTTCCAGAGAACGATATTATGATATTTATAATTTAAGACCTTAACAATTTCCATTGAAGCAGACTTAATGGTCTCACAAGAGATTAATTCATTAATTGGACCCAATGGGAGCAGGTTCAAAGAAAGAAAATACTTATTCAAGATATGTTTAGTTTGATTTTTTTTACTTTAAAATAAAAATAATTTTTATATATCATTTTCAGATTGATTTGAATTTAATATAGTTTATTCATACTTGAAATTTAGATTTATTTATTTATATATTTTTCATATAAATTTTGGTATTTTTAGGTTAAATCATGTTATTAATATTTGTATTTTAATTTGATTATTTTTAGTCTATATAGTTTTTTAAATTTTAAATTTTCAATTCTCATCAAACGATTACTATTAAATACATTAAATTATATTATTTGCAAAACATGATACATTAAACATGTTATCACATATACAATGTATATGCAATGTTAACTATTATTTTTACATGTTACTTATTAAATATCTAATTAATGGATTAACGATTATCATTTACGTTAAAATTAAAATTTGAAAATTTAAAAAAAAGTATAAAAATTAAAAATTACCGTATAGAGATTAAAAATAATCAAATTAAAATACAACAATTTTAATAAAATAAGAGAGTAGTAGCAAAATTTAACTATATTTGGTTGTATATGTATTTTGTCTAATTACTGCGATCAATCGGAAGTAATCTATAACATCCAATTACGTTATCTGTCCATGATCAATGCATTTTGACTTTCTTTAATATCTTGTCCTGTAGAAACAAAGCGTGGAAAAACATGGGTTACACCATTAGGGTATGCCTTCTAGAAAAGTAGAAACACCGCAAATAATGGCTTAAGACTTGAAATTAAATATTGGTCATCCCAATTCCAAAATCTAAATTTTCTTCTAGAAAACCAAACAATTTTAGCCTAATTCAGGACATTTTTAGATGTTTCCTTGTACTTGTGTGTGTTTAGTTTGAGAAAATAAGAAGGGAATAATCAAGGAAGTCAGTTTTACCGTTTGTATCTTGTAATATTTTATCAGAATATCAATGTATACTAATCAATTTTGCTCATCTCACACACAATAAGGTGTTTCCGACGGGTAAAGAAATTGTTTTTATTTATTATGAAA
Source organism: Gossypium australe (assembly GCA_005393395.2). Lineage (NCBI taxonomy): Eukaryota > Viridiplantae > Streptophyta > Magnoliopsida > Malvales > Malvaceae > Gossypium > Gossypium australe. Next base: position 16,688,543 of record CM016626.1, read on the forward strand.
TTATGATTTTTTCGTTGTTTAATATATAAAATATTTTTTGATTGTTTCTATTGATTTTGTTTAATAATGAGTTGTATTTATGAAGATTGATGAAGAGTATCTTACATAATTAATTAGTATCTTATAATTAAAATTTATTTGATGCATTGTTAATGAAGTTAAAAACTCCACAAATAAGGGTGAAATATTGCCATGTGCCCTTAGATAATATTAAAAAATAAAAATGAATTATAATAGACACATATAAGTTATTTAATTATGCTTGTATGAGAGATCAGCTTCCTGGCTCGCATCTTTGGTAGTCTTTGTCTAAGGCATGACCCTCATTTCGTGAGAATTTAGCCTGGTCAGTAGCTAATGGTAATAGAATTCGCTATTGGAAGATTCATGGATTCCGTCTGTAAGCCCTTTGATATCTCAAATTCCTTCTCATGTTAATCTTGATTTGGATTGTATTTTTAGTGAAATGGTTATGTTGGATGGTAGTTGGAATCTTGATCTGTTTTGCATCTGGTTGTTTGGGGAAGTGATTAAGCAAATAGTTTGTATTACTCCCCCCATCCCTATTCGGGGTGGGCAGAATTATTTGGGCACGCACGGCTTCAGGGTCTTTTTCGATTCGTAGCACCTTTTGGTCTCTCAAGGAGAATTCTTGGAACCCTAAGGATGTTTTCTGGAAGAATAGCTAGAATTATCAAGGACCACAAAAGTGTTAAAATTTTCTGTTGGCTAGCTTCTAAGCAAAAGCTCCTAACTAATTTGGAGTGTATTAGGTAGGGAATTGGTCATAATAGCTCTTGTCCTGTTTGCGGATGCGAAATTAAGGACACTTTCCATGTACTGTGAGATTGTAAGGCAACAGAGGAAGTTTGGTTGCATGTCATCCTTATCGATAGGCAACACCATTTCTTCTCTGGATCCCTGCAAGATTGGTTGACTTCTAATCTTGGCTATCATGTGCGACTATCTAATCGAGGGGTAACTTGATCTTGTCTTTTCGGCCTAATTGCATGGCATATTTGGAAAAACAAGAATTTGTTTATCTTTCAAGATATCACTTAGATGGCTCTTGATACTGTTAAGGCTTCTTTTAGTTGGGTGCAGCAATTTGATTTCAGTCATAGAGACAATCACCAATCCCCTCAAATGAGTGCTTCCTCAGCACCCATGGCTAATAAGTGGGTTAATTTGTTCACTGGTGATGCAGTAGCTAGTGGTGATGGTAGTGCTTCTGCTAGAGGTGTCTTGCATGACCAGAATGGGAATTGGATCTTGGGATTTAGTCATTACTTGGGTCGTTGCTTAGTTTTTGAAGCAGAACTATGGGGGATTTTAGATGGTTTACCGTGATGCTTAGCAAATGACTTAAAAGGGCTATGATTCAGACGGATAATCTGAAAGTTGTCAAAACTCTACAAAAAAATTTTGATGACAAACTCTGGTATTATTGTGATAGTAAGGTTTGAAGAATTATGAGAACTGAATGGTTGTGGTGCATAAGGTATGTCCTTAAAGACCTCAACCAAGTTGCAGAGTGCTTGGCTAAGCTAAGTTTGGTGGGAAAGTCAAGTCTTAGGTTTATGCTGGCGCCCCAATTGAAGTTTTAAAGGTCATCCAACAAAATAAGGCTAATGATGCATTTATTCAATTTATTTTGATGTAATTCTATCTCCTTGCTTTTCAACAGAAAAAGACACACGTAATAATAACCCGTTTATATTTTAGATCTATTTAATTTATTTTAAGTTAATATTTAGTATACTGATAGACTAGTTTTTTTATTCCATAATCAAACTTTAAAAAATACCACAATGCTCTTTTTTTTAAAAAAATAATTTTTTATATTCTATTATACTTTTATAGGACACTTGTCAATCTAGTGTATCAAATATTATTTTTATTTTTTTGAAATTTGTAAATATTTTCATATATATTAAACTATTTTTTAAAATAATGAATAATTCGAAACTACAAATCAAAATATATTAATAATAATACATACGAATACTAATAAAAAAATAATGCATCCATCAATAGGGTACTATTATCTTAATTCGAATAATTTTTAAAAACAACATAAATTTATTATTATGAAGTTAAAAAACGTTTTTGTGATTGCAGAAAATGAGGATATTTTTATGATTGAAGTTCCTTCATCACACAATTAGGTAATTAGATATTTTCCCAAGTGGGGTGGCGGCTATCAAGAAAAGTATTGAGTTGATGTACAACGAACCAAAATATTATAATAAGCTGTACCCACTAAATAATATGTTTCTGTTCACTCCCGTGAGTCCATCCAACCGCAATCCAAATAATAATAAATACTGCATTAACCTAATAAGAATCAGAAAAAATCAAGATAAAAATGCATTAAAAATAAGAAACATTGTCGAGATTTGGAGTTTTAACGACCAAAATTAAAATTGATAAAATGCTTATCCAAAGTTTGAATTCTATAAATTTATTTTTGTCTCATTTATGGAATATTCAAAATATTGACTGAAATTGAAGGTAGGGGTAGACTCTTTTGCCCTTTACCTCGGCAGCCCTCCTACGTCATTGATGGCTAGTGAGGGTCAGTTCCCACATCCTTTTCAGTAAACAAATATTATTTTCATTCTTTTATAAAATTTAAACTAAATAAAATTTTTCGATTTTAAAAGATAAAAGTAAAAAACAACAAAACTTGTTTTCATTTATTTCAATAGAACTGTTTTGTAAAAGAATGTGTGATTTAAATTTTAAATGCGGTTAAATTTCATAAGTATTGAATTTATATTAGAAATTATCTGAACCAAATTAAATTCTATGTTTTTTATTTATAATTAATTTAATTTTTTTATAATATAAAAATAAATATTTTATATTTAAATAGTGAAATTAACTTAAAATTTTTATATAAAAATATTTTTCAAAAAAGTTACAAGTTATTTATTATTTTTTATTTACTTAGAAAGTTTTTTTTATATTTATAAAAAATTTAAAATTTACCAAATAATTTCCAAAAGCCTTGGAAGTAAAATTCATTTCGTCAAAATAAGTCAAAACATAAAAATTCAAAATTAATATAAAAAAACAACCAAACTAATTTATCATGGATGATTAAAAAAATCCTAAAACATTATACTAAACTAAACCAAACTCACCTCTAACTTTTTTACCTTAAATTAGTTGACCTTAATTCAAATTTATAAAATTATAGAACTTTCTCCATATTAAATCTCTTATCCTAATTCGCATCCATATAAATGTAGAAATTTTTTATTTTATTTTTAATATTTTTATTATAAAAAAATAGGCATCAAACTTAATTTTCAAAAAAAAAATATTTGTTAACGTGTTACTAATGCAAGACGGTATAATTGCAAGCACAACATAATAATACAAATTATAAGTATAAATACATGTCCGACTAACTATAATGGCATATAAAATCAACTTAATATAAAGTACAATAGAGATGGTACAATTATAAGCACAACATAAGAGTATAAATACATATCCAACTAACTACAATAACATATAAAATCAACTTAATACAAGACATAATAAATAAAAAATCGAAAATGACGGAAAAAAACCCATACATAGTACACGCACAAAGTAGGGTGGAGACTTACACAGCATAATTAGACATAATAAAACTTGAACTAAGCCTCCATCATAACCATCAAGCCAAGACATAGGCATCATTTGTTAAAAAATTACTTTTTAAAATTAGATTGACAAATAAAAACTAAGACTGTAATTCCCTTTTTCTCCTTTTTCTTTTAAGATAAAAGGATTTTTACATATACAATCTTTATGGGGTTGTGTCACCTACGTAAAGAAGAACAACCTCAATAGCAAAAGTATATTATCAAGCCTCAGAATTTGGGCTTAATTTCAAGTATTTTTAATTATTAAAAAGAATAAATGAGTTTTTTTTTTCAATTTTGCTAAAAGATGTTTTCCTAGTCTATCTGTTTAAAAATTAAAATTAATATATCTATCCCTTCCCTTGTTAAAAAAAAAAAAAAAACACTTGAATAGTAGGTTAATTTTTGGTATAAACTAAAAAGGATGAAATGATGTCTTTAGGTGAAGCTGCCATTAAATTCATCTCTGGAACTCAGCCCTGTATCTAGGTCTCAACGCATACCATTGTTGGCGGTGCGGTGAAGGCGTAAGAAGGAACTTGCAAATACTAGAATCTCTTTCCCACCAAGGTTTGAGAAAAGAATCTTTTTGTGATCATCCATGAACTAGCTGCGACAAGCTCGGTTATATGATTGATTTTTCAAAACTCGTAGGGCACATCTTCGCTGGACAGGCCAGGTAACCATTTTGATGCATTACGTGGAATTCAGCCTATTAAGCCAAGCCGAACCTTTCCCTGCCTTAACATGCATGATAGTGTAAATCCATGATAGTCGCATCATCGAACCAAAATTCAGCCGTGTTGGGCTGGTTTTCAGGTGGAACTGAATGGGGTTATTGCAAGTCTATACTTCATCATGGCTTCACCGAACTTTTTTCTATAAATAGATGCTCATACTAGCTCTAAATGATAGCACCGTAAGCAACATTTTTTTTGGGGGGGATAATATATGACCAACCTTAGTGACTCTGAACTGAAACTGTTCTGTTTCTTCAATGGTGTTATTACCATAACAGCAGAGGCCGATTTAGGGTGGCAGGGGGCCGTCCCCCCAAAATAAAAATTTGTCATTTTAATTCTTTAAATTTTTAAAATTTTCAATTAATAAAAATAAAATTATACTTTAATTTTTTAAAAATAATAAAAATTTGATCTAATCCCTTAAATTTTATAAAGATATAAACAATTTAATTTCAATCCTTCAAATTTTTTCCTCCCTTTGCGTTTGATAACAGGGTAAAGACCAATGAATGCCTAGCTAGGTAAAGACCAATGAATGCCTAGCTAGCTAAGCCTTATTAGCTCGGCTTGGAAAACCATAAACAATAGACAAAATCCGAACCTTACTACTAATTTGTACGTACCTCGCTACCATCCCATTGCAAAAGCACTCAAATGAGCACTTTTTCTAAGTAATTTGAAAACCAATAGCTTCTATTTCTTCCAAAACCATATGATTGTTCTTTGAATCATCGGGATATTAAAGAGTATCTATAAAAATATTTATGTTACGTTTAATTGGAGTGTTATTTTTTTCACATGTTTTTGTCATCGGTTAGTTTATTATTTTATTCACTTGTTTTGGTCATTAGTTAACTATAAACTAATCACATTTAGAAGGAGGTCTTATTTTTCACAAAAAAATTTTACTCATCTTTCTAACTACATATTTAAATTATACTAATTATATTTTATTTTATATCTTCACTATTTTAAAACAAAAGTGTTAAATAAATTTTTTCCTCATATTATTACATTAATAACCAAATGTAAACATTAAACATTAAGGATAGTTAATGATGATGATTAATGATGGTGTGACGGTCAAAATAATTAAGCAATTTGTATTAAGTCGTGGTGGAAGACTGAAAGCAAAGGCTCTGTTGCTCAGGATTTATACAACATGAATTACTGTGTCAAAATTCATACAAATATATAACACCTTAAAAACAGCATGACAACTGGTTTTAACTTTCAGCAAGACAGAATATTTGACTTCTGGAAAACAAATTGAGCTTCAGTTGACACTCCCTGATTCTAATTAGTTTGCAGATTGATCCTCAACCTCATATAACCAGAAACCAAAAAGGGCATTGAATTAAGTGCGAGAACAGCTGTTCTGATGAAACCATTGATGAAGGGTTCAGAGTGCCATCAACAGTATGAAATGTAATATTTTTTATGTATGTACCATGTATAAACATCTGTCAATAAGCAACTTCCATAAAGATTTTGGAGATCAAAAAGGGGCTTAGATTGATGTGAATCTAATCCAATTCTACAGGATACAGTAACTAAACAAACATTAAGCTCAACATCTGAGGAAAGGGAGTTAAAAGAACAGGCGAGAGTGAAGCAAGCATTTTTGCTTTTAGCTATTATTCTTTCTATAAATATAAAGTAAATTCTAGAGCCAGTAGTCACCTAGCACTGCTGCTTATTCTTTCTATTCCATAACAAGTGGAAGAATTACTTCCTAGATATTGCTCGGAGTTGATGTTTCAGATGAACTTCCGGGTGAGTCACCCGCTACTGGGTCTACTGATGAACCACTTGGAGAGACACTTCCACTTTCGGACACGATTGGTATCTTAACAGCTGCTCTTTCCATCTCCTTCTCAAGTTCTTCTTCCCTACGCAATGCAGTGAATTGGACATCCAAAGACCTGGCTGCCGACAGCCATGCAAAAACAATCACCATAAGTATCCCTCCAAGGTATGGGGTAGAATTTGCAAGTGATCCAAAGGTCAAGATCATGAACTGCTGGATCAGAGCACCCCCAGACTTCCCCAACGGGTTGCAGACAACATCAATGGCAGCCTTCCCTTTAACCTAAAGGTAGCATCAAATAGGTTCCAATTAACGACAAGAAGACACACACAAAAATTGAAGTTGAAATTGCAAGATTCCAAACCTTGGTGTCCTCGTCCAATGGAATATAGGCCATTTCTTTGCAAGGATCAAATAAACTGTACTTTGCACTCTTACTGAAAATGTTTTGCAAGGCACCTACATATACAGCTGCAAGAAGAGGAGTCATCCCAAACTTTGCAAGAGTGGGTGCAAATGGATCTCCGAATAATATCAAGGAAAAGAAACCGACTCCAGTCAGAAGCAGGACAGTGGGTGTAATCGCCGCTGCAACTCCCCATCCGTATTTGTCAAATATAAATTGACTTAGCAACATCATAATAAATGTTGCTATTCCAGTGCCAGTTGAGAAGTCACCCATGAAGGAGGAATATTCATTAGGGCTTGGAAACTGCAAAATGGAGAATCATTTGTTAATAAGCCTGTTAAGATAATAATAATAATAAAACATTAGCAGACCAATAATCATAAATTTTACCTGAGCTTTGAGCTTTGATTTCCAGGTAACTTCAACAAGGTTGATGCTAATACCATATGCAACCACCAAAGTGGCAAGATCCCTGATGTACCTTGAAGACACCAAGAATTTCAAGCTCTCCATTGTTCCCATTTTAGGCTTTTCCTGCAAACCAATTGACAGAAAATAAATAAATAAACTTGGCATCATATATGCTTTGACCACACAATTTCACTTGGAATGCATTTATAATATAAGGATGGAGAACCCCCCCCCCAACAAATCTGTGAAATATTACAGTCGTAGGTACAAATGAAGTATTTTGACTCCAAATATCTTAGCAGCTCAACAGACTTTAGTATCAATGATAGACAAAACAAATGAACATTTTGGTCGGAATAAGCAGACCTGGTGCCTAAAACCTATCAAAATTAAAAACAAATATGATAAGCATGAAGAATAGCTAGCCAAAAGATTACCTTCTTTTTCCTGCTACGAGTGGGAAGGGGAACAAACTTATTCACCCACCAGTACAGGAAACAGATGACTGCCCCCATCAGCACCACAATGCTCATCATCCCCCTTAAGGAGATGGCCCAACCATCAACTCCAGGACCCAGATTTTTCCTCAAATTAGAAAAGTACTTAACAGTTCGACCAGAGAAAATGAGGGCAACATTCGCACCAAGTCCAAACAGTGGATAGAATCTCTTTGCTTCATCTACAGTAGTTATCTGTACAAGAAAAGTGCAATAGCACGTAAATGCAGCTTTAATTCTAAAATCGAGTGAAAACTTCTGAGTTTCAACTAATGCAGAAAAACTAGAGAAACACACTAACTAAAAGCTTAGAAGCATGAGTAATAGATTGCCGCTAAACATGTAAAGCAAATGCCACAATCATAAAAGCTTGAATTCTGTATAAATGAACAAATACGAGGTGCAAAGTGAATTAAGACATTGAAAGTTTGAACTGTTAGACTTAGAAGTAACATTCAATTATTTTCTTCTTGTTTGCCCTTGCTCCTATGCTTCATACATATACCCAGAGATGCTGGAGGAGAAATGCTCTCAATTATAGAATTAAAACTCAGATAAGTTTCTTAAATCTCTCATACACCTCACGAAAATTTCTTTTACAATTCCTTATAGGGTTTCAATTGCCAGTATCAGGAAACAAAAAACTTGTTCAGCAAATAGAACTTTCAAATCAAAGATAGAACAAGTTTACATCAGGAACCACCAATCTAACATATAGCAAAGAGAAAATTATATTTAGAAGATCATCAAAATTTCTAAGCCGTACTCTTTTTCCATTCCAAGATCTACATATGTATGTAGCCATACCGAGAAACGCAGAAAGTCATAAACCAATATAACAAAACAAGATAACTTGATGAGCGAGAGCAGTAAATCTAGCAACTCCAAGTTATCCAGCTTAAAGGATAGAAATTATAAGTAATCTTTAGCAAGAGATCTACTTGTTAAGGGAAATCAAATAAGAATATTCAAAGTATATCATATTTACAAATATTTTAATGAAACATTACGAAGTTCTGACACCAGAATCAAAATATATAAAACCAACATGGTTATACAATCATACAGGTGAATCACTTGCAACATTCAGTCCCATAAGATAGTATAACTCACCTGATTAGCAAACCCCCAAAATAGAACAGAAATGACCACACTACCCCAAAGTTCAGCCATGACATAGAACAAGCAGAAACTCCAAATCCTCAGAATTGCAAGAGGACCAAGAAATCTTGGTCCAAGGACTGCAAGAAGCTTATCAGCAAGTGCTTCAGGGTGGATGTAATTGCTGAGAGGATACAACAGAAACCCAAATGCACCAAAAAAGATTATGAAAGGAACAATAACAGTATAGAAAAGAGCCTTCTTTGACAACACATTTGCCAACTTTGTGTATAACAACATGAACCCAACTGCCATAGGCAAATTAACCCATGTTTTCAAAAAGGGTATAATCTCAGCACTGCTTCCTTTAGCTGTCACAACCAAGACGTCCTTTGTGTCCCTGAGTATTGTGTAATTGAAGAGGATACAAAAGAACATTAACCCGAGTGGGATAATCTTCTTAAGAGTCACTAGCTCAATACCCAAGAACTTTGGCTTCTTCTCAGTTTCTCCAATCAAAGGCTGCCCATCGCCTGCAGCGGCAGCCTCGGCCTTGCAAATGAAGCTCTTCTGTTCCGGGAATAAACCATTTGGTTTTGCTACAACGCTTGGAACTCTTTTATAAGACAAAGATAACCCATTAAGGCCTAAGGGTTTCGAAGCAAAGAGCCTCTGCTTTAAGCCTTGTGATGGGTTCAAAAGACTTCTGGCTCTGGTCGGATTTGGTGGTAATGAAAGAAGCCCTCTGGTTTTTAGAACAGCTTCCATGTCTCTCCTATGGTTTCTTCAAAAGAATTGAGGAATCAAATCCCCCGCAATATGCTGTGAAAATTTTCAGAACATAAGAAAGAAGATTGAGAGATAAGATGGCGGGTTAGATTCTGGAGAAGATGGTTTTCTCGAAGAAAATGGCTACTACCAAAAATACCTTTTTTTTTATATCAAATGGACAAAGATAAATCAAAACCCTAAGAAAAAAACAAACATTTTTAATCCAGGTTAAAGAAGAACCTTTACAACTTTACAATGGTTTTTTTTTCTTTTTCCTCCCTTCAAAGAGTCATTAAGAAAAGGTTATAGAGGTGGCGGGGGGTTAAATAAGACGACAGATTTTTGCAAATTATGAGAGAACAAATTGTGGACGACTGACTCAGTGATTTATGAATTATGAGACAGAGACACGGTGAAAATATAAAAGTAATAACAACCTTTTTACCCCTCTAACTTTATAAAAAAATTATTTTAACTTTTAATTTAATTTTAGTTAACATTTTTAACCTTGTTAATGTTACATACATGTAGATGACATATAAAAATTTAATTAATTTTTAAATTTTAAAAATTTATATATTTTTAAATTTTTTAATAATTTTAATTTTTCAAAATAATTTTTTTATATTTTTTAAATTTTGAAAAATTAATTAAATTATGATGTATCATCTATACAAAAATCCACGAGTATTCAATACCAATAAAATATTAAAATATTTTTTTAAAATTGGAAGCTAAATAAATAATTATACCAATATAAATTAGAAAAAGAAGTACAGTCACGGGTCAGGGGGGAAAGAAAAGTATCTTCACCAAGTTTGCAAAAAAGTGTCACGTGTGCATTTACAGTCTCGCCCAGCCCAAAACACCTTGTGATTTTGAAGAAAATGATCAATTTGACTATGTAGATATTGGTGACAAATTTTTTTTAATTTCTTTTTAAATGAATAAAAAATTATCTCAAATTATAATATCTGAAATATAATCGTTTCTTTATGAAATATTTATTATTTTTTTATATTTTGATAATTGGTTTGGTAAAAAAAAAAAACCTTAACTTCACCATTAAATTAAATAAATACTTAGGTAATTTTATTTTATGAATAAGTTTAGTGGCATTCAAATGATAATGTTTTCATAAATTTTTCCATCTATATTATATTTATGTTATTGTAATGAGTTAATTTAAGGTATAATGTCAGATTTAGTATTTAATGTTTATAATTTTCGTCAATTTAATTCTTTTTATAGTTAAATTTAGCTCTCGTCTTTTTAAAAAAAGTCAAGTTTGACCATTAATCTTTTGAAAAAAAGTCAAAATGATATTTTTTTAATAAGAATACTAATTAAAATGTTGCATTTTTAAACACAATAATCTGTATAACAATCCACATGTAGTTCATACTAATTTTTATGAACATTTTATTTTTTTATTTTATAATTTTTGAATTATTTGTTGACGAAACATATAAGACAAATAATATTATATTAACCTAACATGTATATGGACTACCATGCCATTTGCTAAGACAACAATGTTAAAAATAATGTTTTAGTTATTATTTCCCTTAAAGAAGTGGTTTGACTTTTTTTTTTTTAAAAATTAAAAGCCAAATTTAGCACAAAAAAATAATAGTTAAACTGACAAAATAATGTAAATGTTGAGAGTTAAATTTATTATTATGTATTAATTTAATAATATTGTAAAATGTGCATAATTTAATAATGTTGTAAAATCATTGTTTATAAAAAAAAAGTATGAATGTGATTTTGTTTATATTACATAGGGTTTTGAGTATTTTTAATAAATTGTTGGCATTATTTTTTATATTATCTTAATTTATTTACACGATGACGTGATTAAGTAAAATGCTTTATGCTTAATTTCAGTGATCATATTTAGAATTTAGTAATCGTGATTATCTTCAAAATGATTTTTTTAATTTAAATTAGTGTTTGTTCATATAAAGGTTTATTTGGCCTTTTTTATTTAAGTTTCTTTTTAAAAGAAAAAAATCCTTGGAATTTATCCAGATCCTTATAAAGGGCTAAATAAATCTCAAATGCCAAGTGATGGTAAACCCTAAATCATTGGGAATGAGTTTAGGTTTGAAATGGTATTTGGCTCCTCCGATAAAGGGTGACAGCATAAAAAATAGGTTTAGAGCCTAGACCCAATAATTAAGGGACATAATCACATGTTACTAAAATTAAGATACAATTGTAAGAACCATGGAAAAATAAGAGAAAAGTAGTTATTAGCGTTGACAAAATCAAAATAGTGTCGTTTTTTCTATATAAAAATATAATTATAATTGTTATACTTCATTCGTGTTAGGACACGTGGCAAACTAAAAAGATATTTGAACAGTAAGCCTACTATCAACAAGATGAGACATTACCTACGAGTTCACCCTCCCGAAATGACTACTCGAGCAACAGATAGCCTAATATTTATTGGGAACATGAAGTCATTGGTAACCAAAATATCACGTGGGCTCAACTGTTTTATCCCATTGGAGTCAAAATGAATGATAAGGTTTGTCCTATCACAAACATCTTCGTCTTATCGAAGAAATCCCTTCCACGCACTCCATAATGATGACGAGATAGCAAATCCAACATGTCAACACCATAATATACAAGATTCATGCCTATAAATACCTCTAAGAACAATGAAGAATAGATCAACCCTTCAATAGTACTAAGCTTACATTCTGCCAACACCCTTTTAGCCCCTAACCTTCAAGTTCTCTTCATTGTCATTCTCCATAATCTTCGATTAGGGGCTAAAAATGTGTTGGCAAAATGTAAGCTTAGTACTCTTGAAGAATCAATCTATTCTTCATCGTTCCTGAAACTATTTATAATAATGGATCATGTGTAATATGATATTAACATGTTGGACTTGTCATCTAACAATAATTACGAAGCACATGTGAGAGATGTACATGTGACAAGATAGACCTTATCATTCATTCTGACTCTAATGGAATAAAGCAGTTAAGCTCAAATGACCTTTAGTAACCAATAACTTTATGTTACCAATGAAGATTAGGTCAGTTGTTGCCCAGGTAATCATTTCGATAAGGTGAGCTCGCAAGTAATCTCTCGATTTATTGGTGGTAAGCTTTTTATTCAAATATCTTTTTGACTTACCACATGTCTTAATGCGAATATAATATAATAATAAAATATTTTTCACTGCATTCAAAAAAAGAAACTCAACGAAAACGAATTAATATCCAACATATTTGCCCATATATAATTGGACGAAACACATGTATAGAATTAAATTATTGAAAACTAAAGCCAAACAAAAATGTTAAAATTCCAATACATGTAAATTCTTCTTTAAATTATTATATAATAATATTAAGGAATTTTAATTTAGTTTTATTTTTCCAACACATCTGACAAGAGAAGAATGAATGACATCTAGTTGATTTTTTTATTATATAAAAAACGGTATTTTAAAATGAAAATTATAAATATAAAAAATTTTACAAAATAATATCTATAAATCATATATATTGATCAGATCAGATCAGATCAGATACCGCTCCAGTTGAATGTAGATTCCGTTAATGTGTTGAATGTAGATACGGTTTGGTTGTCTCTCAGTGTCTGAAAGTTCCAAAGCAGACACAAAAGTTTATGAATTATTAGTTTGGGAGATGTTGTGGGTGGCTCCAAGGACCTTTTTAGGGTTTTAAAATTAAATTGCTGCCTCGAGACGGTGAGCACCGCTAGCGGTGACCCATGTTTTTGTGAGCAAAACTGCTTTTGTTTAATTCGTTTCAATCACTATGCCTTGGTTGGTAGTACTGGTTATTTCAATTTCATCACTTTTTTCACTCACTTTTCAAACCATCACACTTATCTTTGATTCTTCCTAGTTGAAAGTCAATTATGGATTTTATTTATATATATTTAGTCATTGGCGTTTTTAATTATCAATTGATCAAAGGGTTATATAGGATAAGATTATTGTAATACCCAAATATTGCCCAGGCCCATTAAACCTAACCCAAACAAAATAAAAGAACCAGGCCCAAAAGGCCCAAAAAAAAATTAAATCTTTTTCAGAAAAGCTAGGGTTTTAGAAACCCTAGCCTTGTGCGCCGCTTCCCCCCACTACGCCTGGTCGGCCACCACTGCCGTTGGTCTCCCACTACCACGCCCATAACCTGGAAAAAACGGACAAAAATGACAGCAATACCGCAAGCAAAAGAGGATTTTTATTTTATTTTATTATTGTTATTAGGCTATAAAAGCCGATAGAAAACACTGTAATAGGGGGTTTTTTTTTTTTAATCAATCAAAAAAGAACAAAAAAAAAAAGAAACAGATTCAAAAAAAACAAGCACAAAAGAATACAAGGCATTCAAAGGTATTTTTTTATTTTATTTTTATTTTTATTCTCTTCTTTGTTTTCGCAAATCCACAAAAAAAAAATCAAAAAATAAAAAAAAATAAAGTTTTTACCTTTTTCGGCCACCGTGTGCGGTGGCCGGCGGCGGCTGGCGGCGGTGGCCGGCGACGATCCCCTCGCCGGAAATCTCTCCGGCTCTCTTCCCTGCAAAAAAAAGAGAGAGCAAATTTTTTTTTAAGAGAAGTGAGGAAATGATTTTTTTTTTGGGGATTTTTGGCCTTATATAGCCCATCAAAACGACGTAGTTTTGGGGCTGACCTAAAACACCCAAAACGACGTCGTTTTGATTATGACCCGTTTTTGACCCGACCCGCTAAGGAGGATCCGCTTTTTTAATTAATGGGTATATTGCGCTTTTGGTCCTCCCTCGTTTTCTTGGCTTTACGATTAAGTTTTTTGGTATTTTTAATTTGGCCCAAAACTTTGCTTCGGATTTCAATTGGGTCTACCTGATGCAATGTATTTTGAAAAAGGGAGTTATTGTCCATTTTGGTCCATCCCTTTTTGCGCACACTTCTAATAGGCCCTTTCTCTTTATATTTTATTTCGAATTGACCCCAAACTTTCATTTTAGATGCAATTTGATCCTTTCTTAGTTATTTTGTAATCTTTTTAATCTTATTTAATATATTATCATTGTTTAATATCTTCAATATTAGTATTATTATATTATTTATATTTATTATTATCATCATATTTATATCATTATTATGTTGTATATATTTATATTATCTTATTATTATTATTATTATACTATTATTATATTGTACATATTTATTATTATTATTATTATTATTACTATTATTATTATATTTTTTATGTATATATTTTACCATTCTTTTGTTTAACTAATTTCATTATTATTATTACTATTATATTTATATTATTATATTGTATATATTTCGAACTACTATTATTGTCGTATTATTATTATTATACTATCATTATTACTAATTATTATGATTATACCATTATGTTGTACATATTACTATTGTTATTATTTTACTAGATCTAGTCACTTTTTTATTTTTATTATTGTCATTGTATTATTATTTTATTATATATTTTCCACTACTTTCATTATTATTATTATTATATTATTATTGCTACGTTTATATTAACATATTGTATATATATATATATTGCATATTATTATTATCATTATTATACTTATATTATCATTTTGTATATATTTCATATTTTTACTTGTACATACTAACTTTATCTCTATATTGTACGTATTTAGTATTACTATATTGTCCATATTTCGTATCTTTACTATTATTATTACTACTACTATTATATTTATGTTATTATTTTGTACATAATTTGTGTTGCATCATCATTATTCATCGCATGACCCCATTTCCGTTTTTCAAATAACGTTTCTTTAAAACATAGTTTTTCATCAATTCCACCCTAAAAACTAAAATTTTTTTTAAAATGAGGCAATATTTCGTGTTTGGAAATTCGAGAGACCGTGCCCTATGTGTTGGGTTTCGGTTCTCTTGCTTGACCAAATAATCGAATAACCTTTTGTTATTTTAATAAATGAGTCTTAGGGATTAAGAGACGACCTTGGATTTAAGGATTGAAATTATCGTGTCCTACGTATTGGATGTGATATTTGGTCCCCCCGAAATGAGGAAATCTTAATATTCTAAAAAGACTCAAACATTTCGAAAAAGACCCAAACTTCTAAATTCGTTTTTTTTTTTAAATTTCGACATTTGGGACATCAGTTAATCAATTTGGTACCGATTTTCGGGCGTTGCGAGGGTGCTAATCCTTCCTCGCACGTAACCGACTCCCGAACCTATTTTCTCAAATGATCGTAGACCAAAAATATTTGTTTTAGTAAATCAAAATGTTTTATTAAAACAAAGGTGATCCGATCACACCTAATAAAAGGTCGGTGGCGACTCCCATTTTATTCATTTTTCAAAACCCAAGTTCGATTCCCGTTTTTGTCAAAAAATGGTTGCGACAGCTTGGCGACTCCACTGGGGACCCTTGAGAGTCAGGCCGTAAATTGATTGATTTTTGTCCCTTTGATTGAAAATTTGGAAAATTGTTTTGAAAAATCGTGTTTCTCTTTGATGCATTTGCTTGTGCTATAGTGTCGAGTCTCGTAAAATACTTTGGCATTGCATTGCATGACCATTGCGGTCACACCCTTAAGTGGGAGTGAGAAACTACTCTTTCGTGAGGTTTTTACCTCCGTGCAAGATAGTGGATCGCTTTCGGGATACATCCGTACCTATGTCTTCGTGAGATTTTTATCTCCGTGCAGCCATAGGGAAATGTATTCCCCTGAACTGAACTCGGTCCATATGAGCCTATAATGGGTGAGGATCGAGGAATCTGCTGGTTCAGGTACCTTTACTCTAGAACCGAACCACATGTAGAGAGACCTAAAAGCCCGTTGTAGATAGAGCCGTGCAAACCCTAGTTGTCACCTTAAATACGAGTTTGATTATCTCCTGTTTGTTTTAAATTCCTTTTGTACCTGGTACTAACTTGTGGTGTTTCATTTTCATTGCATGGCATTTCATTATAGAAAGGGGTGTTGATCCACATTCGATTACTAGATAGAAAAGCTTGACATGGAAAAGGGGTTTCTCGATAGAGTGGAGGATAATGCGGCTGTCCAAGTGTGGTCCGAAAGAATACAGCGAGAAAAAGGAGATAGCCTGACAGTGGGATATGAGTCAGAGTTGTGGGATTTCACTCGCGTCAGCGTTGCTCAAAATAACTTGCGGGAATTAAAGGAAATATGGGATTCCTGGGGCAATGAGGACAAACAACTGTTCTTCCATAATTACGGTGATCTGCACTATCTGCTGGATATCAAAGTAGACGAGTACCTACTTCGAGCCATTACCCAGTTTTGGAACCCCGCCTATAGTTGCTTCACTTTTGGAAATGTAGATTTGGTTCCAACTATAGAAGAGTACACGGCTTTGTTTCGATGCCCGAGAATTCAAACTGATAAGGCATATTCAAGGTTTGCTAATGTGTCGGCATTCTCAAAAAGGCTAATGAACATCACAGGAATGAGTGAGCAATGGATTACGGCCCGGATCAAACAAAAAGGGGATTGTAAGTGCATTCCATGGAAACACTTGAAGGACTTGATCATGGCACATCCTGATAAGAAAAAGAGGGTCGACATCTTCGCTCTAAGCATCTATGGTTTGGTCATTTTCCCCAAAGCATTAGGGCACATAGAGGATGCGGTTTCGGACCTATTTGATAAACTCGACAAGGGAGTCACACCTATCCCCGCAATTTTGGCCGAAACCTTCAGATCATTGAACGCCTGCCGAAGAGCGGGCGAAGGAAGGTTCATAGGATGTGCACAACTGTTGCTTTCATGGTTTCATTTCCGTTTCTGGAAAATAGAAAAAGTCTCATGCAAAATCTATTTTGAAAACTACTCCCCTCTGAAAGAATTAGCGGATACCCCAAGGCGGGACGACCTATCAGGAGAGAAATGGATAGCGATCCTCCAAAATTTGCAAGTGGAAGATATAGAATGGAAGACTCCGTGGATGATCCCTGACGAAATTTTGTATCGATGCGGAGAATTCGACTGGATCCCTTTACTCGGAATATGGGGAGCTGTTGGGTACGCCCCATTGCTAGTAATGAGACAGTATCAATCGAGGCAATTTATACCGGCGACATATGGATTAGCCCAGTGTGAGTTTTCGTACAAGGACGATAATTATAAGAAGAAAGTTCGTGAGATATCAGATGCATGGACTCAAACTCGGAAAATGAAGAAACTCGCCATAAGGCCGATGATTACGCCTGAATACGATCGATGGTGGGCCAAAAGAGTCAATGACAACATCCCAAGGCCTACCCAAGGGAATGCTCGACCAGTAGAAGAACAGCTGCAAGTAATCCCGTCTGAATTGGAGATTATCAAGCAAGATTTCGAGAGAAGGAGCCGAGAATTGGGTAAAAAGATAGAGCAGCTAGAAGAGGAAAAGATGCGGTTAGGGTTAGATGTTGACCTCCACAAGTTTGAGGCCGAAAAATTTAAAAAAGGAAAGAATAAGGGTGAAGAGGATTTGGATAGTCTAAAGACGGACTATAAGAAGCTACGCATGACCATCAGAACTGCTGGTTTGGGCAAAACATCAGAACAATGGCGGCAAGAAATTAAAGAAGAAAAGTCCAGAGCTGATCAGTGGGAGAAGAAATTCCAAGATGCTCGAGGACGAGAGGATGCTTTGAAAAAGAGCCTGTTAGAAAACCAAAGCGAAAAGGAGAAATTACTCGCCCAAGTAGTAGAATTAGAAAGGTCACTACTTTTGCACCGTAGTCGCAACTCGGTAGTTGAATTAAGAGCTAGTCAAAACAAAATCGAGGAGATGAGAGGAAAGATAGAGGAGCTCGAGACTGCATTACGAGATAGCAAAATTCGATGTGAGATCCTTGAAGCGGGCAATGGACACTGGAAGGAGCAGCTCCACCGTTCCCAAGAACAGATCAGAAACAGAGACTACTTAATGGGCGAAGCCGTGGCTCAAATCCGAGAGGCGGCCGATCATTTGCAAATCCTGGGAGTTCGGGCTGACACGTTAAGTCTGATGTATGAGTCAGGATCGAAGCGAGGCCAAAGTTTGGCTTGGCTTCTTAGGAAAATTAAGGATTTAGGCATTAGGGCAAGGTCGTATATGTAATCGTCCGTTCTATGAAAGGAAATTCGTTTTCTAGTAAAGTTTATCTAATGGGATTGAATCAAATCAACACCTTTTTTTCTCCTTGCATTCATTCCATGCATTGCATTCCATCCATTCGCATACATCACACCATTTGCATCGAAAAGGAGCCTGATTGGTTAAAAACGTGACAGAAGTTACCCTGGAAACCGACGAGGATCAACCTATCGTACATTACTACAACACTCGTCGTAAGGCAAAAGCAATGGACCAAAGATACGAACAATTCCAGAAGGACATGGAAGACCAAATGAAGAAGTTTCAGAAAGAATTGAAAGACCAGATGGAAAAGGCTCAAAAAGATATGGTGGCCCAAATGACTCAATTAATGAGTGGGATAACAAACAAAGGAAAAGACCCTACAACTAGTACCGGGAAAGAAAGCGAAGGCCATCCTCCAGGATTTACTCCACCCCATGAATTTACAGGCCTAGAACACCCACCTGTACTCCCACCTGCCCATCTAGGGCAAGGAGTATTTGCATCAAGTCACGGAACTAACCCAGCTGACCCTATTGTCCCAGATTTGGATGATCCTGTGGAACTAGCTAAGTTAAGAATGAAGGATCAGGGTGCTCAAGCCAAGTTTAAAGATCTGGAAGAAAGACTCAGGGCAGTGGAGGGAACTAGGGCCTCTTCCGCAATGAGCGTCAAAAAGCTCAGTTTGGTTCCTGGTCTGGTCTTGCCCCCAAAATTTAAGGCACCAGATTTTGAGAAATACGATGGAACAAGGTGCCCAAAGGCGCATCTCATCATGTTTTGTCGGAAAATGGCTGGTTATGAGGACGAAGACAAGTTGCTGATACACTGCTTTCAAGAAAGCTTGATAGGGTCAGCTCTCCGATGGTACAATCAACTAGGAAGAGAAAAGATCCAATCATGGGATGACTTAGCTGCAGCATTCTGTGAACAATATAAACACGTCTCCGACATAGCGCCTGATCGCCTAACATTGCAGATGATGGAAAAGAAGCCATCTGAGACCTTTAGGCAATATGCTCAAAGGTGGAGAGACGTCTCGGTTCAAGTGGAACCTCCACTAACCAAGACGGAGATCACAGTCCTTTTTATTAACACTTTAAGAGCGCCATTCTATGACAAGTTGGTGGGGAATGCCACAAAGGATTTCGCAGATGTCGTAATATCTGGAGAGCTCATCGAAAACGGCATCAGGAACGGGAGAATGGAAGGGTCTGAAAGCTCTAAAAGGCCATTTAAGAAGAAGGAGCCAGAAACCCATATGGTAGGGACCGAGAATCACTACACTCCTAATCCATACCCTATCCAACCTCGACCTCAATTCCGCCCAACTCCAAACCTCTACTTTCCTCCTCAGAACCTCTATTATCAAACCCCTCCCCCTTATCCCGTCTATACCGCTGATGCCCAAAGACCACTCACCATCTTCTCACCAAATACCACAACCGCTCCGAGCCAACCCAGAAATGAACCGAGGCCACCGAGACCCAACCCCGAAAAACCTCAGTTTGC
Organism: Gossypium australe; assembly: GCA_005393395.2. NCBI lineage: Eukaryota > Viridiplantae > Streptophyta > Magnoliopsida > Malvales > Malvaceae > Gossypium > Gossypium australe. The sequence continues at coordinate 16,708,588 of CM016626.1, forward strand.
CCCTATTCCCATGACATACGGGGAACTGTGCCCAAAGTTGCTAGAGAAACGATTAATAGCACCACATTACATAGCACCTTTGAAACCTCCCTACCCTAAATGGTACGATCCTAATGCTAGCTGCATGTACCATGCCGGAAACCGGGGACATTCCACGGATAATTGCTAGCCTTTAAAAGAAAGGTTCAGAGTCTAATTGATGCGGGCATTCTACGTTTTGATGGGATCAGTACGGTGGCCAGAAATCCGCTCCCTAACCATACTGAAGGGAACGTCAACATGGTGACAAATGAAGATGGCCGGCGAGCTAGAAGTCGTGCCTCCGAAATAAAGACGCCATTGTGGAAAATATGGGAAATAATGATGAAAAAGGGTTTGCTTGGTCCGCTTGACAAAAGTTCCAAGGAGGAAGATACAGAAGGCCAAAGTTTTTGTGTCTTTCATGGCATAGAAGGGCACCGCATCCAATCTTGTGAGAAATTTAAAGAATTGCTCCAAGATATGATGAACAATAAGGAGCTTGAGGTCTATGATAAAAAGGAAGAGATCATCGAAAAAGATGTATGTGCATCCGGAGATCAATCATCAGGACCCCCTTATAGTGCCGACCGACCTTTGATAATCTACTACGAGGCAAAAAGGGAAGAGGTAAAACCGAATATGATAATCAAAATGCCTTCTCCCTTCCCTTACAAGGAAAGCAAGGCGGTGCCATGGAAGTATGATGTAGGCATTACCATGCCCGAAGCTGTTACTAGTGACATTAGCGAGGTGGGGCATTTCACCCGTAGCGGGAGGTGTTATTCTCCCAAGATGGTCGAACCGGAAAAGAGAGTCGTAAACGCGAGTCAAAAGGGGAAAGCGCCGATGCATGAAACCGAGGCTGAGGTTGAAGTACAATCTGGACAAGAATCTAAAAGGCCCGTAAGTGAGGACGAAGCACACGAATTTTTGAGGTTTATCAAGCACAGCGAGTATAACATTGTGGAGCAATTGAACAAGCAACCAGCAAAGATCTCAGTGTTATCTCTACTGTTAAATCCGAACCACACCGAAACGCTCTATTGAGTGTGTTAAACCAAGCGTATGTGCCGAGTAATGTACCCGTGGAAAAACTCGATAGGTGGGCAAATAACCTAAACGCAGATAATTTCATCTCTTCAGCGATGATGAAATACCACCAAATGGAAGGGGCTCCGTCAAGGCACTACATATCACGGCTATTGCAAAGGTTATATAGTACCAAGTGTACTCATTGATAACGGGTCTGCGCTTAACGTCATGCCTTTAGCAACACTATCCAGAATGCCGGTGGATATGTCTTATTTGAGACCTTGTCATTCCACGGTCAGAGCGTTTGATGGGACGCGACGAGAGGTCATGGGAAAGATAGAGATCCCTCTAGAAGTGGGCCCATGCACATACAATATTGAATTCCAGGTCATGGACATTGCACCTTCGTACAATTGCCTCTTAGGGAGACCTTGGATCCATTCCGCTGGGGCAGTCCTTCATCTCTCCACCAGAAAATGAAGTTTATCATGGATGATCGCTTGATCACAGTCGCTGGTGAGGAAGACATCGTCGCGTCTGTCTCCGCTGATGCACCCTACATCGAAGTGAACAAAGATGCAGTAGAATGTTCCTTCCGCTCCTTTGAATTCATCAATGCTACTTTCGTCGCTGAAGGAAGTAAAGCTCCCACGCCCAAGTTATCAAAGAATACCAGGATGGGAATCAAACTAACGGTTGGAAAAGGAGCCCGAGCAAGGAAAGGCTTGGGGAAATACCAGCAAGGGATGGCTAGAGCGCTAAAACCGGTACCCCACAAGGCTCGATACGGCTTAGGATTTAAGCCCGACATGCAGCAAAGAAGGAAACAATTGCAAAGGGAGCAAGAAAGAAGGATCGCAAGAGTCACAGGTCGAGAATTAGAGTGGGAACCCATAACATATCCGCCTTTGTCGAAAACATTTACCTCGGTCGGAATTATATTCCCGGGAGAAGAGGACCCACGGAGTATGGTGTCATGGGTGGAAAAGGGTCTACAGGACTTCAGCATAAATGTCATTGGCAAAGGGAATAATGCGATTGGAAACTCTTCGATGATACGCCTTTGTCCTCCAGGATTCACTTTGAACAATTGGACTGCTGTGGATCTCCTTGTAGTTTCCAAATCCCCTCCGGAGTAATGCTCAGTATTAACTTTTTGTATACCCCTAAGCTGTAGGGGAATATGTTGTGAGAGTTTATTTTGTCTATCTAGCTTTTAAAATGAAACATGAATAAAGATGCATTTTGTCGCGTTCTTTCATTCTCATTGGTTCCACATTCATTTCTTTCTTTACCCGTCCCTATATATCCCATATCATCATGTCACGTTTATAGGACCCGATACCTCGATGTCCCTCTATAGTCTTCTTTTTTTTACTTTTCAGGTGCTCGGATATCAACGACATGAACAATCCTGTTATGAGTCCTAAAATCGACTTCGAGAAAGCTATTTGTGTAGGAGAATTCGAGGCTGAAGAAGATGCCGAAGACTATGCCTCTTCCCCAGACCTACTAAAATGGTAGAACAAGAGGAAAACAGATTTTGCCCTATCAAGAATCGGTCGAGACAGTGAATTTAGGAAGTGAAGAAAAGAAGCAAGAGGTAAAAGTCGGGACCTCCATATTGAAGACACCAAACATGATCTAATCACCTTGCTTCATGAGTACAAAGACGTGTTCGCATGGTCGTATCAAGATATGCCAGGTCTGAACGAAGATGTAGCGGTCCATAGACTCCCACTGAAACCTGAATGCAAGCCTATCCAACAGAAGTTAAGGCGGATGAGGCCAGAAATGCTCTTAAAGATAAAGGAAGAAGTAAAGAAACAATTTGATGCTGGATTCCTGCAAGTCTCTAGATATCCAGAATGGGTAGCTAATATAGTCCCAGTACCGAAGAAAGATGGCAAAGTACGAATGTGTGTGGATTACCGTGATTTGAATCGAGCCAGCCCTAAAGATAATTTCCCGCTGCCGCACATTGATACATTGGTAGATAACACGGCGAAGAATTCGTTGTTCTCCTTCATGGATGGATTTTCGGGCTACAACCAAATCAAATGGCTCCCGAGGATATGGAGAAAACTACGTTCACGACGATGTGGGGGACATTCTGCTACAAAGTGATGCCGTTCGGTTTAAAGAATGCCGGGGCAACATATCAAAGAGCCATGGTGACACTGTTCCACGACATGATGCATAAGGAAATAGAAGTCTATGTCGACGATATGATCGCCAAATCTCAAGGAGAAAGAGAGCATGTTGAAAACCTCCGGAAGCTGTTCGAAAGACTGAGAAAATTCCAACTAAAGCTTAACCCTGCCAAATGTACCTTCGGGGCTACCTCGGGGAAATTATTGGGATTCATCGTCAGCGAGAAAGGTATCGAGGTTGACCCGGATAAAATAAAGGCCATACAAGAACTACCGCCGCCACGCACACAAAAGGAAGTCAGAGGATTTCTAGGGAGGCTGAATTACATTGCTCGGTTCATTGCTCAACTCACCAAGCAGTGTGATCCAATTTTTCGACTCCTTCGAAAACACAATTCTGGAGAATGGGACAAGGAATGCCAAGAGGCTTTTGACAAGATAAAGCAGTATTTATCTAGTCCTCCGGTGCTAGTACCACCAACCCCCGGAAGGCCACTAATACTATATCTGACTGTGTCCGAAAACTCAATGGGTTGCGTCTTGGGGCAACATGATGAGTCTGGAAAAAGAGAACAGGCGATCTATTATCTCAGTAAGAAATTCACGGACTGTGAGACAAGATATCCGACAATCGAAAAGTTCTGTTGTGCTCTGGTCTGGGCAACTCGGAGGCTTAGGCAATATGTGCTGTATCATACGACGTGGCTGATTTCGAAGCTAGACCCAATAAAATACATGATGGAGTCGCCTGCACTCTCAGGAAGAATGGCACGATGGCAGATCCTACTATCAGAGTATGACATCGTATACGTAAGCCAGAAATCGATTAAAGGGAGCGCAATAGCTGATTTCTTAGCAACTCGGACAACTGAGGAGTACGAGCCATTGAGATTTGACTTCCCAGACGAAGACTTGATATGCCTTATGGAAGAAGAATGTGAATCGTCGAAAGAGAAATCATGGAAGATGAGTTTCGATGGCGCATCAAATGCATTGGGGCACGGAATTGGAGCAATCCTAGTGTCACCCGAAGGGTACCATTACCCCTTTACTGCCAGATTAAATTTCTTCTGTACCAACAACATAGCAGAATATGAGGCTTGCATCATGGGACTTCGCGCAGCTATCGAGCAGAACGTTAAGGTCTTGGCAGTTCCGGGGACTCGGCATTGTGATTTACCAAATCCGTGGAGATTGGGAAGTAAGGGACTCGAAGTTGGTCAAATATCGCGATCTCGTTAGAATTGGTTGAAGAATTCGAAGAAGTGACTTTTAATTATTCCCACGGGAGGAAAACCAGTTGGCTGACGCCCTGGCCACCTTAGCTTCAATGTTCAAAGCAAACCGGGAAACAGAAATAATGCCTCTCCAGATGAGCATATACGAGGCCCCTGCGCATTGCTTTAGCATTGACAACGAGGCAGATGGGCAACCATGGTTCCATGATATCTTAGAATATGTCAAGAATCAAAGATATCCCGAGCAAGCAAACGAAAACGACAAAAGAACGATCAGGAGATTGGCAGCGGGATTCGTTCTCGATAGGGACATCCTGTACAAAAGAGGGAAAGATCAAGTCCTCCTGAGATGCGTGGATACTGTTGAAGCTAGAAAGATACTCGAAGAGGTCCATGAAGGAGTTTGTGGAACACACGCCAATGGCTTCACTATGGCCAGGCAAATTATGAGACTCGGTTATTACTGGTTGACAATGGAAAGTGATGCATTAGTTACGCACGAAGGTGTCACAAATGTCAAGTTTATGGCGATAAAATTCATGCAGCACCTTCACCCCTTCATGTCATGACTTCCCCGTGGCCCTTTTCTATGTGGGGCATGGATGTTATAGGGCCAATCTCCCCGAAAGCTTCTAATGGACACCGATTCATTTTTGTGGTCATAGACTACTTCACAAAATGGATAGAAGCTGCTTCGTTTGCTAATGTGACAAGGACAGCAGTGTGTAGATTCTTAAAAAAGGAGATCATATGCCGATATGGCTTGCCGGAAAGAATTATTTCAGATAATGCTTTGAATCTGAACAACAAAATGATGAAGGAAGTGTGCGAGCAATTTCAAATAAAGCATCATAATTCCTCACCCTATCGTCCAAAGATGAACGGAGCAGTAGAAGCCGCTAACAAGAATATCAAGAAGATCATTGGGAAGATGACTGAGACGTATAAGGATTGGCACGAGAAACTACCATTCGCTCTATACGCGTATCGGACGTGTGTGCGTACCTCTACGGGGCAACTCCTTTCTCTCTAGTCTATGGAATGGAAGCTGTGCTGCCCATTGAGGTGGAAATCCCCTCCCTGCGAATCTTAATGGAGTCAAAGCTAGAAGAATCTGAATGGGTTCAGGCTCGATATGATCAACTGAATCTGATTGAAGAAAACGCTTGAGGGCAATTTGTCACGGACAGATGTACCAAAGGAGGATGATCGCAGCCCATAACAAGAAAGTGCGTCCAAGGGAATTTCGCGAAGGAGAACTCGTGTTGCGGAAGATTCTCCCTATACAAAAGGACTTTCGAGGAAAATGGGCACCGAATTGGGAAGGACCATACGTCGTAAAGAGAGCTTTCTCAGGAGGAGCTTTGATCCTCACTGAAATGGATGGGAAGGAGTTACCAAATCCGGTAAACTCAGATGCCGTGAAGAAATATTATGCCTAAAAAAAAAAAAACGAAAAGGGGCATCCTGATAAACAAGAGAAGGCTTAGGATGAAAACCCGAAAGGGCATCCTAAGGAAGCAAATTTGGTCAGAGAAAGCAGGAATGGGTTGAACAAAGGAGTCAAACGGTGAAATCATAGAATCGAAGTGAACTCTGAAGCTCGAGAATCTTCTACACGAAAAATCTTGCTCGAAAAGATTCAGGATGAAGAAACATGGAGAAGTTCATACGTCGGATATCTAGAGCATTTACTACAACTAAACTTGTTTCCTTTTATAATGTTTTTTAATCGAGTCATTCCTTGTCAATTTTCTTGCTGCTTTCGAAATAAATACGAGGAACACCTTTCATGCCTACTTTGCCATTTTCATGCATTTTATGTTTCATTTTAAGGGTAAATAGTGAAATTACACACTCTAAACGAAAAGAATATGGAGCATTACCTGGATGAGAATTGGGTAGATACGGGAGCTTCAAAGCAAGGACAAAGTTCAACAGATTCAAAAAAAAAAAAAAAAAAGAAAAGAGGGAAACACGAATTACTCGTATAACCCGAGGGCGGGTATCAAGCCTGAGGAGAGTCAAGAGTCGAAGCAGTGAATGCAGGCCATCATGAGAGCCGTAACAAGAAGAGATATATGACAAACAAGCCCAAGACACATGGCATAATCATGTAGGCATTTAGTACAAACACATGCATATCATGACATCATCACGCATGACACATACAGGTACGCCAGTAAAACAAGGAGTCTTAACGACGGTTGCGCCAAACCAAAGAGAAAGAAAACATCCGAGTTCCATCAAGATGATATATTTTATATCAACTCATATCAGAGAGAAGTGAGTTGAGCCTCGGGTCACTCCCTGAGGTGTCTTTTAATTTCTTTCAAAATATCAACTCATATCAGAGAGAAGTGAGTTGAGCCTCGGGCACACCCTGAGGTGTCTTTTAATTTCTTTTCAAAATATCAACTCATATCAGAGAGAAGTGAGTTGAGCCTCGGGCACACCTGAGGTGTCTTTTAATTCTTTTCAAAATATCAACTCATATCAGAGAGAGTGAGTTGAGCCTCGGGCACACCTGAGGTGTCTTTTAATAACTTTTCAAAATATCAACTCATGTCAGAGAGAAGTGAGTTGAGCCTCGGGTCACACCCTGAGGTGTCTTTTAATTTCTTTTCAAAATATCACTCATATCGAGAGAGTGAGTTGAGCCTCGGGCCACACCCTGAGGTGTCATTTAATGTTCTTTTCAAAATATCAACTCATATTGTGAGAGGTGAGTTGATGCATCAGGTCACACGCTGAGATATTTCAATTTCTCTTTTGTCTTCAATTTCTGCTTGCAAAGATTAGTTCATTACGAGAGGCCGAAGTATTTTCAATTTCTGTTTGAAAAATTTCAAAAAATAAAAAATAAAAAATAATAATAAAATCAAAAAATCAAAAAAATAAAAAAATCATGAGAGTATAGTTGAGCCTCGGGTCACACCCTGAGGTGTCTTTTAATTTCTTTTCAAAATATCAACTCATATTGTGAGAGGTGAGTTGATGCATCGGGTCACACGCTGAGGTATTTTCAATTTTTACTTTTCAATTTCTGTTGGTTCAAAAAAAAAAAAACTCATGAGAGTGTGGTTGAGCCTCGAGGCACACGCGGAGGTACTTACAGAAGGAAGACTGAAGTCGCGTTGAGCAAATTTGACAAAGGAGTTCCAGTGGACAAAGAAGATTGAACAAGAACAAGATGAAGCTATGGGCTATATCTCTCAGAAATAGCAGTGGAATAGAATGAAGATCGAAGTCTTCCCGAAGATAGTAAGGAAGCAAATTGAAAAGTTCAGATTTTGTTCCATGATGGTGGAGCAGACTGGAGATTGAAGTCTTCCCGAAGATAGTAAGGAAGCAAATTGAAAAGTTCAGATCTTGTTCCCTAGAGATGATAGTGGAATGGACCGAAGATTGAAGTCATCCCCGAAGATACAAAGAAGCAAATCGAAATCAAACCAAGTTACAGTAAAGTGGCCAAAGCAACAAAAGGCAAGGGGGTAGAATGAAGCCATATGAAGAATAAGGACACCAAAGGATTCAGAGACAGTGGACCCGGGCAAATTTGGGCCTTCTTTATGTCTTTGCTCTATTCCCGTTACACGACAATGAGCAAAGAGGGGCAGCTGTAATACCCAAATATTGCCCAGGCCCATTAAACCTAACCCAAACAAAATAAAAGAACCAGGCCCAAAAGGCCCAAAAAAATTAAATCTTTTTCAGAAAAGCTAGGGTTTTAGAAACCCTAGCCTTGTGCGCCGCTTCCCCCCACTACGCCTGGTCGGCCACCACTGCCGTTGGTCTCCCACTACCACGCCCATAACCTGGAAAAAACGGACAAAAATGACAGCAATACCGCAAGCAAAAGAGGATTTTTTTTATTTTATTATTGTTATTAGGCTATAAAAGCCGATAGAAAACACTGTAATAGGGGGGTTTTTTTTTTTTAATCAATCAAAAAAGAACGAAAAAAAAAAAACAGATTCAAAAAAAACAAGCACAAAAGAATACAAGGCATTCAAAGGTATTTTTTTATTTTATTTTTATTTTTATTCTCTTCTTTGTTTTCGCAAATCCACAAAAAAAAATCAAAAAATAAAAAAAATAAAGTTTTTACCTTTTCCGGCCACCGTGTGCGGTGGCCGGCGGCGGCTGGCGGCGGTGGCCGGCGACGATCCCCTCGCCGGAAATCTCTCCGGCTCTCTTCCCTGCAAAAAAAAGAGAGAGCAAATTTTTTTTAAGAGAAGTGAGGAAATGATTTTTTTTTTGGGGATTTTTGGCCTTATATAGCCCATCAAAACGACGTAGTTTTGGGGCTGGCCTAAAACACCCAAAACGACGTCGTTTTGATTATGACCCGTTTTTGACCCGACCCGCTAAGGAGGATCCGCGTGTTTTTAATTAATGGGTATATTGCGCTTTTGGTCCTCCCTCGTTTTCTTGGCTTTACGATTAAGTTTTTTGGTATTTTTAATTTGGCCCAAAACTTTGCTTCGGATTTCAATTGGGTCTACCTGATGCAATGTATTTTGAAAAAGGGGGTTATTGTCCATTTTGGTCCATCCCTTTTTGCGCACACTTCTAATAGGCCCTTTCTCTTTATATTTTATTTCGAATTGACCCCAAACTTTCATTTTAGATGCAATTTGATCCTTTCTTAGTTATTTGTAATCTTTTTAATCTTATTTAATATATCATTGTTTAATATCTTCAATATTAGTATTATTATATTATTATTTATTATTATCATCATATTTATCATTATGTTGTATATATTTTATATTATCTTATTATTATTATTATTATACTATTATATATTGTACATATTTATTATTATTATTATTATTATTACTATTATTATTATATTTTTATGTATATATTTTACCATTCTTTGTTTAACTAATTTCATTATTATTATTACTATTATATTTATATTATTATATTGTATATATTTCGAACTACTATTATTGTCGTATTATTATTATTATACTATCATTATTACTAATTATTATGATTATACCATTATGTTGTACATATTACTATTGTTATTATTTTACTAGATCTAGTCACTTTCTATTTTTATTATTGTCATTGTATTATTATTTTATTATATATTTTCCACTACTTTCATTATTATTACTATTATTATTATATTATTATTGCTACGTTTATATTAACATATTGTATATATATATATTGCATATTATTATTATCATTATTACTTATATTATCATTTTGTATATTTCATATTTTTACTTGTACATACTAACTTTATCTCTATATTGTACATATTTAGTATTACTATATTGTCCATATTTCGTATCTTTACTATTATTATTACTACTACTATTATATTTATGTTATTATTTTGTACATAATTTGTGTTGCATCATCATTATTCATCGCATGACCCATTTCCGTTTTTCAAATAACGTTTCTTTAAAACATAGTTTTTCATCAATTCCACCCTAAAAACTAAAATTTTTTTTAAAATGAGGCAATATTTCGTGTTTGGAAATTCGAGAGACCGTGCCCTATGTGTTGGGTTTCGGTTCTCTTGCTTGACCAAATAATCGAATAACCTTTTGTTATTTTAATAAATGAGTCTTAGGGATTAAGAGACGACCTTGGATTTAAGGATTGAAATTATCGTGTCCTACGTATTGGATGTGATATTTGGTCCCCCCGAAACGAGGAAATCTTAATATTCTAAAAAGACTCAAACATTTCGAAAAAGACCCAAACTTCTAAATTCGTTTTTTTTTTAAATTTCGACATTTGGGACATCAGTTAATCAATTTGGTACCGATTTTCGGGCGTTGCGAGGGTGCTAATCCTTCCTCGCACGTAACCGACTCCCGAACCTATTTTCTCAAATGATCGTAGACCAAAAATATTTGTTTTAGTAAATCAAAATGTTTTATTAAAACAAAGGTGATCCGATCACACCTAATAAAAGGTCGGTGGCGACTCCCATTTTATTCATTTTTCAAAACCCAAGTTCTATTCCCGTTTTTGTCAAAAAATGGTTGCGACAATTATGATTTGCTTATTTTGTTTTCTTTTCAATTTCACTTGGTTTATTTGGTTTCAAATCTGGACTTTTTTTTTATATATGTATTAAATTGATGTTTAATTTTCTAGTTTTGGTTCACTTCATTTAGAGGTTCTTATCATTCCGCAAGTAATCTTAATTTAACTTCTAATTATTCTTCTTTGTTTTTCTTTTAATTATGTCTAGCTTTGAGCTGATTATGACTTTTCACTTCAAATCATGCTTAAAGTTCACTCCAGTGATCATTCAAAGTTAAACACCGATTAACTTGCAAACATATTGCTTTGATTTAAAAGATATTTTATAATCAAAACCACCAATTAATTATATCAATTTAAATAAAGGGATTATACTGATTTTAAAGTGAACCATTAAGAAGAGGTTAAACCACAAATTAAAAAACCAATTGAATCATTTTATTTATGTTTTTGTCCAAATTAATGATCCCTAAATCAAAGCTCTCTGGGTGCTTGGGCAGAATTACAAAAAAAAAAAAAAAAAAAAAAGACAATTTCTCTCTCTTTTATTATTGGGCCAATCAAAACGAAAATAAATTATTTGACCAATTTAATCATTGATTTAATTTAAAATATTGTTGATAGTTTGTATTTATATATAATTTTTTTCACATCAATGATATGAATACGAGACATTATAAATATGTCAATTTTTTAACAATTTTGATCATATCAGTTTTTTTTTATTTATACATTGTCTAAAACTATTCATAACTCCTCCTCAAGCTTTTTAGCACACTCGAACTCACATCCTCCTGTATTGACAATAATACACATACCAATCGAGCTAAGACTGAATTAAATAAATGTAAATTTTTTTTAAATCCAAATGATATACATTAGGCTAATACAGAAACTTAATAATCATGTTTTATTTATTCATATGTTCGCTGAAGGTGTAATATTCATGTTGTTGTGTGTAGAGTTCAAAACGGAAAGGTTCCATACATAGACCACCAAATAGCGTGATAAGTTGAACCAGTAAAGCCCAAAAACCATGGCTTAGAGATTCAAGCCCAAGATGCCCAACACAACATTGCTACCTCCATTTTTCCTTTAAAAAGGTACGGGACGTAGTTGGATGGGCCCCTCTTTTCCGGTGGGCTTCTTGTTCTTTTATGTTCAACATCTCTCTCAATTTCCTTTTTTTGTTCAACACTCTCTTCCAAATCCATATCTACCTTAACAAAAACGTTCATATTCTATTATTTATTTATTTATATTGCAATGTCTATTTCTATTTATAATCTCAAATATTTAAATTGAAAAAACATTTAAATATGTTTAACCCACATCTTAATTATTATTATAATAAAAACTATGTTAATAAAATTAAAATTCAGCCAATTTAAATATATAAAATAACCATCTATTTATTTTTAATAAATTTAATTTTTCTCTTTTGAAACTCTTTTCCTTTTCTTTTATTTTTCCCCTTTTATTCTTTTGCGTATTATGTGAAATGTATTTATATATGCATTGGTTTTCTTCTTCTTCTTCTTTTCTAATATAAAATATTATAGTTTATAATTAGAATCATATTTAATCATTATGATATAATCATTGAACTAAATAATTAATAATCAAAACATACTGGATCAAAATAAATCTATATAAATTTTAATTGTTTTTTTACCATTGAGTGAATGTCTTACCTATAATCGTTGAACCAATGAAGATTGTATGTGGGTGCGTTTGCTGTCAAACATCAAGAACTAACATGCACTTGGCACAAATACTATTGTACGCCTTGATGTGTGTTTGTATGTACATGCATTTGTTGTGAAAATTTAACAAGTCGAAACATGCACTTGGTACAAATCCTATTGTACACCTTGATGTTTGTTTGTATGTGCATGCATTCGGTGACTATGTACCTAAGACAGCCACAATAAATAGATCCACCGCACTAAATTTGTTTGGCTTGAAATGGTAAATGCAGGCAACCCCTTCATCTAGAACTGTTACACCATAGCATCTTTTTTTCAAAGCATAAAATTAACCCATTTGGCTGTTTTTGCGTGAAACTCGTCACATTGGAGACCCAAACCGCACATCGGCAGGACCGGCTACCTCAAAAAATAGGCAGAAATTTTCTCATATGTGAGCCAAAAAAGATGACAATGCAAAGCATATTATCTTTCTAATACAGCCTAATACCTAGTCCTTTTAGGGCTGAAGGTGAGGGAGTTAAAAGAAATTGGGACGGAAGTACATATATTGCTACTTTAATTCTTGGATACCATGAAGCCTATGGTTGATCTAAACCACCCATTACGGGATTCCTTTTTAATTGTTAAAAACTGTTGTGATCAATAAAGATTTATGAATAATGACTGTGATTAGACTGAAAGGTGTCACTCATGGACCCATTGGAATTGGGAAATAGCTTTCAATATTATATTTGGGTAAATATCTTGTCCACAATTTACCCTTTCGAAATTGTTGTTTTCATGGGCAGAGGTGATGGAAACTTTGAATCTATTATTTCATATTTCTAAATGTCCCATTACTATTTTGGTCGCCACCAAACAGAACTCAATGACAATATTTGTATTGCAAAAAATGAACTCTCATTGCTTGTGAGGAAGCTAAGATGCTCGTAAATTAATTATCGCCTTTTAAAATAATCTTGATTAGCAATACAATATTGCAATTATTTTTTTTAAACATGAAATTTAATATCATTAAATGGTTAGGTGGCCAAACCCATATAATTGACAAATATGAAGATGATATCTTGTTAAATTAGAGGATTAAAACTATGTTTAACCATAATTCATTAGTAATAAGCCTGCTCTCTTTCTTGGTCGCATCTAACTGGACCCAAGCAATTAAGAATATTAGTCATTGTTATTTTAACTTATATGCAAAAAAACATTGTTTTATAATGTGATTTTTTTTATATGCACTTAAGAAAAAGTGATAAAATTTGGGTCATTATATCTAAAAATACCCTTTTTTTTAAAGTTATTTACAGAAATGAACCGATTTTTTAATTATTTACCAGAAATGGTCGAATTCCCTGAAAACACGTCCACGTCAGCATGATGTAAAGGGATATGAGATATGTGTATATATAAACTCATGAATAAGTTTATAGCTTGTTCTTAAATAAAGTGAGATTCGTTCCTCTTTTAGCTAACAACATGAGATTAAATGCTACACTACATTTGATATTTTTTTTATATTTGTTAATATTTTCTCATATTATAAAATTATCTTTTGAGATCTTTAATCTTGTTGCATTTTAGAATTGTTAACATGTACAAAAAAACTATTAAAAAAAAGAGAACAAATTGCACATATGAAACTTGTACATGCAATAATCTTCTATTCAATTTTAAATGTTGAAGTTAATATCAATGCAATTCTAATTTTAAAAATAATTTTTCATTATTTAAATTTAGAAGTTATACTTTTAATTTTTTTATATTATGAATATTTGATTCATAGATAAATGGTCAATATTTGGTACTAAAATAGTATTTTTTGTAATTTTAAAAAATTGATATATCTTTTAAATATTTATTTAATTTTAATATTTACTATACTCATTAATTTTTTAATTCTAATTTTAATTTAATTTTCATCACCTAATGAATGCCGATAAATTTATTTCAGATATATTTGACTAGATAGATAATCTATTTAAACATAGTATATAATTATGTTAAATAGTTTTTTTATAGAAATATATAATATACATAAAATATAATAATTATTTTTCATATTTTATATCTAGAATAAATTACATTAGTAGTCACTTAACTATATTTTTTAGCTATCGAATTATAAAAACTTACAAAATGATCACTCAACTATTAGTAATTTTTTAAATGTTTTTTTTTAATATTTACCATACTCATTTATATTTTATTTTTTATTTTTACTTATAGAGTTTAAAAGTTTTATTTATAATGTAACAAATGCTACCTTTTTGTAAAAAAATTAAATTCTAAGTAAAAAATATCAATATAGTGTAGCGTTTAATCTCATTTGTTAGTTAAAAGAGGAAGAAATCCCACTTTGTTTAAGAACAAAGCTGCAAAACTATTCATGTCTATATATACACATATCTCATATCCCATATTGCTTAAGAAAACAAGGGAAGTGAGACGTTTGGGTCTATATAAAGATTTGCTTTATAAGTATATTTCCATATTAATTGGTGACACCTAATTGTTACTTTGAGCCTTTAAAGGTTTATCTCGTAAATTTTTAATAAAATTTGTCTATTTTTATAATATCTAAAAAAATTGCCTTTTTTTGAAAATTTAATTCGAGAATATTTTTTTTGAAAAAAAACACGGGCTAAAACGCATTCGACAAAACGCTCCCCTAGGGACGCGTTTTGCTGACATGGCACCTGATATTGTGCTGTGTGAACGCGTTTTCGGGAAATTTGGTCCTTTCCGGTAAATAATTAAAAAATTTATACATTTCCGTAAATACGTTAAAAATGTATTTTTGATAAATTGGCCTAAAAATTGGATATATTCGTCCCCATGCTATAGAAAGTTAGACATTGTTTGTCAATTGTTATTATAATATTTAATCTCAATGACTCCAAATGGGCAGTAGATATTTGTTTCTGGGGTGGTTGACAATATTATCAGGGATTCAGGGAAAGTCCACTTGATCTATGCACTGACTTAGGTTTTAATTTATTTTAAATAGTTGGATTAAAGCTGAAAACTTATAAAAGAGGATGGAATTATAAATATTTTAAAAAGTCGTAATGTATTTTTATAATTTTTGAAGAGATGAAATTGTTATTTGATTATTTCCACTTTTCAATGCGTATTTTTTAAAAAAAAATTGGATTATAATAAAAAAAATAACAAACAAATGATCAAAAGAATTTTAAAAAACAATTATATTATCTAGGGTTTATAATTCGGTTAAAATCGAATTAATCGATCGAACCCGATTTAATTTGGTTAATCAGTTAGTGGCCAAATTTAGTTTGGTTAAGTTAATTAATTAGTGGAGGGACTGGTTTTAAAAGTAAGAGGCAAATGATGGAAAGAATGTGACAATATATCCTTATTAATACCATACAACCCATTATTGTAGGTCTTCTAGCTGTACCAACTTCTATATATATTCACAAAGAATAACAAGAAAACTGCATCCTATTTACCTTTGGGTATTGCTTTCCCCCTTCATTTAGATTGGATAATAGAGCATTGTATCCCATACTAATTGTCGAAACCATTTTTGAAAACGGAATCGAACTGGGTTTAGAAAATAAAAACGGGAGTCGCCACCGATCTT